>CM071865.1:37361583-37377615 GCA_036759665.1 Gynandropsis gynandra | reverse complement strand
GAGTGATTTAGGAGGATAGACATTTGAACCTTAGTCAATATGGAGTCACATTGGAAATGGAATAAATGCTTAAATTGTGATTCCTTGTCGAAGTAATGCAACTCGTATTCATCTAAGATTCCTCTCAGCTTCGTTATTGTCTCGTGAGGATAACACTTGGTGGTGATCTTTGGCATTCTGTTCATGTGTTTGAATTCATACACAAACTTCGACTTTGGGGGCACCTGCAAAATGACCAATTAATTAAAGAATATATTATACTTCTACCGACTCAAGCGACCCATGCGACTCAGTCGTCCCGTGCGACCCATGCGACTCAACCGACCCATCTGACTCAACCGACCCTTTGACTCAACCGACCCATGCGACTCAATTGACCCATGCAATCCAAACCAACTCACTGAGACAGCCGATTCAAACGACCCTTAGACCCCCTGAGACGCTCAAGCAACGATTGTGACCCAAACCGACTCATTGAGACAACCGACTCAAACGATCCTTAGACTCCCTGCGACGCTCAAACGACCATTGTGACCCAAAATGACTCACTCAGACTCAACAAACTCACTGACACTCACACCCATTTCAAATCAATAAACCACTATGGGACTCGACAGCCTGCAAAACCCTAGAAATCGACGCTCAACCGACCATCGCGACCCAAACCGACTCACTGAGACAACCGACTCTTGCGACTCAACCGACTCATTGACACTCACACTCATTTCAAATCAATAAACCATTTTGGGACTCGACATCCTGGAAAAACCTAGAAATCGATCTACTTACACTTATTGACGCCATTGAAGATTAACTCGTGCTCTCTTCTCCACCGCTGCTGATTCTAGCCATTTCCTTCTTGCCAATTTTGAATCGATCCTCTCAAGTTCGAAATCACTTGTTCTTTCTTGGTTTTGACATGGTTTGACAGTTTTTCACGTCGAAAATATCCAGAATGCGGGTTTTTCACGTTGGAAAATTAAAGATAAATTTGTCTTTTCTCTAATTTTTTTTCCGATTAAATAATTATTTTAGGGAAGGGTATTTTTGAAGCGTTTTAACCCTACGATGATATATATGATATTCCCCTGGAATGTTGTGGAGAACACAATCCATCAAACTTTTTTTTCTTGATTAAATCAAATAGTTTTTTTTAGTTTTTGGGATCTTAAAATATAAATCACCAAATCATGCCACCTACCTAGAGATGCGAGCAAAATCCGTTGGCTTCTCCCATCGAAACAGACATGGAAACCATTGAATTCTAAATTATGTATTTTCTCAAATCATTTCGAAGAAAAAGTATTAGGCAAGTTTCTCTAATTTAAATTTATTTCTGAAAGCTTTTGAGCCCAATTCTATGCTCTAAAATAATTTCTATCTATCGGAAATTATCGAGACCTCGAGATTGTGTTGGTATCATTTGTGATTCAATGGCTCAAATATTATATATTCAGTTATTTGTTACTATTAAAATATATCCACTGAAAATAAATAAATTGAAAAAACGTCAAAAGTCATTAAAAATTAAATTTAACAAATTTTTAATGTTGATTTTGGACCATTTAAAAAACTGATATATCAACTAAAGTCAACAGATTAAAATATATCAACAAATATCTATTAAAATTTTATTGATATATTTTCAACAAACATCTTTAGAATATTAGCCGAAAAATAAAAGAATAAAATAAAAGAATAACCTATGAGAACATCAATGAGCTGATAATTTTCAAAAATATAAAGTTAATTTTTTATTTTTGAATGGACGAACATCGAATTATGATAATTGTTAACTTTAATCGTTTTTCAATTTTTAAAAGTTTAAATAAAAATTAGATGAAATTTAAAAATTGTGGTTATGTAAAAATTTAAAAATTATAAAATATTTAACACAAAAGTTTCATAAGTCACGAATCAAAAAATTGACGACGAGTTTGAATATATTTGCTTCAATTTTTGTATTAAACTTTATGACTTTTAATTATTTTATAATAAATTTTTACATTACCATAATTTTTAAATGTCCTATATTTTTTATTTTAACTTTTAAAATTTTAAAACACTCGGTCCAGCAATAATTTTTTGGAAGACAACAGTATAAAAAAAAGTTTGTAGCTCCGGACATGGACCAAACAAACAACCGCACATGTCAAGCATTTCCATGAGAAAAATGGTAAATGTTCCCAACTAGAGCTCTAGTGAGTAAGCATTCACTCGAGTTGATCGTAGCAACTGGATCAATGTGTCAAGTGTTCAAGATGAACACTCGGTCGAGCAATGAATTTTTCGGAATAAGCATTCTTCGGTTAGACAACAATTAGATTCTCGGTTGAGTGGTCTGGTCACCTGTATGAGTGATACAAAGTAGGGATGCATAGTAAGTCTTTCCATAAGTTCCTAGACCCCCAACAAGTGTTGAGGAAGTTGGGGAGATTTTGTGTATCATCGTCGACTAGCGAGGATCGAGGTTGAGATTGGTATGCTCTTGTGGGATATATCTTGACGAGTGAATCATGTGGAGAGTATTAGAGTGTTAGATAAAATGATAGTATTGCAATGTCTTGGGATCCAATCAGAGGAAAACTCCGCATTAGAATCTTGTGGGATCTTACAAGCGATTATGTTGGTAGATTGGGATCTGAGAGACCATGAGAATACTATGGGTTTGCTGGACTCCATGGGTGCGAGCACTTTATGCTGGTTGACCTTACGAGTGATTGTGCTGGAAATATGGGGTTGGTGTGACTTTGCGAGTTTGATGGTAGGGCTAGAATCCAATGAGCTCTTGCGAGGGACAAACGTGGCGTATGAGATGAATAAATTTTATTTTAATATTTTAACGTAGGCTCATTCATATTTGCGAATGAATTTTAAAAAACTAGAAGAATTAAAACAAAATTAAACAAAATTTTTAAATTATATATGAAAATTTTAATTTTATAAAAGAATACATTTTTTAATAAAAAAATTACAAAAGAAATCTAAATTCATCTAATCCACCGCACATTCCACCCTATCGAGATTAACACCTCGTATTGATCCCTAAGAGAATGTCCATATTCTATATTCAGCTTGTTCGATAACAAGGTTTTTGAGATGCTATATACAACATCTTTTGAGGTATGCCTCTGGAACTGTAAAATTAAAACAATAAAATAAATGACTATATATTACCTCCAAATAAATGTATTCTTCTACCTTGGAGTCAATTCATTTAGAAAGATCTCGACTATTTGGAATTGTTGATTGATGTTCTAGATCATAACCTTAATAGTATGTTCCTTCTTAGGATTTACGAACTCTTGTTGGTCTTCATCTTTCTTGGTCGAACTAGCCTTCTTATTGATATATGTCTTGATCACAAGCTCTAATAGTTTCAATTATCTCCTCATCATTTGCATAAGTAATAAAAATTAAAATTAATAAATAAAAATATACATGATTAAATACAATTGAACCATGAAAAAAAATAAGTTATTTCCTTCTTTTAGGGATTGAATTTCTACTGAGGTATATAACAATGAGGATCCTTGATGATTTTTTCATCATACCAACACTTTTTGGTCTTTGAGCTATTTGTGTTGAAGTTTTCACACTATCAATGCTAACTAAGTTGGTTGAAGACTGTTGGTTGCTTAAATTAGTATGGTGTTTCTTTTTGTGCAGTTTCTTTTTATTTTAATCATTAATTTGAGGATTAGCACGATATATTTTTCTTACATCATCTATAAGATTAATGTGTTGTCTAGGTTTGATCTGTTAATAACTCAAGTTTCAAAGCTTTTAAACTAGACTAAACTACTACTTTATACAGATCATATAATACTAGAGTCAAACACATTGACTATAAGAAATCTAACTATAATTTATACGTAAACTATGGCCATGAAAACATAATATAGAATATATAACCTAATTCTATAAGGTATAATAAACTATGTTTACAAATGTGTGTACTTCGGTTTGGTACCATGTAAAATTTCAAATGGAGTACAGCCATTAATTAGAGGAGAATGGTGTGGGACAAAATTTAGTATATGAAATGTATGATTGTAAGAATACTGTCACCCAAAACACAAAAAGCAAGTTTGTTTGAAAAAACAATGATTGAGAAACATTAAACATGTGGCCATGTTTTTATTTTATTGTTGAGAGCCAACATACAATGTTTCATAGATAATCCTTTATTTAGGAAGCATTGGCTAGGAGACATTCACTGTGATGTTCCAAATTGTTGATGAACCATGGCAAAAGAACGAGAAATATAAGTTAATAGTTGATTTTTTTATGTTATTAGATAAACATCACAGTGAATCAATTAAAATATAAAAGATGTTTTATTCGAACTTGGCAGAAAAAAAATATCATATTTGTTTTGTTTGGATAAAAATTTCACACACATGATTTGAAGATTGAATACTTATGGAGATCTTATGCCGAAAATAAAATCGAATATCCTCAAAGATGGATAACCAAGCCGCATATGTCAAGTATCCTTTGAACATTGCTATTGAACAACCACAACATTCTTCATGCATCAATAACAATATAATCCATCTTGAATGACATAGAATTTATTATTGGATAGTATCTATAATCGTGGTTTTTCAATAATCGTGGAAGAGATGTGGGGTTATAGCTGAGTCCCCCGATAAAGCACGCCATTGAGCCGTAGATTAGATTAAGATGTATGGTCCTTTGTTTTAGTGGTATACTCTATCATCCATCTAGTAATTTTATCAAATAAAATGGTTTCATTTTGGAGACATTATGAATACATCCTAATTTCTTATCGTATGATGTGAGCAAACATAATCAAAAATCTAAATTACAAGGCTTAACAAAGACAACTTTAGTAGCACAAATCTTAGTCACAATGAGAACAATAACAAGAGTTTTCCATTATTCATCGTATTGGAGGAATCCTATCAGTTATAACAATAGAGTATAATAAATAAAAAGTATAACTAGAAACAAATATAATATATAAAAATATCGACTTTCGATCGAGGCCTGCAAAGTAATGTCCTAAGATATAATTTGTTTCTTCCTAGAGGATGCAACGATCACATAAATTGCTCTCTTCCTAGAGAATGCAATGATCACAGAAATTGTTTTATGTCAAATCTATTTTGAGCAATTTTCTATAGGATAGAATAGAAGGAATTTTTGGAGAATGCAATTGAATGACATTTTTCCATAAAACTCTCTATTTAAAGAAAACTTAGGAGCCTTCGGGAGCTAAGTATCAGTTTGAATCAAACAATCATGATTATTCAGAAAGTCATGTTTGTTCATAAACTCATGACTGTTTAGAAATTCAAATTTTAAAAGGATTAGTTCAAGATTAAAATTTTAAATTCATATTAATTAAACAGTCTAAGGGCCCTAAATCATTGACATTTAATATATATTAAATATTTATAAGCTCGTGCATAAACTCAATTTCAAAACTTATCTCCAAGCCCATACCATATTAATGACCTTCCAACTTTCCATGTAGGACTATGTCCTTTCATATTCCCTTTTTTTTCTAACAATACCCTATATTTTCTAAACCATAATAATACTCCACATTTAATTAGAAAATAAGATTTTATACATTAACAGGTGTGATATAGGTATAAGAAATTGTCTTTGCACTTGAACCTTTCATAGTGAGCACTTATTGGATGTACTTTGTAAGATAGTGAACCTATAACTTGAACTACTTACATTTGATAGTAAATCAAGTCAACAAGCATCACATATACCATATTGACACATTTCAATTCTTACGGTTGTGTTTATTTTGGTCTTGAACATATCCTTCATTCATGAGATTTCTAGATAACTTAGACATTTTAGATATCATAGATGCAACCCCGCATGAATCTCGTACAAGTGAATCTAATTAGAGATAGACAATTTTTATCACACTTTTTAAAGATGTTAGAATCATTAAGAATCTAAAGATTCATCCCTTAAAACATCAACTGGGACACACTTGAATTCAACATAGGAATATTTATAGTAGTGTGTATTACTTCTTGAATCTTCCTCAACTATTTTGCCTATTGAACCTAGACCATTGAATTTTTAATGTTGTCATATTAGGTTTCCACCAAGTAAAGACTCATTGTATTGGCTTTAACCATTATCCTCGTTGTATATAGAAGGTGCTCTCTGTTAAGACCTTTGGTAAACAGCTCCGCTAATTTTTTCTTAGATTTACTATAATTAATGTAAATAATTTCAGCCTTGAGCAAGTCTCGTATTGTATTTTGACGTCTTCATATATGCATTGATTTGCCATTGTAGATTTGGTTTTAGCTCATGTAAGAGCGACCATACTATATCACAATGTATGCAAACGGTAGTAACATGTTTTTGCCATAACGTTATTCCTTCCATAATTTTTTTAGTCATTTTGCTTCTTTTGCGACTTTATTTAAAGCTACAAATTATGTTTCCATAGTTGATCTTGTTGTTACGGTTTGTTTTGATGATTTCCAAGACACGACAGCGCCACCAAATGTAAATACATATCCACTTGTGGACTTACTATCTGTGTTGTTTGAAATTCAATTTGCATCACAATATCTTTTTAACACATGAAGATATTTCATGTAGTAAAATCCAAAACTCATTGTCTGTTTTAGATATCTCAACACTCTTACTAGGATCATTTAATATTCTTTTCCGGGTTATGAAAATATCTACTAAATCAAATTTATCGAATATACCAAATCTAGTTTTGTACAATCATGATATACATCAAAACTTTTACAATTTGTGTGTACTCTAGTTGAGATACACTATCTCACATCGATTCTTTTTAAGGTGAAACGATGGATCATAGATAGTTAGTACTGATTTGTCATTGAAATGTCCATATTTCTTAAGGATCTTTTCAATGTAATGAGATTGAAATGTCTGAAGACCTAATCTTTGATATTTAATATATATTAAATATTCATAAGCTCATGCATAAAACCAATTTCAAAATCCATCGTCAAGCACATGTCATTTATTCAGAAGTGCTTGACGAGGGATCATTAACATACCATATTAATGACCCTTTAATTTTCTATGTGGGACTATATCCTTCATATTCCCTTATTTTTCTAACACGTCGCTAATGCCATTAATGCAATGAATCGACCTCGATAATATTAAGGATGATGCTGAGGTAAAAGAAACAACCTATGCCATATTCACATTGAATGAGTTTTATGAGTTGTGACCTTGACCACAGCTTGATGCTAAAATAGTAGAGCCCACAACCAAAAGTGACAAAAAAAAGAATCATGACCACGACCAATTTGGTTTATCGGTATGTCATCCCAAAAGTCTAGAAATCCAAGCAATAGAAACCAAGTGTGTCCATAATGGTCACAACTGGAACATATAAGGTTCACTTTATCATCAAAAAAGAGTTTTGCAACAATGACCTTTATTGAGATTCAAAGTGTTTATGGTCGAAAACATCTTATGTTTCAATTAGTGTTGTAAAAGTCGGTTTAGGCGTCCGGAAGTACCCAATCACCTAGACTAATGGAAAATCGACCTTATTAGGATGCAGAGGAAAATCGACGACTAATCGCCGCATGGGCGGCTAATTTACGCGAAAACCGCCACTTAAGTGGATTATTTTGAGAAAAAAATTGATAAAAAAGATGTCGTTTTGTTTTAAAAAATATTTAAATGAAAACAACGTTATTTTGGGAGAGACCAAAACGTCATCGTTGTGATCGTTTCTTTGCCCTACGATTCCTCCAATTTTGAGCATCGTTGATCGTCTTTGTTCGATGTTCCTCTTGTAACACCCCCATCCCCGAACTTCCTCAGGACTAAGAGTGTCCACCATCACCCCAAGAGGTGACCATATATATATATATATATATATATATATATATATATGTGTGTGTGTTCAAACGCATTTACAAAACCAAATAAATGATTTATTCTGAAATAAAAATGGTCTGAAACATATAGCAAATGAAATAAAAAAAACATCATAGTCACGGTAAATAAATAAAATAAGTATGAAATGCAAAATAAAACACATCAAGACCTCTTGTATACCTCTCCCATCTGTCTGTTTGAGTTCTCATGTTGCTGCTCTACCTAATTGCACTTTTTCCTCGTTATATCCTGTCCATTCACGATAGTCCAAAAATAGAATGAGTACGAAATACGTACTTAGTGAGATCAATACGTGTACGTACTCTATGCCACACATTCTCCCACTCTAATCTAAATAACATAAAATAACAATCTATCCAAAGTCTAAACTAAAGACATACAAAAAACTCTACCCAATCTGACTGAGTATCCAAAGTCTAAGACTAGTGCCACACCGGATCATAGCACGGAGTCCACACGACTCTAGCTCGGGCATACGCTTGCAAAGTCCAAAAGACCCCAGCACATTGAAGATCTGGCAAGGTCACAACGTACCACAACCATCAGTACAATACAATGCTCCCTCGCTCAAAAAGTTATCAACACCCCAACACGGTACGACGCTGGCAGATCCACTGATCTGACTAACTGGACGATTCTTGATAATATCACCTTAGCTTCTCCGATTACCTGACGATTCTTGATAATATCGCCAACAACAACACCAATCAATTTTTTCCTATTATAGATCCATTCAATTAATCAATTTCTATAATATAAATCTTCGAATTATGGAAACAAACACAAAAATACTTTAGAGATTTACCTATATCTCGATAAGAATTCATCCACGAAGAACGCAATGAAAAATTGAATCTTCTTCTTCTCCTCCTTCTCCTTCTTCTTTCTATATATATATATATATATATGTGTATAATTAATTAAGTAAAACATAGATTATTTACCTAAAATCTTGAATATGAAAGAATAGAGGGAATACAAGAGAATGAGAAAAGTTTTAGAGTTTATAAATTGTGTATTAAAATGAAGGGAAAACAGCCTATTCCCCCTGAACTTTACCACTTTAATCCTATTCCCCCTGAACTTTCATGTTCATCCTATTCCCCCCTAAACTATCATTACTCATCATATTCCCCCTGAACTTTAAAAATTCATCTTATCCCCCCCCCTAATCAAAACTAAACCTAAGAAACATGTAAATACTACGACGGATAACGTGTTATCATTGTGCAATTAAGGCTGAAAATCCCTGAAACTTAGCCCGACTCGGGCTGATAGACCATACGGTCGGGTGACCATGCCCGCTCGGGCTGCAAAAGGGAACCCGCTCGGGCTCCAATTATGGATGAAAATCGCCGAAACCGAACACGACTCGGCCCCGAACTATATAATTTATAGCCTATTTTTTCCGAACTATGTAAACTCTAGCCTATTCCCCCGAACAATATGATTTCTCTAAAAGTAACATTTTATCTTTAATTTTAATGTATTATTAAATTTTTTATATTACAAAATATTAAAATAAAAAATACTTTAAATTCTAACAATTACAAAAAATTCTATATGATTTCTCTAATATTAATATAATTTTAACATAACCATATTTCACCCAGTTTTTACTCGATTTAACCGAATTTTCACTCTATTTCCTTCAAATTTAACACGTTTTCACCCAATTTTTATTCGATTTCACCGAATTTCAACCCTGTTTAACCAAATTTTCACTCTATTTCATTCAATTTTAACACGATTTCACCAAATTTTGACCCAATTTCACCCCAAATTTTACTCGATTTCACCGAATTTCAACCCATTTAACCGAATTTTAACTCTATTTCACTCATTTTCAATCTGATTTCAACCATTTCACCAAAATTTAACTCGATTTCACCTAAATTTTACTCGATTTCATCGAATTTCAACCCGAGTTAACCAAATTTTAACTATATTTCACTCATGTTTAATTCGATTTCACCCAATTTCACCAAAATTTAACTCGATTTCACCTAATTTTTACTCGATTTCACCGAATTTCAACCCGATTTAATCAAATTTTAAATATATTTCACTCAATTTTAACCCGATTTCATCCAATTTTAATCCAATTTCACCCAATTTCACCGAAGTTTAACTCAATTTTAACCCGATTACAATTCGCTCAATTAAAATATATTTAATTTGGGTGAAATTGGGTCAAAATTTGGTGAAATCGTGTTAAATTTGAGTGAAATATAGTGAAAATTTGGTTAAACCGAGTTGAAATTCGGTGAAATCGTAAATTCAGTGTGACTCTTTCACAAAAAAAGTATATTTATAAAAAGTAAATATGACTCTTTAATTTAAAAATCATAAATTCACTATGACTCTTTCATAAAAAAAAATATAAATTCGATAGGAACCTTCATAAAAAAATTCACAATTTTATATAATACTAATAATAACAACATATTTTAATATAATTTTTTTTATCGAATGAAGAAAAAAAAAACACTTCCCACCTACCTAAAGATCCAACATCGATGATGCCCAACCAACAAGATTAATAGTGGAGCGGGGCATGAAAAGAACAAAAACCCACCCACCTAATTTTCTTATCATTTCCAAAGATTTATTTCTCAAAAATTCGTGTGAACTTTCCAGCTTCCAACAATAACAATGGTGGATTTGGAGTTCTTACAGACAATGGATACTCAAGTTCTTGTGAGTGTAGCAGTGGCTATTGTAGCTATCGCTGCTGCTGCTTTCTTGTTCGTCTCCAAGAGACCAAAAGGTTCGATTTTTAATCTCAAAATGATTTTTTTTTCATTGGAGTTCTTTGGATTTAAACTTCCGTGTAATTTGATTTCTTCAACATTTCGTGTAAGAGATCTACTTTTCTAGTTTTTCTGGCCTTTTGGGTTCTGCATCTATTGGCTCTAGAGACTATGCGAAGCTCCGCATTTCAGCTCTGTTTTTGGTCAATTAAGTTTTCTGGGTGATGTAAATTTCGAACATGTGGATTGATTTGAATAGTCCCTCTATTTTGTCTAAAATTGGAGAAATTTGATATCTGGAACATTTCTGATTTCGTGTGAGAGATCTTTTAGAAATTTTCTATGTTGCTGGGTTTTGTAGCTGTTGCCACTAATGGTTATTATGAATCATGAACAATTGCATACTTGGATTCTGTTTTGTGTTGGATTTCATCGGACTAAGGTTTATAGGTGATGCAAGTTTCGAACATTTGGTAAATCTCTCTATTTGGGTTCAAACTGGAGAAATTTACAAAAGATTCTTTGTACTGTATAATAGTTTAATCTATAATATTTATCAATCAATTCTTTGGATTTGATTGTTTTGAAGACTTCTCAATTCGTTTGAAAGATCATCTTTTTTCGAGATGGGTCTGGTTCACATGAGAATATAAGGATCTAAATGCATTTGGCATCAAAATGCATGTATAACTTGGTTTCTTCATATTCTCTTACCATTATTTTGCCTAACAATGGTGAATCTGGTGGGTTGTGGCTTCATAGGTTGTTTGGATCCTGAGAAATTCAAGGAATTTAAACTTGTGAAACGTGAACAGCTCAGTTACAATGTTGCCAAGTTCAGATTTGAACTCCCAACACCTACTTCAGTGTTGGGTCTTCCAATTGGACAGCACATAAGCTGCAGGTTTGGTTTTTGCTTGTATTGTCTTTATGAATCTGGCTTCTTCATTCATAACCCTTTTTAAAAAATTCTTTTCATATTCATATCCTTTTCTCATTTGCTTTTATTTTGATCGAAAGATTTTGAGTTCAAAAACAATATATTGATCACAGGGGTAAGGATGCACAAGGGGAAGAGATTATCAAACCATACACGCCCATAACATTGGACTCAGATGTCGGTTACTTTGAGCTTGTTATTAAGGTATATATATATCTATATATATATATATTCATCTTTCGTTTTTTTTTTTAAATCTTTTTGTTTCTTCCTCTGTTATATGGGTTTTGATATTTTCCGATGACGTTTACCCGCATAGATGTACCCTCAAGGAAGGATGTCTCATCATTTCCGTGAAATGCGTGTTGGTGATTATCTTTCTGTAAAGGGACCAAAGGTAATTCTTCCTTGCTGTCAGTTCAACCATATAAAATATACTTATCTATGTAGATGATTTTTTCTAGTCCTACTCTTTTTAAAATATACGCTATGAAATTTTTCGTTATATTTTTGTCGGTGGCAGGGACGATTCAGATACCAACCTGGCCAAGTTAAGGCATTTGGGATGCTTGCTGGTGGCTCAGGCATCACCCCCATGTATCAGGTGACGTTTACAGTTTTTTCTTTGTTATTCAACGAGGCTGCATTTGTTCCTTTTTATCTGTTCCCGTAATTCAATCGGATACAATCCTTGGTGAAGGATTCTTCGTTCATTTTGTTGCTTAGGTTGCTAGAGCCATTCTAGAGAACCCGAAAGATACAACAAACGTACGCCTTATTTATGCCAATGTTACATACGATGACATTCTATTAAAGGTACATTGTTCATATATTTTGCCCTCTTTGTTTCATCAAAATGCCCGTTGGTTAAAATGTTATAAAACTCCTTGAACGTGGAAGCAATCCTCCATTACAGTTGTTCATGCTATTATATAAATCATCTGACATGTTTTATTTTTCACGTCTTCTTCAGGAAGAATTGGATGGTCTTGCTGCAAAATACCCTGATCGCTTTAAAGTCTATTATGTTCTGAACCAGGTTAGTTGGTTTCTTCGATATCAAGCTTTTTCTATTCTAAGGATTACTTCTTTCTGATCAAGTTGAGAGGAAAAGATTCAGTTAGCTCATCGGATTCTAGGCAGATATGGCACTTTACAATGTCCTAGACACCGTCGTTTGTTCTTCTTGTTCGTTGAATCCTCTAAGCTATATCATATAATGCTTTACATATGATGGGTATAGAGTCTTGCAAGGCTTTTCCCTACCATATAAGAACAGTGACCGGTAAAAGCACCGAGCAAGCATGTTATGAACCAGGGTCGTCCTGAAGACACATAACAATAATGAATTGATTTGTTTGCTCGTGTTACTTTTGTGAAATGCAGCCTCCAGAAGTGTGGAATGGCGGTGTCGGTTTTGTGAGCAAAGAAATGATCCAAATGCATTGCCCCGCACCATCATCGGATATCCAAGTAAGCTTTCTACAACTTGTTCTATGCTTACTCAATCGTTGAAGCTCAAGAAAATCGACGTCCCTTCACATTGTAAACGCGTTAATTCGTTCCTCTTTTCGTATCTTTATGTGGGCAGATTCTAAGATGTGGCCCACCACCAATGAACAAGGCCATGGCCACTCACCTGGAAGCTCTTGGTTACACACCAGAGATGCAGTTTCAGTTCTGATGATGACCCTAGAAAAACAGATGTACTCTTCATTTGCTTCTTTTCTGTAGGTTGTCTGCGTCTATTATTGCCCATCACTTTCACTTATTGTCCTTCCAATTAACACTAAAATAACGTAAGTTCAGCTTCAGATTAACTTTGGAAGCTGTTTTTTTTTAAGTATTCTGAAGAGAATCATTACGTCTAAACCAAATGAGCTGCATAATACTCTTGATCCTTACTTGAGTTTTAGACAGAACCAAGGACGTCTTATGCATTTATTCTTTGTTTCTGATCGGTATTGTAGCAAGATAAGAACAAGAACTGGAACTGATCTGCTAGTGTGGTCTATCGTATGACTCAAAAATGTTAACAAGGAGCTGCTTCTGATCGACCATTGCTCCTTTACATGATGTTTCTAAAGCTACCCAAAAGGAAAAATGAATTTGTAATGTTTCTCGAGCAGAAAAAGATGCAAAAAAGATCCCCTTTTTTCTCACCAGAAATTTCTGGGTATATGTAGAGAACGCAATTCTCTCTCTGGCTCAAGCACAGTTCGAGAATACCTACGAGATTTGTGAACCCTCGTTTTAACTGTTGGAACCTTGCGTGCAATAGCTTGCCATATCATCTGAACAGCATCGCCTTCTGTGGATGGAAAATTGAACTCGAAGAACTTCTCGACTTCCTTTAATCTCCTCCACATTCGTGTCCACTCATCCTTGGTTATGTCCCTGATTAAGTTTATGAGGAAGTTCTCTTTCAATGCGTCTGAGGTGCGGACAAACACTGAAAATTCAGAGTAGTCTAGGACATCCTCGAAGGGAAGCTCAATATCATCGCTGATGATGACGGGGACACAGTGGCTAGCAATGGCGTCAAAGAGGCGGTTTGATGAAGGAGTGTCTCCTGCAATGTTGAGGCAGAACTTGGAATTGTGCATTCCTTCAGTGGCTTTGGTTATACCATCATTTTTCACGCTCCCAAACGAGAAATGCACGTCTTTTTCCTCTCGTAGAAGGTAGAATAACTCTTGACGGACAAACCCGCCCTGAAATAACACATTGAACAACCTGTTAAAGGGTTTATCAAATTGAAGCAAAACCACCTTGTCAAATAACAGCGTCCAACTGCCAAAGATGAAGCCACTGGTTGAAGAAGAACAGATATAGTTTAGCACAAAGCAAGCAGCGAAACAAACAAATGCGAGTGGAAGGAGTAGAACTTACATCCTTCCTGTAGATGGCACCTTGGAAGTATAGCAGAATCGAGCGGCTATCAAAATCAGACATATCATTTTCATATGACTTGATTACATGCTTATAAGGGGCAATAATATCTTTCTCAAGGTTTGCCACGGTAGGCGGGTACCTCCCAAAGTCCGAGAGTATAAACATTGCTGGAAACAGCTTGTTTCTAGCATCGAGCATGCTATTTGGATGATGAGCAAGAATAACATGGTCTCTACCACCTGATCTCTTCCATTCATCTTGGGCGGTTAAAAACTTAACCAGCTTTTCCTGTAACTCTTTGTTTCTGCTGCCTTTTTGGTGAGGATGAACCTTGGAGAAACGATTATAGCTCAAAGAGGAAAAGAAGGGTACAAAGATAACATCAGCTTCAGTAGAGTTATGAACCCGCTTTGCAGCATTAGCTTTTGGTGCGTCTGGAAATTCTGATGCAAGGAGATCTAATGTGAGCCAATACTCAATGCTATGTTGCAAGTTCAACCCCCCGGGATAAGGGGGTATGTACTTCTGGATATCGGGCCACACTCTCTTGCTACTCCCTTCTGGTTTCCAGTCTAACAATCCAAAATGAAACTCGGGTTCCATGTCGTACATGTACACCTTAAGAGGCGGCAGCACCTCTTCCTTCTTCTGGCACCTATAATTATCTCTCTCTTTCCCATCCTTTTCGCCTTCCACATTGCTGGGTCTATCTCGCGTTGATACACCAGAGTTTACATCATCTGTCATGGGAATGATCGACTTGTGCAACAAAGCATAGTCAAGGAAGCGATTGTGGCCCGTGGAACGCAAGACAAAGAACCAAGAATACACAAAGAGGACCGATGTAACCAAAAATAGGCAGAGCAACAAATTACGGGCTGCATACCCAACAGTAGAACCATTCTTCTCAACCATTGCAATATCAATACCCAAGAGGATCAACAACGGTAGCCCCCCAGGAAAACCATACCTAAAATTAATCAATGAATCAGAGGAGAAAACGCCACCAATGATCACAAACCGTCAAAACTAAAGAATCAAACAACGCCTACGCCATACCAAATCCTCACACAAACATCAAAGTTACCAAAAACTACTCAAAATAATCTCAATCCCCAATGCGATGAACTCTGAAATCATATGTAACGATCTAGACACAGTATTGGATCAACCGGCATTTCAGCACCCATTTCAATGGAAGAAAATATCACAAGCACGAATTCAGCTCAACAGAAACAAAATGCAGACGAATATTAGCAAACCCAGAAGGAGATCGAACCCTAATGGCGAATCAACACTACCAAAGGAAAATCTGCGGGCTCAATAATAGCACGAACAACAAGTTTCGAGGCATACCGTGAAAACCCCAGCTGAGAAAAATGGCTAATTCCATCGCGTCACGAGATTTTCCTGTTACCTTTTTTTTCCCTTTGAAGAATATTATTTACTTTTTCATGAGAGAGTACCGTCTGTCTCTACGTTCTCCGTCTTTACTTGGACAAGGAAGTGTTGCGTGAGAACAGGAACTCGTTC
>CM071865.1:37331488-37361562 GCA_036759665.1 Gynandropsis gynandra | reverse complement strand
CAAGAGAATAATATTGTTTATCTACTTATTTCTTTATTTATTTATGAGAACTGATATTTTAATTTTAGTTAATTAACTATTATTAAATAATAAATAATGACGGAAAATTTTTATAATAAAACAATTTTCAATATACCAATAATTAATATTAAAAATTTTGTAACGTCAATAAGTTTAAGATTATAATTTTCCAAAATTATATATGGAGATGGAAGATGGAAGTCGTTATACATCAATAAATTGATAATCTAAAATAATGAGACAAGTTCTCTTATATATTTATATGTGTAATTTCCAAGAGATTTTTTCGAGTATTATTCTTTTGAAAACCAATCTATGTGTGATGTTAAATCGGAAACGTGCAAGTATATATTAATATACATAAATATACTATATATATGTATATATTGATTTAACACAAGGTTAGTTATTTACTAATTCGTTTGTTGATATTGATTTGTTCGCTCATGTATTTTTTTTTCTATTTTCCAAAATATTCTTGTTTTGGATTACATGAAATACATTCTAAAATTTATATCTTTTTATAATTATTTTCTTGAAATTTGGATTTTCTACCGATTGCATATATATTTCATTGGAAAACAAATGTGTAAAACTATTCTCTCCTTCCAAATTCGAATTGTTTCAAAAGAAAAAAAATTCATATGACTTTTTTTTCAACACGACAAAGATATATTTATACAAAAATTCTAATATTACCAAGAAAATGTATAGCCTCGTATTTTGTCATTAATCCTATTAAATCAAATATAGATTAAGATTGATATAAAAATATTTTTTTTAATCCCTTAGACATATAAAAGAACGACATTGTAAGTTTGTTAATTAGATAGCCAAAGCCCGTTTTTAGCAATTCAATTACGTGATCTAATTCGTTTTTAGAATTTTTGGTTTAATTAGTTTATTCTCAAATAAATAAGATTCAGTTCAATCCATTAACCTTTAAAGTATTGAGGAAGATGAAAAATATAGTTCCAATTTTATGAAACCTCCACAAATGATCTATACCGAAATTGAATTCAGTTGTCAACTCTTTAAAGTCAATAGGAATTTTTTTTTGTCCTCTTTTAGCATTCTTTTATAATTGTGGTAATTATTGTTGGTGACTAGTCATGGTATATTTATAATACTTAAACGGGAACTAGGTTAAATAATTAACTATTATTGTTTACTAAACCATCCATAATATTTGATAATTGCATTTTGGGCATAAGACTAATTCAACAATATCTTCTTGCCCTAAGTGATAATTATCTCATAATTATATTAGTACATATATTTCCACCCATATATAGACTGTTGATGCATATCATACATACAAATCTTAGATAGATGTTAATTTTCAATAGATCAATTTCTTCATCAATTATACTTTCGGTGCCAACGAAATACCTATCAGATTACAATGTAGATTGTTCAATAACCATAAAAAATAGTGAAACATTTTAAGTGTGTGATCTTATGGGTTCAACACTAAACTGATAGTCGATTTGTCCAACCAATCAACTAAACGAGATTAGGCTCTAGCAACACTCCTTAACCGCCAAATAGTGTGAACAAATTTTTTTTATTCTATAGAGCTCAAGTGAAGAATAATGTAGTGTTTTCTTTCTTCTTTTGAGTTGTGGATACTTCTAAGGTATGGAATGATTATCATACCCGAATATATTACCAACTATGTTTCACGTAAATTATAACTGATTGCAGAATGACCTAGAGAAAACTCTTTCTCTCATTACTCTAATGCTTTGGACAAACATTTAATCAATCGTTACGATGATATAGAGCTCAAAATCTTATCAAGAGTTTACGAATCGCATCTCAATCAAACATCAACAACAAAAATATGATTATTCTCAATATCTTTTCAACAAGCACATGATGTACGGAATCAAAAAATGATAAATAAATTTTCAATAACATTGTTGATCTTAGTTCTTAGGAAAATCTAACATTCATATATTTCTGAGATATCCTATTAATAGATTAATGATAACTTAACCATTATGAATTCTCATTTTATATTAGTTCAATTATCACATTGCCATGTGCATCATTCATATATGCATATGCGACTTAGTCAAAGAGATCTACTAATTTCTATCCAATAAAAATCATCACATGTATGTTGATATATCCGAAAATTTGACATCGCATTAGTTATCCAATAACCAAACATAATTTGTGATTAATATATACCAAAACCCATCTCGTTATATCATTATCCCTATCATGATGATGAGTTTCTAGTATCAATCATGGATTATTACATATCTCATATGCAATACATTTATATACTCAAATCACTACAAAGAAAATAGGCCATTTCAATTGAAATAACCATTTCCAACAGGCTTTTGACCGTTGGGAATCGCTCGTTGGAAAATTGCAATGGATATCCGTTGCAAATGTTGCTGTAGTATCAACGGACATTTGTTGAAATATTTGGCGGGATTCACTAATGAATACTCATGTTTTTGAATTGGAAATAATTTTAAATATTCTAACGGATGATCGTTTAAAATGTTGTTCTATTATCAATGGAAATATCTTGATAATTTGACAATTTTTATAAAATAGTTTTAAAAAATAAAATAAAAAATTTTGTATATACAAAATTTAAAAAAAGATTCGCTACATTTCATCTAAATCGGCACCGTCGTCTTCATCCCCGTTCTCGCCAACGTCTCGGAAAAGGTTTATCCCATCGGTGGTGGCGGCTAATACGTTAGACCGGTCATTAACTCGATAATACTCTTCGTATGATATATATGCGCTTGCGTGTCTCGAAGCTCGGATTGCGTTTCTCGAAAAGTAGTCTCGAACTACTCGATACGTCGTTCTTGCTTGAAAGTCTCTTAGACCGTGGGGGTACCGTCGTAGCGTCCTCTACAATATCTTTTCGTAAAGAATCCAGACCGTATAGATGCCCTTAATATGGTCTAAGAAACTGCAATATAAACAAATTAGAAATATTATATCGATTTTTTATACAATTAAAGAATTATTACCGATTACATTATTATTTACCTCTAAAAAGATTTATGCTTTTGTAAAGGATTAAGTTCATCAGGAGATGGACCGGTCACTTGTGATTGTTGTGTGATCTTCTTCGTCACAACTTTCACCATCCACTTTGCTTGAGGGTCAACAAGTTTAGGTTCTTTGGCCTCTTCCGTGAAGGTAGACTTGTTTTTGTCGTGTGTCTAAACGACCAGTTTAAGAAGAATCGATTCTCATCTTATCCTCTATATCTGTAACATTAAAATAATGTGATTAGTTATCAATTTTACATGAAAATAAATTTAAAGTATAAATATAAATTTCTTATCAATTATCTCTTTCTTTTAGAAAACAACTTTGATCTCGAGGTATGGTGGTGCAGACCATCTCCAAGAATTTTCTCGATGTACTGATAGTTTTTAGCCTTTTCGCTTTTGGCCTTGAAGTCTTCCAACTTCCAATGTTGGAAGATTTAATTGAATACTGCATCCAAGCGGTATAGATATGCGATGTATCCTTCTTCTGACATCTATATACACGCTACAAAATTAAATTTAAATTAATTAATTTATTAATCAAATTGGATAATAATATTATATTAAATCTAATATTAAAAAACTTATGATAAATGTCCACCACGAGCGGTAGCATATAACCTTTTGCATCACCTGCCAGAAATAGTAAAGTCGATCTTGTAAAAAATCTTGGATGATGTTGTCGTTTGTGTGTTTAAGAACATCATCCATATCAAACCTACACATATAAACGAAATTGTTAGAAAATTTTTAAAATTAATTGAAATATATATGTGTAAATAAATAGTATTTTACCATACCATCTCGTCAAGACGTTTGGGAATAATGATGGAAATAGTTAGACGCTCATCGAAGGTATCGACCAAAGCGTCAATATCGATCATATCGTCTTCATCATCAAATATCGATGGTGGCAATATAGGTGATGGGGGTCGATATGATGGCAGAGATGGTGGTGGTGAGGGTGGTGAGCTCTTGCGAAACCCACCAATAAACCACTCTGATCGATAAATTGTCGAGCTCTCATTGTATTTAACTCTTTAGGATTTGTGTTTGAGAGAAATTGATGTTTTGGATTTGAGATTTCGTTAAAAATGAATTGTTCAACGAATTAAATCGGGTATTTAGAAATGCCAATGGATGCCCGTTGGAAAATATGTCCAATCAACATAAGTTATTAATTGGCGGGACGATTTAGTTTCCAACGGGCACCTGTTGGCAGTTCCAACAGGTGCTCGTTAGACATTTCGTTTTTGGGGTGATGGATAACGTAAATCGGCTGTATGTTTACCTTTCAACGGGTATCCGTTGGAATTTCCAATAGACACCTGTTGAAAACTATCGCCTTGATACGACGAGTTGACTAGGCGGAGCATAGCCATTATGACTAATTCTAATGGATGCTCGTAGGAATTTTCCAAGGGACATCCATTGGTAATATGTATGCGTTTAAATGGGCATCTGTTGGCAGCTTGTATGTCGTTCAATGATCATCCGTTGGAACCGTTGAAAAGTGAAAACCGTGAAATATTTCTAAATTTCGAACAAAATTAAACGATTCAACGAGCGTCCTTTGCATGTGCCAATGGATGTCCGTTGAAAATTGAAAAACATCATTAAAAATAAATTACAAAAGTTTGATTTTATAGTTACACAATTCACATATCTTCTTCAATTAATTCTTCAATTGGCGAGTTTTCCTTCAATGGTTCATGGAATTCATCGCCATATTCATCTTCTGTATCTTTTGGTTCAAACGTCTTCAAAATCGCGGATGTATTTACTATCTACAGTTCTTACGAGAATCTCCCCACGATTGTCTGTAATAATTAACCGTATGGGCTTAAGGTGATCGGTTTGCAACAAATCTTCTGTTTCTTCTGTGTTTATAACGCCACACTGTTTAATCTTAACAATGACCCACCACTCCTCTTTTTGATGTTTCAATTGTGTTGGATAGTGTACGTAACATACCTGGTCAACTTGATCTTTGATGTGTCAATTCCTCTCCATCATTTTTTTGTGTACCACGTCTTATTGTTGGATCGAAACACTGACATTTGAAGAGCATTATCGTCAATCCAAGGAGACCAAGATATTCTACTTGTAGGATTTGGTGCAAAATACCGTAGAAGTTACCATCCTCTATTTCACTATTAATGCAAACATTGTAATTAAATGTGCTTCTATGTTTTTCGTGCTCGTAATTATGGAATGTGTATCCTCGAGTTAACATAATTGGCCAACAAAATATATTTCTTGTAGGACCATTAGCCAAAGCTCTTAACCAAGTAGGTTGTCTTTCATCACAGCTCTTAACCTATATAATATAAAAATGAATGATTAATTATAACAAAAATTATTTTAAGTATATATACGAAAATACATGTAATTATGTAATATCTCAACCACAAGACATAATGCTGAACTTTGATTTTATCGAATTCATCTATGTTTAGATGAGGATATGTACCTATTACTTCTTCATCAAAGATCTTGTAACTAAAGGTAATAGCTCTAGACGATTTAATAATATATGCATGTGGACATTATTATACTCCTCTAGTGTTAGTTAATATTCCTTAGATTTCCCTCTTGTACATCTAATTGGTGTAAAAATATCAAGGATTGCACCAAACTAAAGATTATATTGATATAGTAGTTTGTGTGATCTTCTTTGTTTCGTCGGAATATGCGATTCGAAATAAAATATACTAAAATATGTGATTTCTTCAATCAAATAATGTTTTACAATAGATCTTTCAATCGTCTCTTTGTTTTTATCTTTTTTAGATGAAATAAAAACCTTCTGAATGGATACATCCACCTGAATTAAACTTTTTTACCGAATATTGCCTCGTCAGATAAATGTAATGGAAAATGTTCCATGATATTGAAGAAACTAGGTGGAAAAACTCTGTCCAAAAGAGCACAATATTTCAGAGATATTGTTTTTCAATTACTCCAAGTCATCTCTTTTTAAATTTCTTGAACATATATCTCTGAAGAATATGCTTATTCCGCATAACACGTTATGAACATTGCGTGGTAATAGCTCAGTAAACACAATTAAAATGAGTCTCTGCATGAAAATGTGAGAATCGTGACTTTTCAACTCGATAAGTCTTGAACTTATAATATCCACACACCGAGCAATGTTCGATGCATATCCATCTTGAAATTTAACGTTTTCTTTTAACCACTTTAATAATGTTGTTTTCGTTGGCCCAAAAAAATATGAATATTGGGATAGGTGCTTTTCCATCGCGTAACTCCAACTCAGATCTTCGACATATTGTCTTCAAATATCGCCTTGATTATATGCTATCATTTGTTTCCCCGTCACATTCAAAACAGTGTTGATGATGTTATCAAAAAAGTTTTTTTTTCAATATGCATAATATCCAAATTATGACATCATAAGAGTGATTTTCAATATGGTAGTTCCCAATAAATATTAGATTTATACCAATTATACCTTTGAAACCAACATGGTTTCTTTCCAAGTATTAGACAAAATGAATCTATATCTTCTATACAATATGGACATGTGAGTCTCTCGTGCGTGCTCCATCTAGATAATATTTAAGGAAGTCGCTAATTATCTGCAACAAGACCGCTTTCAATGTGAAATTTTGCTTCGTACTTACGTCATATGCAACAAATCCATCGTTCTACAAATCTTTTAATTCATGAATTAAGGGCTGCAAAAAGACATCGAAACTTTTCTTCGGATGACATTGTTTTAGAATCAGCAATGTTAGAAACATGAATTCTCTTTTCAGACACATATCGGGAGATAAATTATAAAGAGACAAAATCATAAGCCATAGAGAATATTGACTTCCGAATTTTCCATATGGACTAAAACCATCGGTGCATAGACAAAGATAAACGTTTCACGTTTCATGCGTAAAATCGGAAAATATTTCATTGAAATCCTTTCAAGCATTATCATACGATAGATGTTGCATTATCCTTTCACCCGTCGAATGTTTTGTGTGACATCTCATTGCCACAACGGTATATTTTGATTCTTATAATCTTTGCAGCCTATTTGCTACACGCATATAGAACATCTTTTTGTACGATACATATTTACGTAAAGATAGTTTTTTGGACGAAATTTGCTTACACCGCAAAATTTACATTCTAAAAGGTCTTTATCTTGTCCTAAAATAAGACATACAACTATTTCTACAAACATCAATTTTCTCATATGGTATTCCCAAATCTTTTAAACATTCTTTATTTCATAATATGTCTCAAGAGCTTGATTATTTGCTGGTAAATATTCACACATAGTTTTCCCAAATAAATCAATGCAATTTTCAGCTATATTGTAGTCTAATTTTATACTCAATAATCTTGATGACATTGATAAACGAGACTGACCTTCATGATAACCTTCATATATAGGTTGTTTCGCCACATCCAATAGGTTGAAAAATCGGTGTGCCTCATTATTCTGCATCACTTCATTTCTTTTTATTGCTTGTATTTCTTGCACACTATCTCTAACGCCATAATTTTCACCGTGAAAGAACCAAAGTTTGTAATTTTCTACGAAATCCACATTGTAAATGTGTTTGTAAACAATTTATTTACTTTGATACTTCACTTTATGCATCATTTGTAAGGACATAACATTATCCCACATTCTTGACACAAAGGTTGAATCAATGCAAAATTTATGAACTCCTCCAATCCGTGTAAGTATACTTGCATAACTTCCTCGGTTATGGATCTTTTCTTCTATATATCCAGTATCTCGATTTGTATATATCTCTATTTGAAGAAGACGACATTGTTTGAAAGTATATTTTATGTTCATGCCTTGGTGGTAATCAAATCGAGTTTGTTGTATAAATAGTGAAACTTCCAACGGATACCCGTTGAAATCTAACGTGTGATTATTCCAACGGTGGCATCAAAATTTTAACATTTCCAACCTGCACCCGTTGGAAGTTTAAACAGATGCCTGTTGAACAGAGCAACGATCATCCGTTGAAATTATTTGTTGATTTTCAACAGTCCTCCAACAGATGCATCAACAAATTTGCAACTGATTCTATCCGTTGAAAGTCCGTTGAGAATGCCAACGGATTTTAACGAACTTTAAATCGTTGATAATTCCCCATTTTCTATTGCAATCGTTGAAAACTTTTGCAACTGTCAAATCTGTTGATTCATCCGTTGAAATAGGACCATTTTTTCTAATGAATCAAATCATGATAAATACATTATATTTAACTAAAATGAATTATTTAATTCTTACATGATCGTATATATTCTAGTTGTACACAATCTCAACTTTTGAAACTATTGTAAAAGTAGTCCTAATATACCACATTTCTCGATCCATTATCCAGCTTGTGTTGTCAAACTCCGTTGAACCAAACGCTTTTGTGAGTGGATCAGTCGTGTTTTCTTTTCCGTATACTTTTTTTTTATTTGAACGTCTTCACGCTTAATAATCTCTCAAATCAAGTAGTACTTATTCACATCGTTTTCACATTGTTATACCTTGCATGTTTCTATTGTGTTTTTTTATTGTTTAGTCTCTTTGATTCCTTTTTATTTGTTCTTTGCTTCATTTTATGATAATACAAGCAATAACAACTATGAAACACATTACAACAATATCATTCATGTATTTGTAGTATGCTTAAATCCATAACTCTAGTTGTTGAGTTGTCTACAAAATATTTGATGAATGATTGTGATATAAAAATTTAATAAATCCATAACTCTAGTTATTGAATGCTCCTATAATTCACTTGATAGATATTTGAAATATGTAATGACTTCATAACTTTATTTATTGAGTGTTCTATAATTATGACAGACTAGATGATGTTATTGTTAAAATGTGTGTAAAAGTAAATCATATTCTATAAAATAATATAGAATATCTTTCTTAGAGCACTCGTAGACACCAATATATATGTACATGACCTTTAAAAGCGATTCATCTGTATCGCGGAATAGTATATTTCGAGATATTAATACGTGTTGTGGGTTTTAAAAAATTCAAAATCTATTTCATTTTCACTAGTCATGTTATTCCCTTATTTCATTAATCATCAATACATTTGAAATATATTGTTGTTTAAGTTACTTATTTCTTGCATTTATCCAAAAATCGATTTAGAAAATCTTATAGTCAATTTATGGGGATTGTTAAAAAATGACTATTATATTTTATCTATACACTAAGATCTTTTTTTCTTTATGTAGAATTAATAGGGTTCATGAGGGATTTTGGATATGCACCGGACCGGGAACACACATTTTTACCTGCCGATCAGCCGACCTGCCGACCTTTTGCTTATAAAAGGCCACTTTATGATAAAAAAAATTTGTATAGAGAATAGTGAAGAAAGAATATGTCTATTTGACAAATTCATGATATTAATCTAGGTGGGCAACGACGTGCGTGCCCAGTCCGACCCTAAAAAAAAAAGTGTGAAAATCTGGCCTAGGCCGAGCCTAATCTAGGTGGGCAATGACGTGCGTGCCCAGTCCGATCCGCCCGATGCACACGTGTGGTCATTTTGGTCAACTTTGTCCATATTCAAAATCCCTTATTAGCCCTTTTAATTCACATTAAGAAGAGTACATAATATCATATACACATGATTTTCCAAACAACGTGACACAAAATAAATAGTCATATTTCCAAAATATCATAAACCGGCTGAAATATCCCCAAAATTACCCGGTTAAGAGCAACGATTTCACCCATACGGTTTTCCTATATATATACTGTTTCTGTCCTCTCTCTCCCCCTCTTAACTCGTAAGGGCTTTGCGCGCTCTTTCAATCTCCTCACAAACTCTCTCTCCCTCTCTCTCTCTCAAATGACTACGAGTACCAAAGAATCGTCAAAGATTGTTCCTTTTGGGCCTTTAGAAGGTAGATCGATCGTGGAGATGGGTCCCGAGAAAGAAGTAGAGTTTTCTTCTTCTACTCCTGAGAAAGATCGAGAAAATATTCATTCTGCTGATACTCGTGAGTTTTCTTCCTCCGAAATGGGTTCCAGGCTTCTCATTGAAACTGATATTTCTATGGCGGAAGCGCCAAGAACGGCGGAAACTTGTTCCGCAAACGTTTCCCTACCTGTATTGAGTTCTGAAGTTCTTGAGCTGGGTAATTCTGGTGTGGAAGGGGAGAAAATGGAAGGCACGGATGCTCCAACTGTATCTTTATCTTCTGGGTTTTCTGTAGAAAGGAAGAATTGTGATAATGACCAGACGGGAGTCATCAACGAGGTCGATGTTGCTTCTTCTGAGATTCAAGCATTTGGTGGGTACAATTGTGAAGATGAAAGTTTGAATCTTGATGAGAAGGGCAAAGAAACTGAGGTACAGAGACTTTTGGAGGCTGAGAAGGAAAGATTGTTGGCTGAAATCGATGTTGAAACGATTTTCAGAGAGAAGGCTAATGCAGACACAGTGACAAGCGATTCGGAATTCTTAAAGAATGGAAAGCAGCAAGAGACTGTTAAAAGAATGATTCTAAAAGATCATGCTTTTGTTAAAAGATCGATGAAGGTCGAAGTGATTGATGATACTGCAGTGGTTGATGTAGTTCAGAACTACAAGAAGGGATGTGACCATTCTAAGAGATTGGAAACTTCACGAGCTGATGAGAAGAACTTGGGAGAAATGACAGTCAATCGGAAGCAGGGGAAGGGGACTAGAGGAAATGGAAAGGGAAAGGGAAATGCTGCTAAAGTGGATAAAAAATCGGGTGAAGTTTCTGAATTTCGTGATCTTGGTGGAAAGAAGGGGAATCCGAAGATAACATACACTAGGAAACAAATGGAGGCATTAAGGTTTGCCAAGATTGCGGATCAGAGGAAACTATGGAATGACATATACACTGCTCTTCCTCCTGAAGTGATGACTGAGTACGAAGGTTTGGCTTGTTTAAAGAGTCAGAAGATTTCAAAAACGAACCATGGACAGCCAATTCTAAGGAATCGTGGTATCGGTATTCTTGGTGAGCCCTTGATGTTTCATTTCAGTTTGCAGTGTTGTCTTCCGCGTCATGTTTCTCCTTTAACTCGTTTCAAAAGTAATAGTCTATTCGAACTGTGACAATAGGCACTGAGAACTATAGGCAAGAGAAAGGTGTATTTTTCGGGGCGAGATTCTATACAAAGGGCGTTCATATTTCTGCATAATGGCCTTCTTTGTCACGAATTTGATATCAAAATATCTTTGCACAAAGCTCCAAAGGGTTTTATTTTCTTTGGCTCACTGTTCATAATGTATGGATTTGATTGTGTCCTATTCTGTTGTTTTGTACAGGTCCCATAGCCGCGGCTGTACCAAGACGAAACCATTTGAATATCTTTGCGCATTGAGCTGTGAGCCGATGGATTTGTGGAAGTCCAGTCTTCAACAATGCATTTCAGCTCATCTCTTTGTCTCCCTTTCCTTGGCACAACCCAGATTCTCTTCGATTTCCATGGATGACATTGTATAGATTCTTTTCGTCACTGTAAATCACTGTTCTTAGAAATTCCTTTTGTTGATATTGTATAAACTGTCATCAATTCTTGATTGAGAGTGTACAGGATCAAACAGTTTAAATAAAGATGACCCGAGTTGTTGATCTTTCCATTGCTTTTCCTTCTTAATGATAGTGGTGCTGAGTACAATAGCATTTTGATCCTGCATTTGTAGTAGAAAAAAAAATAGGAGATCCCAATTTTGATTATGCATTACCAGAACATGGGCATGAATATTTAAGACGAGTCAGGTACCATTACTGCCTCCATTGCCCAATGCTCGGACATTCAAACAAGTTATGTAAGTTTATTCATTTATTTATCGGTTATAAATGGGTTTTGTGAACCGTTAATGTTTGAAATATCATTTAATTAAGAAGGTTATCTTGCGTTTATTTTAGGTTGTTGAGAATGAATGAACTTGATGATCAAAGTTTGTTGAGAGTTTTGGGAGTGAATTTGATCAAATGTTGCTGAGAGTTTATTGGATTTGATTTGGTCATGAAATAATTTGGTGAGCTGAAATTTCGGATAAAATACAGTTAAAAACGAGTTATATAAAAGGAGAATGGTGGAAGCTTGGAAGAGTTATATAAAAAGAAGATGGTGGAAGCTTAGAAGAGTAATTAAGCACCGAGTATCAAGCATTGAGTAAATTATGAGATATATTTTTGGAACAAAAAAAGATCATTCGAGATTTGAGAATTGTTTGAGTGTGAGGCGAGAATTGCTAGCACTGGTAGAGCGTGTATTTTTAACTTAGATTTTCATATTCATGGTCTAACTCAGGAAAGTTAACTACGGCATTCTCAAATGTATTGTAAGACGAAACAAATGTACTTGGATATTGATACATGAATAAAAAACAATAGTTCGGTGAAACACAATTTTTTTATTTTTATATTTCCGCTATATGTGTTGTCTTTTAACATTTTCATGAACAACGAATTTTCACCAAAGCTCACGGTTGATTAGGCTGGACTAGTGTTTTTAAAAGTTGTTATGTGTAGTGGACATGTTTTGTTCTTATAATTTTGTTTTCATAATTTTTTATATTACGTTCCTTTTATATAATTTGTTTTAAAGTTGAAAATATGATCATAACAAATATATTTTCTACTCTTTTACAATATGGATTAGACTAAACCAATTGGTTGTTTGGCGCTGTTCCTCTTTGAATTGAATTCAGACGAAGGAAAGGGACGAGATCGAACCATTTTAATTCATTACCATATTTTAATTCATTTTGGTGCAATTTCCATATTTCTGCTCGAGAGTTTTTCCTCTTTAGTAATCTTGGCTTTATTCAAACTTCGGAACTTTCGTTGACAAACAAATATAACGTTAGAAGCAACAATACAATCAACAAACATGTAATCTTGTCAATGCCCTTCTCAAACTCATACAAATGCTTATTCACAGAATGATGGGTCTTGTTTTAGATACGAATGTGTAAATATCGAGTAAAATACACGTAAATAATCAATGACCTACGCTTGTGGGATCGGCTAGTGATGACTGGAGTGATCTAAGCAAACGGGTTACCTCCAATGGAAGCAACAGGCTCTTGTGCAGCGGCACTCCTAAAAGATACACAAGATGAAAACTAAGCTCAGCCAGAGTAAAAGATGGAATGTGAAGCAAAGCCAGTATGCTGATTGATTGTCATAGACAAGAAAATATTCTAATTGCGCATGAAAAAAGAAGAAATGGGTTTAGGGTTTGCGAATCAAGTCCCGGAAGAAGGAACTTGTTGATCAACATATCTTAAACAACACAGTTGACTTAAATGGATTTAGGGTTTATGGAATGATGCATGGATTATTAAGTCTCTGTGTAGATCAGATCTAATCACTTCTCAGCACATCACCAGATTAAAACCGTAATGGGAAAATATGCAGAGGCATAAATGTTGTTTAGCCGATACAAGTATTGGAATGTCTAAGAGTTTGTGAAAGTTGTCACTGGAAGAACCTTAGAAGACATAAACCCCGTGACAACATCATATCTGAAAGAGAATGGAATTGTGAACTTACTGTAACTGTGATGTTGATGCTTGCCCCGCCATGT
Source organism: Gynandropsis gynandra (assembly GCA_036759665.1). NCBI lineage: Eukaryota > Viridiplantae > Streptophyta > Magnoliopsida > Brassicales > Cleomaceae > Gynandropsis > Gynandropsis gynandra. The sequence goes on along the minus strand of CM071865.1, from coordinate 37,347,912 downwards.
ATGCTAAGCCACCTACACCAATATTGTAAGGAAATAAGAATCAACGAATAAGAAAGATGATATAAGTCTACACCTGTGTTGATATCGGTCTCACTGCGCGTACATAGTTTAGTAAAAATGAACAAACCAGATTAACACTTCCTTTTGCCTCATTTCTCAGTTGTAAGTAAATCAGACACTCTTATACTCAGCCCCAAACAAAAATGTCTCATTCTAGATTTTTAAAGAACTGAACTTTTCTAAACTAACTTGAAGCTAGAGAGAAGACGAGATGTTTGTTTATCCAAACAGTTGACGCAACACAGTGAAAAGGTGGTTTTCTTGAGCCGTTTGCATTAAAATTGGTAATGTTACCTTGTGGTGCTGCTGGAGGAGGTAAATATGAGCCTTCGAAATCTGCAGCAAACCAGGACTGCGTTACACCAGCATGGAAGGCTGCTGGCTGCATACTGGGCAATGCCGCGTGCAAGGAACTCATGTCCAAGAACTGGCGTTACACAAAAAGGAGAGGCAATCAAACTCACATTTTAAAATCTCGGCAGATTCCTAAATACACGTGGAAAAGCCGTAGTCTACATTGAGCACTATTTTCATTTTCCGTTGACGCACTAATCCCAATAACATTCTTCATATTTGCGCCTAACTCTAAGCTACATAAAAAGTCATTTGCTTCCTTTTTTTCAGAGGTAATCCTAACAACATGAATGAGACATCATCATGACTCCAACAAACATTTAGCAAAAATAAAATAAGCCGTAAAAACTAAAAAAAAAAAGAGCGGATAATAGAATGTAAAAAATACCAGACAAAGCATATGCAAATTCCTGTTAAGAAAATTTAAAGTTTGTCATATGACAACTGACAACTAACTTTCCCTTCTAGATAATGAAAATGTGACACTTCCTCTGCAAGCATAATATTTTATATTTTGTCAAGCCCGGTAAATTTTACATAGATACTTGCAGCATACCTGGTATCTGCTGAAAATCTATGCAACACAACCACATCCATATTTTATTTCCAATAGGTGGTCTAACTCCATCTCAATTTAATAAAAAAAATCCCAGAGACATGGTAATCAACATTAAAGTTAAAGGAAAGTGTTTGCATGAGATAACAAATATCAGGCAACAGTCTACAAAAAGAGGGAACAATAAAGATCTATTTTGCTTCTAAAGTGTACAAAGGAAGAGCTCTAAATACCATATCGTTGGGCTCCAACTCAGAATCATATGGAAGATCGAATGGATTAGTTGACTTGTTATCATTCACATGCTGCCAAGGTTCTTCCTGCAAATGATGCATGACATTAGTCGCTGATTCAGATGACTGAAGAAGGGTGGGGAAGTAATATCAAGTGCAAACCATCACTGGTTCCAAAGACAGAGGATAAAATGTTGCCGGATCAATGTTCCCTGGAAAACCAAAACCAGAAGGATCATCATGGATTTTAGCCGTCTGGGTTTCACCATTGCTAGAGTCCTGGAACATAATATTATCAGAGAGGAGTCAAGGGAAAAAGTTGTCTAGAATCTCAATGGTATAATAAAGAAAATGCAACCTCTTCAACTTGTAGGCCCACATGTTGTTCATTAACTTTAGATGATGAATTACTTGCTCCATCTGCTGGTTTACCAACCTGGTTTGCACTGTCCAAAGCAATGTCCTTAATAGAGGTGTCAAAGGCATTCCATGGCTGTTCAGAGAGAAAGAACAAGAATTAGTGTGCCATATCTCTTGTATGAATGTCTTTTCTGATTTTGGCATCATGATATTATCTCGAACACAAGCAGCTACAGTGTTTAAATTGTCAGATCAGGTCTTGCCTAAGAATATTCATGCAAAATAAGGTGATCAGGACTACCACAATTTCCATGCTCAGGAGAAATACCGCTATAATTTCCATAAAGTGGTATACGCCCATGAGATAACACGTACAATCATGACCGATGCAATTTTGAAGAGTAAAGAAGCTAACCGAATTGCTTGCTGAAACAACAGTGCCTGGATCACCGCATAAATCATCATGCCAAGGACTGGGAACGGAGAGTGCAGGCTGGTTGGCATTTGATGGGTATACTGGCCAATGCATGTTTGGTTTTGGTTGTGAGATTCCTTCAATTTTCACAGAAGAATTATCCAGCTGAAGAAATCCAGAGGAAATGTTGTCATCAGTAGGTTTAGCAGCAGGTACAGGACTGTCAAAAGTAGCCCATCCTTCATTCTTTAAAACAGACATGTCGTCTGATTTTAAAGTAGTTTGATGTTCCACAAACCCAACAAACAAGTCCGTAGATGATGAAGGATATGCATTGGAAGGTTGGTATGAATTCACTGGCAGAGATTGGGCTACTGGTGCTCCTGGCAACTGAAACAAATCAATAGATGGGGCCTTTGCAGCGTCCGCTTCTTGAGAAACGGATGTAGCAAAAAGATCCAACGCTCTGTATGTTGATGATGGGGCGGTAGTAGATGTTTTGTCTTGATGAATTCCTTTACTTTGATCAATTTCAGTTATTCCATCCGCTACACCACTGGAGTTGCATGACTTGACAGAAGCAGAATTACTGTCAAATGATCTGACACTCCCAAAGGATGTAGTTCTCTGAGTGGAGAAATACAAAAATTCCAGAAGAAACAAGTTAAAGAAAACCTAGTGCAAAGGATGATATACGACAAAATTTTAGAGCAAAACAAAATAAAATTCTAATACAAGCTAGATGACTTTCATTTGAAGCAAAAATAACTCTCTTAACTAGATACAACAATACATCTCTATTATGTAGCATCAAGGACTATTTTATCGGCAAGTTCTTACGAAGCATATTACCTGATGTTGTCCATCTGAAAAGATGTTTGCAATACGATGAAGATTTTCACTCGAAGGGACTTTTGAATGTTGAAAACTCGGACTGCCAAATCCAACTTCCTTCTGAAAATTTGGGGACTCTGTTCCAGACCTGAAAGGATCTCCTCCGCTAGATACGGAGAAATTTGAAGCCCTCGGAGCAAAGCCCTCATTCGCAAATTGGTCTTCAAACATATTATCGCGAAAGCGTCCAGGACTGAAAGCAAAACTAAAGGCTTTGGCATGAAGTCCTCTTTCAGAAGCAGACTTGCTGGTGAGACCCAAGGGTAATTTTCCATAGCGGCGCTCCTCGTACTGATAATCGTAAGGCGGGCTTTGGGAGTAGGAATGATATGATTCGGATCGTCGTGTCACACTTTCAGAACTTCTTTCGATCTGACAATTATATCATAATATAATGAAGTTAGATGACGACTTGAGGATGGAAATAGAGCATGTCAAAACTTGTCATGATAATAATGGTTTACAATAATAGTTGTGTCACTGCTTTGCTTCAAGGCCAATTTGTTAAGTCAAGTAAAAAGACTTACCAGTAATTAAAAACGTAAGATTAAAGAAAACCATATAACGCTGATGCATTTTGCAAATCATTTCCATATTTGCACATAAAACTATAAATCATAATTAGAGCAAAAGATGTCTAGATTTTTCTAGAATTGGCATGTAAGAGGCAAGATTATCTTGCCTGACTGTCTTTAGGAGGCTTGTCTGAAGGACTCATTCCAGCATATTTCTTTTGCACATAAACAGTTTTTATAAACTCACGGACTCTATCAGCATTGCTGCAAAACAAAAACAACAATATGAATGTATATGGATATTAAATGATACCTGTAAGGAGGAAAATCCCAGTTCCTCTTGAGCCACTATTATAAACAAAGATTATCAGGAAATATATATGTTTTAAACCTGCTGTCAGGAAGTCTCTGCCGTTGATAGTCCCAGTTTTTCAAATACATTTCTCTGGCACGCTGGAAAAGTGGATTTCATGAGCGTCACAGAGAAATGTTTATAGAACATTGGAAGAAAGTAAGTTTAGCATTGATGATACCTGATTACCTCCATTTTGAAGTGCTTCAACTTCTTGAGAAGTAAACTTCGCCATAGATACAGACTTCACACGATGAGTAAATTCACGACTGTAGGACATAGGGTGATACAGATTATGAAATCAAAAAACTTTAGAAAGGAAAAGAAGATTTGCCAACACAAACATTCTCTATATCATCGAAGAGAACCTCGACCAAGAAACAAAAAATTAAATTAAATGCACATCAATCCTCTCTGTACCCGAACTCAAATGCAAGTAAACCCATAGTCAAATAGAATATCTGTACCAAAGGGATAGGAAACTAATATTCCGGACCAGACCCGAAAATTCCATGTTCAAGGTTATGAACTGCACCGGGATAAAGAGGAAAGGGAGAGCATTATTTGGAAAGCGTTTATTATCATTATTATTTTTTTTCCCTGACTTGAGGAAGGGGGGAAGGTGAGAGCACCTTAAATGCTCAGTAAATGGCTCAATGCTTGGTCTAGCCGGTGATGCTCACACCCATTCCAACCTTTATAGCTCTAACAAGATTGCACAGACAGCCAAGTCTAACTCAGGTCTGCCGAGTGAAGAGTACAAGAATAATAAGAAAAATAGATAGAATTTGAAAACTTTCCTAGCCCCCTTTGGAAAGCATCACCTTACACAAATAAGCCAATCGCCAACGAAAATGACACCGGGTAAGTATCTCAGATCTTATGTTGAAAAGAAAACAACACCCAAGTAATGATCACACATCTCACATTCACTTGCAAAGAAATGAAGTCGGGTATCAACTACAGTGGATACACTTTCAAATTCCATTCATTCCAGATTCAGGATTCATATGATAAATGAACACACGGAGTAAGCTAATAAATGCATATAAGTTAACAATGAGGAAATAATATATTCAATGACTACCGCAAAGGGAAGTAACTTGCAGTCATAAAGCATGATCAGATACTCACTGAATTCCACTGCAAGCCATGCAGACGAAAGTCCAAAATGTCGTGCAAACGTATTGAGGACCCTGCATTTGTTAACGACACCAACGAATTAGATAAAAAAAATGTATACACACCCAGAGCAAAAGAGAGGATTAAGACTATACGACTGTCTCAGCGGAAATTCATACTAACGAGAGCACAAGGATCACATAACAAGAAGAAAGCAATCCAAAACTCTATTAAGTCAAGACTTCCACTTTCCAAAATGTCTTTCCATTTCCATAGTTTTTCCAGTATCCAAACACAATTCAATTAAAACCCACAATCTTTCTTGGGAAAAAAGGAAATCAAGAACTTGAACTCCAGAAGCTGAAGTGCATGCAATATCACAAATCCTCGAGAAACCCATCAGTTCAAAACCCAGCATAGATGAAAAATCTCGCAAGAAATCAAAGCTGATCGGAACTACGAAACACCCAAACCGGGAGAATATGATGAAGAAGAGAGCATTTCTACCATGCTATTGCAGTTTATACAACGACGATTCGGAGGAAGCTTCATCAGACCTCGAATAATCTTCTCGTTTCGCTCTTCTTCTCTTCTAGTTCCCATTTTGTTCGGACAAAATGATAAACACAGAAGTCCCCAAAAGAAGAGAGGACCCAGAACCTGAGATTGACTCACGAATCGAACAATTGGTTTTTCCCAATAAATCTGGGAAAACGACACTTGAAATTTAAGATAAGCAATGATTCTCAAGCTGGGTATTTGAATGAATGACCGATTTTGAATTTGCACGAACAGGAGACGAGTTTTTTCCTTCCTTTTATCTGCTCTTTTTTGTTTTCTCAGGAAAAGGGAGAGAGACTAGTTTTTGCTCGACCCACAATAAAATGAACAATTTATTTATCTTTATCCATCGTTTTCAATTTGAAAAAAAAGAATGATAAAGAAGATTTCAAATGATATTATATTCAAATTGCTAGATAATGTTTTATATCCAATATATCTTTTTATATATTAAAAAAATCGTAGATTATACAGTTATTACATCTTTTATGTCTCATTTACGAATAACGTTAATATTATCTTAACTATGAGATTCGAATCTAAAATATAAAAAAATGCTAATACTTTTTTCTTCATTTATTATTTGAACTAAATTATATTGATGTTCTTTATTTTATGTCGACCATATATACCTGTTTTTATATGTTAATGTTTATACATTATGCTTGAAGGTTCAAACCGTTTTATATTCGGCATCTAACAATGAACTTTCAAGGATTTTTACAGATATTTTTTGTAAACGATACTTAAAAGTTGTAAAATCTAAAAAGAGGTTATCCACTCTGTAAATTTTGTTGGACAATAAAATATATAATGGACAGAGAAGATAAATGAGAAAAATAAAGAAAAATTTGTTTCCGTTAAAAGAGAATTTGTTTCCCAAAATACTTGCTTTTCCTTTATTTTTTTAGATGAAATGTCTAAAACATCTTTTAAGTAAGGGGTAGCCAGCTTGGGTTTGCATTTTTTTTAAATCTATTCACTTTGAATCGGATGTTATCCAAAATAATGTTAATTTATTAATCCAATTTAAAACATAAAATAGATTATGAATCTAATTTCGCTTTCATTCTCAATTCTTACAATTTGATATTTTTCTATACAAAATATATATTGAATATATAGTATGATTATTACTAAAAGTTAATTATTAATCGATATATATGTAAATATATATTAAAAATATAAAAACTGATAGATTTAATTAATCAATCCTGATAGACTATATTATAACTGTGAGATTTCTTCATTTCATTTGTAAAGAAAATTGTTGGTTATCATAATCTTTCTTATAAATAAAAAATATATTTAGGGACGAATTAGAGACCGAAAACAGTGGACCGCAAACACGCGTCTCAAAAATAAAAACGTCCGCAATCCGTCCGTAAATACAGACAAAAGTAAGTCCGTATACCATCCGTAATTACGGACTGCAAGGCCATTCACAACTTAACGGGAAACGCGACCAGCTTATGTACGAGAAAACATCGCAAAATTGCGGACGACCCTGACCCGTCCGCAAATTTTGTGGAAGGCCTCCGGACGAAAAATACCGTCCGAAATTTTTTTTGAAAAAAATAAAAATTTTAATTACGATTTATAAATTTAAAATTAATATTAATTAATTAGTGTTTTTACATCATTAACGTATATTTACATATTTGTTGGTGGTACTTCTGAATTATCTTCCTCCGAATCATTGTTTTTCCATGCATCCCAATTGATAGAAGGCATTTGTTCCTTCAGTATTTTAATCCACTGTTGACGTTCCCTTTGTGACCGTTAACGTTCCCTTTGTGATTCTTGACGTTCTTTTTCCCATTCTTGTTACATTCTAGATACGGTATTCGAAGTTCGTCTATTGCTGCTTTTGCCTTGCCTTTGGAGGAACTTGCATGTTGTGATGCCATTCCTGCAAGACCAAATATGTGACATTTGTACGGTGTTACTTGTTGTAAAAGAAATATCGAAAATTAATTAAGATTATAAATAACAAAATTATACTAAATTGTAATAAATTTATCTCGGAATACAACTCGTTGTATTCTTCTTGACTTAGAGAAGGTTGTGTCCAGTATTCTCTCAGTGAAATTTGGGACACTCGTTTTGATGCCGTGTTCCGAACGTCGTCGTGAACACGTTTCGCTATAGCAGCTACCCACGAACCGTCGGATTTCTTAGTGTGTGTACGTTCCAACAATTCTACGTACGACGGTTCAGATCCCTTCTCTTCCGTCTTCAACAAATTTGAAATATATGTTTTTAATATTAAGCAAATGTCAATCGTACAAAATCCTAAAAAATTTAAAATTCTTACCAAATCTTCGTAAATTTCTGCGAAGGAACGGGAACCAGCAGTATGTACACTCATTATGTATCCTTCTCTATCGGAACAACAGGATTGACTTGCATGATCGCTTCTCTCCTTAAACTGGGATCATCCCAATAAGCGCACATTTGTTCCCAGACATGATCTGTCATCCAAACGGGTTTGCCTTTTTTCTCTCGATCTTTTTTGCAATCATTTACGAGAGCTTTGAGTCGAACTCCCGCGATCCATTCAAATTCAGACTTTACTAGTCCAGTAATCTCACTATTCCAATAAAATTTTTGTTGAAATAATTATTTTTTAAACTATCATTTAATATTTTTTATTAAAATAAATATTAGTAAAAACGTTCCTCAAAATATTTCGACCAACACTCCTTGATATCGAGATCGGTTTGTAATCACGAACGACTCAGGAACCGCTATTCGGTCCAGAAATTTGTGAAAAGATTAGAGACGAATTTATTTTTCTATACTTCATCCGTCCCTAATCCGTCTGAAACCTTAAGGACGAACTATTTAGTCCGTAAATTCTATTTGGAATTTTCGAAATTCTAGTGGTGAATATATTATAACTATATTTATAATTAATATTAGTGACATGACGTAGTATATTATATGTATAATATTAATACGATGTATATGTAATTAAATACATATATAATAATATTATAATATATATGTATATGTATGCATATTAATAATATGTATTATGTATTTTATAAATATTGATATATTAATACGTGTATATATATATATATATATTCTAAAGGTTAACTATACATATATATAATATTATAATAATATATAATAAAATAATATATATTATTATCCAGAGAAAATTAAGGAGCCGAGAAGAGAAAAGAGGATGAAGAATACTCTTGTAATTTGGTGTGTATTTACAAGGGTGAGGAGTTGCCTATTTATAGACAAAATTTTCTAATTAATTTGAATAAAAAACATATGGAAAACAGTCTATTTAGGGCTTGACTGGTAGAAATATAATGTTTGCGCTTGCGTTTGGCGGCGTTTCTATCAGCGATTGGCGACGTTTTGTTTCATTTTGTTTGAATTGTGGAATCGTTGCGTTTGCGGGCAACTGCGACTAGAAGCAAATGGTAGAAAACTGTTGCGATCGCGTTTTGAACAAAATTACCAAAATAGAAAATTATTAGGAAAATAATTTATTAAATTTTTTTGTTTAGTGTAAACTTTTTTATTATAATTTTTAAATATTTAAATAAATTAAAAATAAAAATAGAGAAGAGATAAGGGAAAGACACGAGAGTATTTTGGTAATTTTATTCATAACGCACCGAAACGCAAACGTAATGCAATATAATTTTAGATTTTTAAAATCTGCGTTTCAGTGAGTTTTCGGGCGACTGCGACTCCACCAGTCGGTTTTAATATCGCCTGAAGTCGCCACAAAAATGCAGTCGCGCATCTGCGTTTGGCTGTGACTCCACCAGTCAAGGCCTTAGATATTTACAGTTTTATCACTCCTCCTTAAATGTCTATTGACTGCCTCGTTAAAAACTTTATCATGGAAAAACCGTTTGTGATAAAAACTATTATGACGGAAAAAGGGCGTAGTTATAAAAAACTCCTCCTCGATTTGTTAACCCTTTGTTTATTCACAAGTTTCGAAGGTGACATATCTCGATATTCCGAATGCGTTTGTGAATAAGTCCACTACGTTTTTGCATGAGCAGATGTATTGAACATCAACTTCTTTCTTCTTCTCGAGCTCTTGAGTATACGTGAAAAACTTTGGAGGGATATGTTTTTTTCTGTCTTTTTTATATATCTTTCCTTTGTTTGAGCAACACATGCGGCATTATCTTCATATAGTATCGTTGGGTTGATATCATTTGATAATCCGCATGTTTCATGTATATGTCGAGTTATAGCCCTGAACCACACACATTCTCTAGTTGTTTCATGGAGTGCAATGATTTCCGCGTGATTTAAAGATATTGCAACTAATGTTTACTTCTGAGAGCGCCATGATTATCACCGTACCTCTAATTCTGAAGTTATATCCAGTTTGTGATCTAGATTTATAAGGATCTAATAAATAGCCTGCATTTGCAAGACCGATTAACTCATATTTGAAATCTCTAGGATAAAATAATCTTAAATCAATCGTCCCTTGTAAATATCCAAAGATTAATTAACACCTGCCCAAAGATGACATGTAAAGGGAAGAACTATATCGTGATAGGAGATTAGTAGCAAATGCTATATTAGAACGAGTGCAATTTGCTAGATATAAGAGGTTCCCTATTTCACTCATATATGATACTTCTAGTCTAAGTATATCTTCATTTTCTTCACAAGGACGAAATGGATCCTTTTCAATATTTAAAGGTCTATATACCATGGCACACACTCCAGCCCCCACGGGTCGCGTCTATCATCTGCAGAAACAAGAAAAGGAAACTTGTGGGAAAGAGGAAAAGAAAGTTGTTAGTTGCCTACACAAAAAGGAAACAGTCTTAGAGAAGAGGAATGAGAGTTATATGGCTGGAAAATAGAATGGAAACGTGCCCACTTACTCAAGAATAGAAATCAATACAAAGAAGAATGGAAAACTCACAAAAACAGCAAGCTGCAACAAAGAGGAAAGAAGAGGAAAGGAAGTGAACGACCAAAGAGGAAAAAGAGGAGAAAAGGAAAGAAAGAAAAGAGGAAAGACAAGGAGGAGAGCTAGGGTTTGTTCACTTAAGTTTGGGGAGAAAAACACAGCCGAGAGAGAGAGAGAGAGAGAGAGAGTGCAGAAAGAGTTAGAGAGAGGGGAGCTGTTCGTGGGAGACTCGCAGGAGACAATCAAGGGCGTTGAAGATCGACCAGGGACTTCGGTTTCATTTGTTTTTCTATGTTCCTTAAACTATCTATTTCGATTATTTTTTATTTTGAACGCATGAGCGAGTAGTCATTTTGTTCTAGGAGAAGGGATTAGCCCTTGGTTATCCCGAAACCGCTTTTGATTTATCTTTGAATACAATTTCCTGTTTTTGTTTATCTATTCTTTGTCTGAATCCTTGAACGACTTGTATTTACAAAAGCCAAGTAGATGCATGTGTTATGGATTAGGAGAAGGACTGAAAGGAGAATTCTAGTCCTAGAAGATCAGGTTTAGAACAATCGAGGTTAGACCATGAAAGCGGGGTGGCAACGGTTGAGGGTAAAACAGATGAATCACAGAACTTATGGGTTTAGCTTAAGGTGTCAGTAATGAAAGTAGGGGATAAATTGACTAGATCGCGTGTCTATGCCTTGAGAGAGGGTAGATATCATATTAGGATCGTCTGTCTTAGATAACTTAATTGGGATTGTATGATTAGATAGGTTGATTGTTGGTTTCAGTAGTCTTGTGGTGAAACTGGTTTCTTAGAACGTTTGTCTCACTGTTAAGAACTCGTAGTTTATTTGTTTTTAGTATTTCAATCTTAAAACCAATATTCGTTCGTTTGCAAGTTTGATTAGTAGTTTGAATTTAGGTTGTGTTGCGTAGTCCCTGTCGGATCGACCCCTAGAGTACTACACACTTGCCATGCACTTGCGGGTAGTTTAGGTTAATATTTGTTTAACTTTGAATTGCATCAAGTTTTTGGCGCCGTTGCCGGGGACTATTGTCAACACGTCTTAGATTCGAGCCTAGAGTCATTCTTGTTTTGTTTTCTATTTTTGTTTTATTTTCTTTTTCTTTTTTCTACCTAATTTTATTTGTTTGTCCTTTGTTGGTTTATGACCAGATCTCAAGGTGCTTCTAGTCTATTCCAAATCGTCTCCGAGATCGTGCGCACTTGCAGACAACTCAGAAAGAGCAAAGAAGAAGGTAATACAGAGCCATCAAATCAACAAGATATGGATAATCAGAACGGCCACGAACAACCTTAATTACCTATCGGTAATTTGGGGCATATGCAGTGACAACAACACGCACCTCAACCACGAGAATCACAGGCTCCTCCACCACGTCGCCTCAGAGATTACGTGGTGCCGAATATGAACAACGTGCAAACAACCATACAGATGCCTGCTATTGCTAGGGAACAGTTTGGGATTAAGCTGACAATGATCAACATGCTTAATCAGAAGAAATTCATGGATGGAAATCAATGGGATCCCCATCAGCACCTCAGAGACTTCCTAGAGCTTTCCGGTACATTCAAGATACACTGAGTGTCGGAGAATGCGATCTTACTACGTCTCTTCCCCTTCTCAATTGGGGGCGAGCGAAAACATGGCTCTTATCGCTTCCTGCTGGTTCAATCACAACTTGGGACCAGATCTGCACATTGTTCCTCTCACGATTCTTTCCTCCGAGCAAGACGATTCAGATGAGGGGAGAAATCACAACGTTTAGATGCAGAGATAGAGAAACGTTGTTTGAAGTGTGGGGAAAATTTAAGGATCTTCTACAGATGTGTCCACACCATGGTCTCGAGCAGTGGTACGTTATCCAAACATTTTACACGAAATTTCAGATGCAAACCGAACGACGTTGGATAATGCTGCTAGAGGATCATTTATGGATTTGAGTGTCGAGGAGGCATACGAGCTGATTGATAACCTCGCCATGAACACTATGTGGTCAACACCGATAGGTATGCCTAACAGCACTCGACGCCTATATGAGCCGAATCAGAAGCAGAGCGACGGACAACACAACAAATGCTATGTACTGTGTGAATTGCAGAGATACAGAACAAATGATTTATCAATGCACGGTACATGAAGACTTAGAACAGATGAACTATGCCCATCAGCAAGGAAACACACAATTCGGGAATACCTAAAACTCGAATTGGAGGAACCACCCGAATCTTTCGTATCAAACGACTCAACCGGTGAAGTATTTGGGATTTCAGCAAAGACAGCAAACGTACCAGCAAAACAATCAGCAATTCCAGCAAGCTCAGCAAGTTTCGCAAGCTCCTCAACCTCCTCAAGCCCCTTCGTTAAACCTTGAGGGAGTGATGCTCGAATTTATCAAGGAGGAAAGGCAGCAACAATCGATTCAAGCCAAATTTAATGCGGATGTGGGGACACCGATTAGCAAGCTCAAAACTCATATGGAATCCTTGAGCACACATGTGAAGATGTTAGAAAACTCCATAGAACAACAGGCTGCCTCATCGTCTCGGAATCCCAGACAACTTCCCGGTAAACCCAATCTTAACCCGAGAGAGCATGTGAATGCCATCACCTTGCACAACGGTAATGTGATCGAGAATCCGCCCCCGAAAGAACAAGAGAAAGCTGCTAGAAAATCTGTGGATAAAGGAAAGGGTATTGTGAATGAGGAAGGAGCTGAGCCAGAATTTGAAAAACCGTATGTTGCTCCAACGGCGTACAAACCTCCAATACTCTTTCCTCAACAGTTGGTGAGCTGAAAGAACGAAGTAAGGTATGGACGGTTTGTAGAGATTCTCAAGAAACTTCACATCAACATACCATTCGTAGAAGCCCTCCAACAAATGCCCAAGTACACCAAATTTCTCAAAGAAATTCTGTCCAACAAACGGTGCATCGAAGAGAGTGAGACGGTGGCACTCAATGAGGAATGCAGTGCATTCTTCAAAACAAGCTGCCTCCGAAGTTGAAGGACCCGGAAGCTTCTCCATTCTGTGCACAACAGGTAATCTTGATATTGACAAAGCTTTGTGTGATTTAGGAGCAAGCACGAGCCTCATGCCTGATCATCTCGTTTTCATACGTATTTCTTGCACGATTTTAGAGATGTTTATGATATATATGCGATGTTTTACGTATGATTCCGTATCTATTTTACTTGTTTTCGTGTTTTCATGTTCTTACCGGTTTTTATGCGTATTCGGTTCATTTCGGAGCTAAAGGACGTGCACGAAACAAAGTACCAACATCGAGGATCATCACGGGACAAACGAGATGAGAATCGGCATGGAATAGTCACTACCCATGCGGGTAACTCCCTAGCCCGAGCAGGCATTTGTTACGGCGATTTTGGGCAGCAAATTGAGCACGAGTCGGGCGAGAAATACCCCGCCCGGGGCATGAGCCCGAGCGGGCAGCACATGTGCCCGAGCGGGCAGGCCTTGTGCCCGAGCGGGCACCCCTTGAGCCCGAGCGGGCAGCCTCCTTTTCATCGCGTTCTTGCGCGATCTTTCGCGCCGTACCCGAGCGGGTCACTTACCCTGCCCGCGCGGGTCGCGACCGTCACCTGTAACTCCTAATAAGTTAATTTGACTTAAACAAATGAGATTTTGTTGGGGACTTATACAATAAGGAAAAAGACCTTAGAGAAGAGGAATAAGTGATATTTCCTTAGAGGAACTAATGGAAACGTCACCCAACTTATTCAATAATGGAAACTTATGAAAATACAACAATCGGTGGCTGTTGCAACATAAGGAAGAACTGAACGTCCAGAAGGAAAGGGAGGGAGAAAAGGAAATAAAAGAGGAAGGAAAGAAGAGGAGAGGAGCCAAGGGTCGAGCTCATTCACCAAGTTTCGAGTGCTTGATCGAGAGAGAGAGAAAGAAGGTTCTTGCGAAGGAGACTTACGAGGAGCATTGGAGATCAACTTCACCCTTCGGTTTCGTTTGGTTTTCATGTTCCTTAGACCTTCTATTTCATTTATGTTTGTTTACGGACACATGAACGAGTAGTTTGTTTGTTCTAGGAGAAGGGATTAGCCCTTGGTTATCCCAGAACCACTTTTGATTTATCTTTGAATGCATCTTCCCGTTTTCGTTTATCTATTCTTTATCTGAGTGCTTAATTTACTTGTGTTTGTGATGGCCACGTAGATGCATGTGTTAGGGATTAGGAGAAGGGCCGAAAGGAGAATTCTAGTCCTAGAAGATCAGGTTTAGAACGACCGAGGTTAGGCCACGAAAATAGGGTAGCAGCGGTTGAGGGTAAAACAATTGAATCACAGGTCTTATGGGTTTAGTTCAAGGTGTCAGCCACGAAAGTAGGGGGTAACTTGACTAGATCACGTGTCTATACCTCGAGAGAGGGTAGATATCATATTAGGATCATCTGCCTTAGATAACTTGACTAGGATTGCATGATAGATAGGTCAATTGTTGGTTTCGGTAGTCTTGTGGTGAAACTGGTTTCCTGGAACGTTTGTCTCATCGTTAAGAACTAGTTTGTTTATTTCTTTTTAGTATTTCATTCTCAATTCCCATTTTTCGTTTGTTTGCAAGTTTGATTCATAGTTAGAGTTTAGGTTGTGTTGCATAGTCCCTGTGGGATCGACACCTGAAGTACTACACACGTGTCGTGCACTTGCGGGTAGTTTAGGTTATTTATTTAACTTTGATAACGCATCAAGTTTTTGGCGCCGTTGCCGGGGACTATTGTCAACATGTCTTAGATTCGAGCCTAGAGTCTTTCTTGCTTTGTTTTTGTTTTTTTTGTTTTCTTTCGATTCTTTCTACCTAATTCCATTCGTTTGTCTTTTGTCTGTTTATGACCAGGTCTCAAGGCACTTCTAGTTTACTCCGAATAGACCCAGGGATCGAATGAACTCGCAGATAACTGAGGAGGGCAAGGAAGAAGGTAACACAGAGCCGTCAGATCAACGAGATATGGATAATCAGAACAGCCACGAACAACTTCAGTTACCTCTCGATAATTTGGGGCATATGCAGCAACAGCCACTCGCGCCTCAACCGCGAGAACCACAGGCTCCTCCACCACGTCATCTCAGGGATTACGTGGTGCCGAACATGAACAACGTGCAAACATCCATAAGGATGCCTGCTGTTGCGAGAGAACAGTTTGAGATTAAGCCAGTGATGATCAACATATTTTATCAGAAGCAATTCATTGGTGGAAATCATGAGGATCCCCATCAGCACCTCAGAAACTTCCTTGAGCTTTCTGGTACGTTCAAAATACACGGAGTCTCAAAGGACGCGATCTTATTGAATCTTTACCCCTTCTCAATTGGGGGGAGAGCGAAAACTTGGCTGCAATCGCTCCCCGCTGGATCTATTACTACTTGGGATCAGCTCTGCACATTTATCGCGTTTCTTTCCTCCAAGCAAGATGATTCAGATGAGGGGGAAAATCACAATGTTCAGATGCAGAGATGGAGAGACTTTGTTTGAGGCGTGGGACAGATTCAAGGATCTTCTACACTTATGTCCACACCATGGTCTTGAGCAGTGGTACGTTATCCAAACCTTCTATAACAGAATTTCAGATGAGCACCGTACGACGTTGGATAACGCTGCCAGAGGATCATTCATGGATCTGAGCGAGGAGGCAGCATATGAGCTGATTGATAACCTTGCCATGAACTACCCCATGTGGTCAACACCGAGAGGTATGCCTAACATCACTCGTCGTCTATATGAGCCGAATCAGAGCAGGGCAACGGGTAATGCAGCGAACGCCATGTACTGTGTGAACTGTGGAGATACGGAGCATGTAGCGTATCAATGCACGGTACATGAGGATTTCGAACAGATGAATTATGCCCAGCAGCAAGGAAACACTCAATTCGGGAATACATATAACCCGAATTGGAGGAATCACCCGAATCTTTCGTATCGAACGACTCAACCGGTAAAGTTTTGGGGTTTCAACAAAGACAACAAATTTTCAGCAAAACAACCAGCAATTCCAGCAAGCTCAGCAAGTTCCACAGGCTCCTCAACCTCCTCAA
>CM071865.1:37280865-37323986 GCA_036759665.1 Gynandropsis gynandra | reverse complement strand
CGGTTGAGGGTAAAACGGATGAATCACAGGTCTTATGGGTTTAGTTCAAGGTGTCAGCCACGAAAGTAGGGGGTAACTTGACTAGATCACGTGTCTATGCCTCGAGAGAGGGTAGATATCATATTAGGAACGTCTGCCTTAGATAACTTGACTAGGATTGCATGATAGATAGGTTGATTGTTGGTTTCGGTAGTCTTGTGGTGAAACTGGTTTCCTGGAACGTTTGTCTCATCGTTAAGAACTAGTTTGTTAATTTTTTTTTAGTATTTCATTCTCAATTCCCATTTTTCGTTCTTTTGCAAGTTTGATTCATAGTTAGAGTTTAGGTTGTGTTGCGTAGTCCCTGTGGGATCGACACCTGAAGCACTACACACATGCCGTGCACTTGCGGGTAGTTTAGGTTATTTATTTAACTTTGATAACGCATCAATGCCACATTCGGTCTTCAAGCGGATGAACTTCGACGATCTCAAACCTACAAAGATGTCTCTCCAACTCGCTGACCGTTTGGTAAGATATCCGGTGGGGATTGTTGAAAACATTTCCACCAAGGTAGATAATGTTTGTATATTCGATGGTTTTGTTGTACTTGACATTGAAGAGGATGATATGATACCTATTATTCTTGGTAGACCATTCTTAGCTACTGCAGGTGCGATGATAGACATAAAACAAGGAAAGATAGACGTACAACAAGGGAAACTTTCGCTACGTGTCGGAGACGAAACGATTGAATTCAACTTGTCCGAATCCATGAACGGACCCTCCATCATGGAGTCTTGCTTTTGAATTGACTTGTTAGACGAGTTAACGAACAATACGTTTGATCAAGTAAGTATTTCCGATCCCCTCGTGAGATGCTTAACTCAAGTTTGCAAAGATGCAAGATTTACCGATGAAGAGGCTGAGGCGTATGTAGAATTTATGAGTGCTATTGTAGCACTAAGAGACGCCTCATGTGAGGAGATACCACACGAAGCACACGCTGACTTCGCAGTGGAGAAGGCGCCTAAACTCGAGTTGAAGCCTCTTCCTTCTTCTCTTTGGTATGAGTACCTTGGACATAATGATACATACCTCATTATTGTTAATGCTGACTTGAGTGCAGATGAGTCGCAAAAGCTACTTGAATGCTTAAGGAAGCATAGGAGAGTGATCAGATACACCATCGAGGATATCAAGGGACTAGCCCTTCGTTATGCATGCATCGAATACTCATGGAGGACGGGCATAAACCATCCATCAGCACAAAGGCAGCTGAACCCCTACTTAAAAGAGGTAGTAAAAAAAGAGATACTAAAACCTTTGGATACATGTATCATATATCCTATCTCGGACAACGAATGGATGAGCCCCGCGCATGTCGTACCAAAGAAAGGAGGAATGACGGTAGTATGCAACGACAACAACGAGCTGATTCCAACAAGAACCGTCAGGGATGGAGGATGTGTATAGATTACCGCAAGCTCAACAAGGCGACGAGGAAAGATAACTTCCTTCTCCCATTCATCGACCAAATGTTAGAACGGTTAGCGAATCATGCCTATTTTTGTTATTTGGACGGATATTCTGGTTTCTTTTAGATTCCCATTCATCATCAAGACCAAGAGATGACGACATTCACATGTCCTTATGGGATATTCGCTTACCGTCGTATGCCTTTTGGCCTTTGCAACGCCCCGGCTACTTTCCAGCGTTGCATGATGGCAATCTTTTCTGATTTAATTGAGCATATTATGGAAGTGTTTATGGATGATTTTTCTGTTTATGGCTCTATATTCGATGATTGCCTCGTTAACCTTTCTAGAGTGTTGCAGCGATGTGAGGAAGCAAATCTCGTTCTTAATTGGGAAAAGTGCCACTTTATGGTGAAGGAAGGTATTGTACTTGGACACATTATCTCATCGAGGGGCATAGAAGTCGACAAAGCCAAAATTGAGGTAATTTAAAAACTTCCTCCACCAGTTTCAGTTAAAGAAATTCGTAGCTTCCTAGGGCACGCAGGTTTTTATTGGAGGTTCATCAAGGACTTCTCAAAGATTACAAAACCGTTGATGGAGTTGCTGGCCAAAGATGCTACATTCGACTTCTCTCTAGAGTGCCACAACACCTTCAACACATCAAGTCAGCATTGGTTTCAGAGCCTATCTTTCAACCACCTGATTTGAGCCTACCATTTGAGATTATGCGTGACGCTAGTGACTACGGCGTTGGGGCTGTTTTAGGACAACGAAGAGACAAGGTCTCTCATGTCATCTTTTACGCTAGCAAGAAACTAGACGATGCTCAAAATCAACTATTCCACAACCGAGAAGGAGCCCTTTTCCATCGTCTTCGCCTTTAACAAGTTCAAATCCTATCTCGTAGGGTCAAAGGTAATTGTTTATACTGATCATGTTGCGCTTAAATATCTTCTGGGAAGAAGGACACGAAACCACGCCTCATCCGATGGATCCTTCTCTTACAAGAGTTTGATCTCGAAATAATAGATAGATAGGGGTCCGAGAACGTCGTTGTAGATCACCTCTCTCGTATCAATGTGGATGATGAGAGACCTATCGACGATTCCTTGAGAGACGACATCATTTGCGCACTTACTTCAGGTATCCCCGCTCCTTGGTATGCTGATTTTATTAATTTTCTTGTGAGCGGTATACTACGCACCGACCTTTCTTTTCATGAGCGCAAGAAATTCTATGCAGACGTCAAACATTACCATTGGGACGATCCAATTCTCTACAAGAGATGTGCGGATGGGGTCTTTAGGAGATGCATCCCCGAGGAAGAGGTAGAGAGCATCCTTTTCCATTTGTCATGGATCGAATTATGGAGGTCACTTCAGCAAGTCCAAAACCGCTTCAAAGGAGCTACAAACGGGTTTTTATTGGCCAATCCTCTTCAAGGATGCCCATAAGTACGTTTCCTCTTGTGATAGATGTTAAAGAACGGGAAATATAAGTAAAAGGAATGAAATGCCACAGAACTACATCCTTGAGGTAAAACTGTTTGATGTTTGGGGTGTAGATTTCATGGGACCTTTTCCCTCGTCTTGTGGCAACCAATATATTTTGGTAGGTGTAGATTATGTCTCTATGTGGGTAGAAGCCATAGCAACGCCGACTAATGACTCTAGGGTAGTGATGAAATTCTTTAAAAAGATCATATTCTCTCGTTTTGGGGTTCCTAGACTGGTCATTAGTGACGGAAGTTCACACTTTATTGCAAGAAAATTCGAGTCCCTCCTTAAACAGTATGGCGTGAAACATAGGGTAGCTACACCGTACCACCCACAAACTAGTGGACAAGTAGAGGTTTCAAATAGGGAGATTAAGAGTATACTAGAGAAAACCATGTCAAGGTCCCGTAGAGATTGGTCGATGAAATTAGATGATGCGTTATGGGCCTATAGGACTGCGTTTAAAACTCCCATTGGCATGAGTCCTTTTCAGCTTGTTTATGGGAAGTCTTGCTACCTACCTGTCGAGCTAGAGCACCGCGCCTATTGGGCAACAAACTCCTTAACTTTGATCTTAAGAGTGTAGGTGAGAAATGACTTTTGCAGGTGAACGAGCTCGACGAGCTTTGTCATGATGCATACGAGAACTCGAAGATCTACAAGGAGCGTGCTAAGAAATGGCATGACAAGAAGATCCTACCTCATGACTTTCAGGCAGGTGACTTGATTCTACTATTTAATTCTCGTCTAAAGCTTTTTCCTAGAAAATTACGGTCCCGTTGATCTGGTCCTTTTCAAGTATGAGAGGTATTCCCGCATGGAGTAGTAGAACTTTGGAGCGAGACAAGTGAGACGTTCAAAGCTAATGGACACCGAGTAAAACTCTACCAAGCCGCTCAACCGATCGAAAGCGGAAACTCCATTTCCCTTTCCAATCCACCCATCGCGCACGCGTGAGGAATGGAGACGTCAAAGCTTAAAGACGTTAAATAAGTGCTTTCCGGGAGGCAACCCAGCTGTTTGTTTTCTATTTTTCTTAGTTGTTTAATTTAAGACTCGGTTAATTAAAAAACACAAAAAATACCACCACAAACGTAACTTCACTTCTTTTACCCTCCATCGGAGCTTCACGTCGAGGACGCAGTTCAATTCAAGTTTGGGGGAGCAGCTCATGTTTGGCAGGTAACTTCGTTTCATTTTCTTTTATTTTCTTTTTGATTTCGTAGTTTTGAGTTACTTTTTGGTTTCCTGAGTTAGAGTCGTCCTAGGCACTTTTCCGGTGACATGTTTTGAGATGAACCCTAAACCTAGGATACTTAAGAAGTTGGCCATTTCTGTGAGATTTTGCATGTTTGAGCTAGGTTAATCCTAAACGTTAGAGCTTATTACTCGGCTGAAAAACAATAGGTCGCAATTCTTTGGGAATCCTAGTGTTGCTTGTGGGAGGTTTAGACGAGGTTGCTAGGCTAGTTTTATCGTTTATTCTCTCTATCCAGATGGTCATACTTCGTATAGATGATGTTTTACTTCTTTTTTATGAGGATTATTAGATCGTATGAAATCGAGCTTATTTTGCAGATTAAGAGCGCACACTAACACTCCGTTGTCGATAGAAATAATGCCTAAAAGCATGTTCTAAAATCGATATGAGTTTATCGACCTTGATACACTTTCGATGGTTCGGGTCTAAGTTGTGGGTTCGCGATCATCTTTCTACATCCTAAGTGCATGGCAAAAATGCCGCCTACTCCGCTGCACTCTTGAACGAGATGCATGAGTATACCGTCAGCGATAGTCTAGGTCTAAGTAGAGGCTGGATCCTTTCAAATCCGATGTCCTAGAAGCCTAGTGTGTCTGCACAACATAAAAACAAGAAGAGAAAAAGAATACATAAAAAGAAAAAAAAATAAAGAAGAAAAAGAAAAAAAAAGAAAAAAAGAAAGAAAGAAGCTCAGAAAAAAACAAGCATCCTCGATTGTTCTAGGTTTAGCATTTTTCTAAAGTCTTGTTTGGTGGAGAGCGTTACGGTGGCTTGTTTAGTTTACCTTCGATTTACTTTCTCGTAGGTAGCCTTGGTGAATCTAGGATGAAGACTGAAAATTTAATTAGGCCGAATTTGTTCTCGACTTGCTAGTTGATCGGTTAGGTTCGCTTTAGCGGTATTTCTAGGAAAAAGGGGGATTTTCGGTTTTTGTATACCCCAAGTGTTCTACGTTTACGTTTGCTTAGGGACAAGCAAACATTCAAGTCCGGGGGATCTTGATCGTTTCGCTTTAATACGTATTTCTCGCATGATTTTAGAGATGTTTATGATGATAGATGCGATGTTTACGTGTGATTTTGTATCCATTTTACTCGTTTTCTTGTTTTCATGTTCTTGCAGGTTATAATGCATATTTGGTTTGTTTTGGAGCTAAAGAACGTTCACGGGACAAAGTTTTAGACTCGAGGATCATAACAGAACAAACGGGACAAAAAACAGCACGAGTTGGGGAGGACTTCAGCCCGCATGAACCTTGAAGCACCATCACAGCCCACGCAGGGCACTCAATGTAGCCCGCACTGGGCACATTCCTTAGCCCGTGCGGGGCCATTGGTTAGGCACGTCTAGCAGATTCAGCACAGGTCGGGCAGGCCTTCAGCACGCGCGGGTGAAGTTTTAGCAAGGGAGCCCGCACGGGGAACACACTCCAGCCTGCGCGGGTCGTGTCCGTCACCTACAAAAACAAGAAAAGGAAACTTGCAGAAAAGATGAAAAGAAAGTGGTTAGTTGCCTACACAAAAAGGAAACATTGTTAGAGAAGAGGAATGAGAGTTATATGGCTGGAAAATAGAATGGAAACGTTCCCACTTTCTCAAGAATATAAATCAATGCAAAGAAGAATGGAAAACTCACAAAAACAGCAAGCTGCAACAAAGAGGAAAGAAGATGAAAGGAAGTGAACGACCAAAGATGAAAAAGAGGAGAAAAGGAAAGAAAGAAAAGAGGAAAGACAAGGAGGAGAGCTAGGGTTCGTTCACTTAAGTTTGGGGAGAAAAACAGAGCCGAGAGAGAGAGAGAGTGCAGAAAGAGTTAGAGAGAGGGGAGCTGTTCATGAGAGACTTGCAGGAGACAATCAAGTGCATTGAAGATCGACCAGGGACTTCGGTTTTGTTTGTTTTTCTATGTTCCTTAAACTATTTATTTCAATTATGTTTTCTTTCGAACACATGAGCGAGTAGTAGTTTTGTTCTAGGAGAAGGGATTAGCCCTTGACTATGCTGGAACCGCTTTTGATTTATCTTTGAATGCAATTTCCTGTTTTGTTTATCTATTCTTTGTCTGAGTGCTTGATTGACTTGTATTTATGAAGGCCAAGTAGATGCATGTGTTAGGGATTGGGAAAAGGACCACAATGAGAATTCTAGTCCTAGAGGATCAGTTTTAGAACAACCGAGGTTAGGCCACGATGTAGGGTAACAACGGTTGAGGGTAAAACGAATGAATCATAGAATTTATGGGTTTAGCTTATTGTGTCAGCAACGAAAGTAAGGGATAACTTGACTAGATCACATGTCTATACCTTGAGATAGGGTAGATATCATATTAGGATCGTCTGTCTTAGATAACTTAATTGGGATTGCATGATTAGATAGGTTGATTGTTGGTTTTGGTAGTGTTGTGATGAAACTGGATTCCTAGAATGTTTGTCTCACTGTTAAGAACTCGTAGTTTATTTGTTTTTAGTATTTCAATCTTAAAACCAATATTCCTTCGTTTGCAAGTTTGATTCGTAGTTTGAGTTTAGGTTGTGTTGCGTAATCCTTTTGAAATCGACACTTAGAGTACTACACACGTGCCGTGCACTTACGGGTAGTTTAGGTTAATATTGAACTTTGAATCACATCAGTACCCCTCTGCTACCCTTGTACCTCCGCGACCCTTGTACCCCTGCGACCGTTGTATCCATGCAACCCTCTGACACCTCTGCGACCCATGCGGCGTTGTAAATGTATCATTTTCACCAAAATTTGCGCGGAACGATTCACCAAAATTTGAAAAAATAACTGTGTGGTCATCTGAAGTCGATTCGATAATAGGGTCATGTCTTTTTGAATTCCAGCCATTTCCTTTTTTCAAATAACGACACACTCTCTCTAACTCTCATTATCTTCCACCCATCTTTTTACAAATAACGACACACACTCTCTATAACTCTCATCATCTTCCATCCAATTTTTCCAAAAATACCACGTTTTCCTCATTTCTTCCAAGAGATTCTTCCACGCTATCTAGAGAACTACCTTGTAATCTTCTTCATTTGTCTCTCTGTCGGTATGTAAAATGTAGAGAATGTACAGATTTGACTTTGTTTATCTTTTTTGTTACAGGACATTCCGAAGATCTTCTTCAATGAGTATATTTACGGGAAAACGAGGTACAATAACACAACAACGCTTAAATCGAATGCGTCTAACATAACTTGGGAAGTCATGTTGGATGGCTCAGATTCACTGATGCATGGAAAGATTTCTCCAATGACCAAAACTTTCGTATTGGGGATTGCACACTTTTCCATCACAAAGGCGACATGGTTTTTAACGTCACCATGGCCACTCCTATTCAGAGGTTTTTCACGGTACCAGTCACTCGTTCAAATCTGGCTGTAGATGCATTGGTAAGTGACCTCAAACTGATTCATCATTTATTAATTTGGTTATTTATTCAACTTTTATTCATTTCTACTTTTGTAACTTGGGTGATGTCGTAGACACTTCCGATAGGATTTGTGAGGGAGAACGATCTTTGCCGTAGACGATGTAAGATACTGATGTTCCTTGATTGCGGAAGATCGTGGTCAGCAGCTTTAAGGCTTGTGAGTCGTAGTGGCGCTTGCATCAGAGGGGGTTGGAGAAAGTTTCGTCAAGAAAATGGACTGAATGAGGGTTGTTCCCTCATAGTAGAATTGTTCTCAATGGAGCAGAACCTGTGCTTTGGTTTGTCCCCTGACCAGGGCCTAACAACAACATAATTTGATTTGAGTTGTATTTTGATTTCTTTGAACCTTCTTTTAACTTGAGCTTCATTTTGTATTTGATTGGTTTTTTACTATTATTCAATTGTTAGTATTATTGTTAGTATCGCTGTTTTTGTGGATTTACTATTAAATTAACCAAGTAGCAGAGGGGCAAGGATCGAAGGGGGACAAGGGTCGCACGGGTCCAAGGATCGCAGAGGTACAAGGGTCGCAGAGGGACAAGGGTCACAGAGAGACCTTTGACACCTATATGACCCTTGTACCCCTGCGACCCTTGTACCCCTTGCGATCTTTGTACCCCTCTGCGACCCTTGGACCTCTGCGACCCTTGTACCCCTCTATGACCTTTGTACCCCTCTACGACCCTTGGACCTTTGCGACCCTGGTACCCCTCTACGATCCTTGTACCACTACGACCCTTGTACCCCTGTGACCATTATACCCTTGTGACCCTTTGACATCTTTGTGACCCTTGTACCCGTGCGACCCTTTGACGCTTCTATGACCTATGCAACATTGTAAATGTATCATCTTCACCAAAATACCGAATGTTTCACCAAAATTGGAAAAAACATAACCGTGTCGTCATGTCTTTTTGAATTCCATCTGACGTTGATTCGATGTCAAGGTCATGTCTTTTCGAATTCCAGCCATTTCTTGTTTTCCGAATAACGACACACTCTCTTTCTAACTCTCATCATCTTCCATTCATCTTTTTTCGAATAACGACACACTCTGTCTCCAACTCTCATCATCTTCCATCCATTTTTTCCGAAAATGCCACAATTCCCTCATTTCATCTAAATCATTCTTCTGAGATTTTTGGAGAAATACCTCGTAATCTCCTTCATCTCTCTTTTTCGGTATGTTACATGTAGAGAATGTATAGATTTGACTTTTTTTTTTCAATTTTTGTTACAGGACATTCCGAAGAAATTATTCGATGAGCATATTTATGGGAAAATGAGGGACAACAACACGACAACGCTTAAATCGAATGTGTCTTACAAAACATGGGAAGTCAAGTTGGATGGCTTCAGATTCACTGATGGATGGAAAGATTTCTGCAAGGACCATGATTTTCATATTCGGGATTTCGTAGTTTTTCGTCACGAAAGTGACATGGTTTTTCACATCACGGGTCTTGGAGATGATATATGTAATCTACAATATGCATCATGTATATCATCATCATCATCATCATCATCATCATCCGCAGAAGCATAGTCATCTTCTTCTACTCAGAAGATTTTCATGGTACCAGTCACGCCATCAAATGTGACCGTAGATGCATTGGTAAGTGACCTCAAACCGATTTATTCGATTCATCAAATCTGGCCGTAGAGGCATTAGTTTGTCATCATTGTAAATTTATTTGGTCATCGCAGACACTTTCGATAGGGTTTGCGAGGTCGAGAGGTCTTTGTGATAGACAATGTAAGATACAAATGATAATCAATTACGGACTAGCCTGGGAGGCATATCCAAGGCTCGTGGCATGTGGTGGCGCTAGCATCAGCAAGGGTTGGAAAGGTTTTGTCACAATCATGGACTGTACGAGGGTTGTTCCCTCAATGTAGAACTAGTCTCCAATGTAGCAATACTTTTGCTTCGGTTTTTCCCTCAATCAGAGCCTACCAACAACATAGTTTTAATTGCATTGTATTTTGATTGCTTTGAACTTCCTTTGAACAACAACATTCCTTTGAACTTGAACTTCATGTTTGTAGTTGGTTGGTTTTTTACTATTATTCAATAGAAAGTATTATTGTTAGTACCGTTGTTTTTATGGATTTACTATTATTGTAACAAGAGTCACAGAGGGATAAGGGTCGCAGGGGTCCAAGGATCACAGGGGTCAAAGGGTCAGAGAGGGACAAGGGTCGCAGGGGTCAAAAGATCGCAGGGGTCCAAGGGTCGTAGAGGTACAAGGGTCATAGAGGTCCAAGGGTCGGAAGAGAAGAAGGGTCGTAGGGGTCTAAGGGTCATTTGTAAATAGCTTGATAACTAATTTTTATTTTTTGAGAATGGAAGATGTAACTTTGTACATTGTTATATTTTTAAAAGTTTTTCATATTATTTGTAGATAACTTTTATTGTTTGAGAATGGAAGATGTGACTTAATACATTGTTATTTTTTAAATTTTTTTCATATAACTTATAAATAATTTTATTTTTTATTTATAATGCGTAAAGGGTCGCACGGGTCCAAGGGTCGAAGAGGTAGAAGGGTCGTAGGGGTCAAGGGTCGAAGAGGTACAAGGGTCGTAGGGTCCAAGGGTCGAAGAGGTATAAGGGTCGCAAGGGTCGTAGAGGGACACTGGTCACAGCGGTCCAAGGGTCGCATGGATACAAGGGTCGACTCATGCGACCCTTGTCCCTCTGCGACCCTTAAACCTCTTCGACCATTGACCCTTGCTATCTTTTTACTCGTTCGACCCTTTTACCACTGCGACCCTTTGACCCCTACGATCCTTTGACCTATTCGACCCTCGGACCCCCGCGACTCTGTTATTATTATAAAAAAATAATTTCTTATGAATCAAATCAAATTATTTACAAATAATATGAAGAAGGTTTTAACAAATAACAATGCACCAAATATTTACATCTTCCATTCTGAAAAAAATAAAAAGTATCTATTCATTACTCGAGGGTGGAGGGATACATTTTCCATTCTTAAATATATCAACCACCATCTTCTCACGCATGGAAGGAACATTGTCATCACAAATGTATTGAAAATTATATCGTCTTTTCATCATCGAGGCTTCTAAGAATTTGAAGGCGTAAACACCACAGTCACTCGAGCTTTTGTTCTTTAGCAGACCTTCATAATACTCGTACTTCCATTCATCTTCTCCAGAAGCCAAAGAACGAACCCTCTGAGAATGAACATCTTGGGGATAACTTTTCTTATCTTTTCAATCACCTTATCGATATCCGTTTCCTTCATACTGCTCCAGCAGTGTATACCGTGATGCATCAGGTCACAAAATCCGCTTTGATGCCTACCCAATGATTCAGTACAAATACACTTTCGAGCGATGAAATGTTTAGAATCAAGAAAAAGCCATCAAAATAACTCATTGATGTGTTCCTACTTCTGAATGGATACTTGCCATCCAAAAAATCACTAAGAATTCCAAGGCAAAGTTTCCATATCCACGTACATCCACAGCGTGAGCATCTGCATGAAAGCAAGAGGACAAACGTAATAATTTTGATATATGATGTGGAATGTCTTCATGAAATAATACAACACCAACAACACCTCATCCAATTGCTGAAAAAAACATAAACACACATAAATACATATGACACAAAATAACCTTTGTGACTAAAGGTTTAAAAAACCTTACAACATCTTCAAGCCATACGTGGGCTTTAATATGGTCTCCTAAAACTCTGGCCCCCCGGGGAATATCTAGATCAGATTTCCACCAACGCTCATGTCGAGGTGTCGTCAGGAACATATATAGAGCAATCAACTTTTCATCGCTAGCGTCAATGAACAAAGGATCTCGAGTTGTCCCATCCTCTCCTAATTCCTTGGCTTCCACACAAAATGCCGTTTCTCTGCATTTTCTTGAACCACCTTTTTTTTCGGGTTCTTGAACCACCTTTTGTATGGGTTCTTGAACTCCATTTTCCGCGGGTTCTCCATCAACATCTTTCCCTCGCCCTCTACCTCGCCCTGTTTTTTCTCTTTTCGTCGGTAGAGGTTCAACATATGCTTTCTGTGGTCTTAAAACTCGTTTAGTTACCAGCGGAGGGTCAAGATATGGCTCAGACTCCTTCGATAAAGGTCTAATGCCTGCATCAAATTTACTTCATTAAACATATGAAGACCAATGCGACCAATGCGACCCATGCGACCCTGCGACCGTGCGACCCATGCGGACATGCGACCTTTTGTGACCCATGCGACTTTATCGACATGACCTATATGACCTATGCGACCTTTTGTGACCCATTCGACCCATATGACCAATGCGACCTTTGTGACTCAAATGTCCGTACTTACTTGGTGGTACTTCGGCATCAATGACAATAAGTTCTGGAGTTCCCTCAGTAGCAACCTATTTGACAGGACCCACTGCAGTATCCTCGACAGAAACGTCGTCCTTTGACATCTTCGACAGGATCCACCGGAGTATCCTGGGCAGGAACCTTTTCGATAGGATCCACTGGAATATCCTCGGTAGGAACCTCCTTTCCGGTAACTTCTTGGACATGACCCACTGGAGTATCCTCGGTAGGAACCTCGTTAGCGAAATCTTCAATAAGATCAACCGGAGTATCCTCGGCAGGAACCTCCTTAGAGGGGACCTCTTCGTTAGGACCCACTGGAATATCCTTGACATGAACCTCCTCGTCGGCGACTTCTTGGACAGGACCCACTGAAGTATCCTCGGTAGGAACCTCCTCAGCAGGGATGTCTTCCATATGACCCACTAGAGTATACTCCACAAGAACCTCCTTAGCGGCAACCTCTTTGACAGAACCCACTGGAATATCCTCGTTAGGAACCTCCTCATCGAGGACTTCATCGATAATACCCACTGGAGTATCTACATAAAATTATTTCATTCATTAGACTCATTGTTCGTTATATTGATGCGACCTTTGTGACCCTTGCGACCATGGGACATATGCAACCCATGTGACCCGTGCGACCCATGCGACCATGCTACTTCTGCGACCCTGCGACTTATACGACCTTGCGACTTATGCGTCTCTTGCGACCCATGCTGACTCTCGATGAAAATTGACTCTAATGAACTTTTTCAGTAAATATTACTTACTTGGTGGAACTTCATGAGGAGCAATGGATGTAGTGTATTCAATTAGAGGAATGGTGGTGACAGATGTGAGATTCAAGCGATCCATGCGACTCAATTGAACCATGCGACTCAAGTGACCCACGAGGCATAATATCAAGCGACCCATGCGACTCAAACGACCCTTGCGACTCAATGACACAAGCGACCCATGCGACTCAAATGACCCTTGAATCCTCTGTGGCACTGAAGTGACCATTTCGACCCAACCGACTCACTGAGTCTCAACCAACTCACTGAGTCGAAGATGGTCATGCAACTCTTGAGACCCTTGCGACTCAACCAACTCATTGAGACTTAACCGACTCACTGAGATTCAACCGACTCACTAACACTCACACCCATTTCAAATCAATAAACCATTTTGCGACTCGACAGCTTGCAAAACCCTAGAAATCGGTCTACTTACACCTATTGACGCCATTGAAGATTGACTCGTGCTCTCTTCTTCACTGCTGCTGTTGATTCTAGCCATTTCTTTGGTCTCAACTTGAATTTTCCTTCTTGCCAAATTCAAATCGATTCCTCTCAAGTTCGAAATCACTTTGTCTTCCATGCTCTAAACTTTGAAACAAGTTTTCACGCCGAAGAAATGTTTGTCTTCCTTGCTTTTGACACGGTTTGACAGGTTTCACGTCGAAAATTTGCAGAATGTGTGTTTTTTCACGTTAAAAAATTAAGGACAAATTTTTCTTTTCTTCATTTTTTTTCTATTTAATAATTATTTTCACGATGGTAGACGTGAAGCATTTCACCACTACGAGAGTATCTCTCATATTATGCCGAATGAAGGATTACTCTTGTGATTTGGTGTGTATTTACAAGAGTGAGAAATTATCTATTTATAGGCAAAACCTTCTAAATAATTTGAATAAAAAACATATGGATAGCCGCCCATTTAGACATTTACATTTTTAACAATTATGTAATGTTTACGTAAATAACATAGAAATTCAAAAAATACTAGTAGTATTATATTAGGCTCATAAAAATATAACCCATGTGTTTATTCCAACCAAAAAATTGATAAAGAAAATATAATAAAAAAGAAATAATTTCAAACGAAAGAAGATCAATTTATCTTCCAATTTCATTTTTATATTTAAAAATCACTTTGTAGTTTATGAAAGTAAAAAATATTTAGAAGAAGAAAAATGATATACACGTTTAGTTGTCTTGTAACGTCAAAATTGAATTTAAACCATTTTTAATAGAAACATAACACATCCATCCTAAAGTATTAAATTAGAAAAGTAAAGTATATTTAGAAGAAGATACTTCATTTTAATTGAATATCGAGTACTCATTAGTAAATCTATATAAATATATTTTCTTTAGAAAACACGACAACATTATTAAAAAGATAGAACTAGAGAAATTTGTTTCCAGATTTAAAATTTTAATAAAAAAACTAAACAAAATAACGTGGTCCCTTATGAAATAAAAATTAAAGTTAGATAAAACAATCTATTACTGTGATGAATTTTGTTATAGTTCTATTTCCTTTTTTATTTGACTCTAATCTAATTTTCTTTCGACTTTTAGTTCTCATCCGATTTACTCTTCAACTATCAAAAATATGCTAAAACTCTTTCTGTTAATTATCCGTTAACCGATTCAATTTTGACCCGAATATGATCTAGTTTTGACCCGATTTTTTACTCGATTTTAACCCTAATTTCGACTCGATTTTTATCTAAATTTTGACTTAATTTTGGTCCGATTAAATTTAAAATGTTAAATTTTAGAAAATTAGATGTGAATTTACTATACACAAAAACAATAAATTTTAATTTTTTAATTGATTTCGAGTCAAAATTGAGTACGGATTTGTTAATTGTATCAAAATCGGATCAAATCCAGTTAATCCTAAAATTTTGATGCAATTATCCAAAAAAATAACATTTATTGTTAATCACGTTAATTAAAATTTTTTGTTGAGTTAGTTCAAGACCGAGTTAGTCACAATTAACCCGATTTTTTATATACAATTAACAAAATCGTACTCAATTTTGATACGATTAACAAAATCATACTCAATTTTGATCTGATTTTGATATAATTAACAAAATCGTACTCAATTTGATCCAATTTTGATACAATTAACAAAATCGTACTCAATTTTGACTCGAAATCAATTATATCGAATAACTAACTTGATTTTGATGTAATTATCCAAAAAATTAACATTTATGATTTATGTGTAGTAAATTCACATTTAATTTCCTAAAATTTAACATTTAAAAGTTTATCGAGTCAAAATTAAGTCAAAACTTGGGTTAAAATTGAGTCAAAATTCGGTTAAAATCAAGCCAAAATTGAGTCGCTTTCGGATCAAAATTGAGTCAAAAGGTCAATTAACGGATAGTAACTTAGAGCGTTTTAGGCAGATTTTTTATAGTTGATGGGGAATGAGATGAAAACTAAAAGCGAGAAGGAAATGGCGGAATATGACTAAAACAATATATTTGACGATGGAATATGCTATTTTTCCTTAAAGTTAATGAATTTCTCTATTTGGTAGAGAGTGGTAGATCATGGTCAAAAGGATGGGTTTAGCAAGACATTATCGGTAATGATTTACTTCGATTTAAAATGATTTCTAAATTTGAAATTATCCGGTCATTTTGAATTTAAATCATATACAGAAAAGTTCTTGTAAATGGAGTTCTCTAAACCAACTATGTCCTCCGTTTTTTTTTTCAGAAATATTTTTCTTCTAAAAAATGGGTCTTCAAACGTGGATTTTCGATTATACAAATCTGTATGTTTAAACACCGCTTCTACTCACTATTGTCCCCTAGGAGTGGCCAATCCGGGTTTCGATCCGGGTTCCTCGGGTTTCAATCCGGATTCGGGTTCCTCGGGTTTACGAAAATTGAACTAAACTCGAATGTTTTTCGGTTTGGGTTCTTCGGATTTCGATTCGGGTTCAAGTTATTCGGGTTCTTAAGTGGCCACCCCTATTGTCCCCTTAAGTGGTCATTTCTCTTCAATTCAAGGGAGCTATAATATTTTAATATTCATCTTCTTAGTTGAAAAATCCTGAGATTCTCCATCATTAGCAAATTGTGACGCCTTTGCTTCTCTTCCTCTTCGAAATCTAAACCCTAGCACCAATTTTTCGGGCCAAGTCCTGGTGGATGCTTTTGAGGCTATCATTTTCTTGAGTCTCTTCACATTTCCATAGTGTTGTATTATTTTGAAGTTATTGATCCACGAAGATGGAGAACAAAAGCAGGTGGAGATTATCGATAAGTTTGTTAAATGATCTCATGCCAAAGGTTATGGCTTCTCTGGATTAGGATTGAAAAATTTCTTTCTAGTGGTATAAATTTCCCCAATTTTCATGCTCTTGGTCATCTGACTCATAAGATTAATGTAGTAAGTTTTGGATTCGTCACCCCTATTTGTGAGTTTGTATATACGCAAGTGATTCAGTGGTTGGTTCTTGAAACCTTTTATATATGAAGTTTTATGATGATAGTTCTCTCTTTTAGTTCTTCTATTAAGGATTGAGGATTCAAAAAAATGAAAGGTTTCTAAAAAAGAGATATAGATAACTGAAGGAGAAAAGTCTTATCTTTGTTTTTGTTTGAACTCTTTCTGAAAGCAAAAATCCAAAAGGTTCTCAAAACATTTTAAAGATACTTCTGTTCATCTTTATAGATTGACTGTTGTGAAGTTAACTTTTGTGTTGAGATCATAAAGGTTGCTCCATTTTTAAATGTAATTCTCAAATCTCTAGTGTTATTTTACAGTGATAAAAAGCACAAATGAGCTGTGTTTGAATGAAGCTCTCGAAAAACTGAAAAACAAGTCTTGATAAATTGGTCACAGAGTCAAGACTTATGATTTAAACTCGACGAATCAAAGTGTTAAAGAGAAGGGTGTGAATGTGCAGGTTATTGTACATTGCAAGTGAGTTTTGTGAATTGCTTTTAGCTTGAAGGTAATTTGAGTTAGTCACAAATTCCTGTTTTGGGTGTCAATATCTTTCTTGGGTTTTACTTTTCATAGGCCATTGAGTGATGATGAGGACCAAACTGCATTCTCCGGTTGTGATTTCATGCAATGAGTATCAAAAAGAAGTTGCCACCACATAGAGTATTGTTAGAAAGCATATTGATATAACCTTTGATTTTGACAAAGTTTAAAGTCAAAGTTCCTTTCTTAAATCCTATAAATGTTTTGTTTATATTTGTTATTTTTGGTGATTTTTGTGCATTATAACATAAAGGCATGTTGAATTTGAAAAATTAATTGTATAGCTAGTTTATCGATTGTTTTTGAAGTTTTAGAATGATAAAACTACATCATTTTTGTTTATGGTCAAACAAGAACAAGAAACATATATACAATGAAAGAAGCACCAAGAAAAAAGTTGGGCCTTGCCGAATTAACCCCATAAGTATACTGATATTATATTTAGATTTATCATGATGTAGATATTAACACAATAGCAATTCATATGCACGTTGTTGAACAACCAAATGATTTTAATTACAAATGGAAGTAGTTTTGTGTATTGTTCTCGTTTTCTGATGGCTATATGGAAATTATTATAGATGTCAGTCATTAGATTATGCATGATGGAAACATGAATGAAGAATTATTAAATGTTGAAACTAATAAGTTTTACGAGATACTTGGTGCAACAAAATACAATTTGCATGAAGGTTGTGAATATCATTTAAAGTTATCACTTGTAACTAGATTGATGGGAGTATAGACAAGTTACAACGCTACAGAATATTGCATGGATCAAATGTGTGAGATGTTGCATGAGTTTTTACCTAAAAAATAACATAACATCTAAGTCCTTTTATGATTTGCCAAAGCTTATTAGATATTTCAGAAAGCGATATGCAAAGATTGATGTGTGTGCAAACAATTTGATCTTTTTAAAAGACATTAAAAATATTTTGAATTGTCGTTTTTTGTTGGATTGAAAGATTTCAACCTAAAAAGTTAAATCAAAGGAAAATAATTTTTCTAAAGAATGTTCTACATTCCAACTATTTATAGTCTGAAGAGATTGTACGAATCACAACATATAACATCACACCGGACATGGCATGCGAAACACCATTCCGTAGATGGACAAATTCAACATCTCTTAGATAGGAAAATGTTGAATAATTTTATCGATGTTATATCCTAAATTTGATTTAGATAAAGAAATGTTAACCTAGTTATGTGTAGATTGTTTCATTTTATATGGTGCGTTCCGTAAATAATATTCGTTGTGACTTGTAACTCTGTCACTACATAAATTGTCACCAACGATGTGTTTGAAAATGAAGTATTTTTTAGTGTTCTCGTACCTAATCTAGATCATCCGAAAAAGAAAAACTCTGAAATATTTTTAAACAATATTATTCACCTCTCATTAATACTTTTAAGCAATATTTGGGAGTTTGCTTTCACATGAATGAATTTTGTCATCTCAAATATTTTTTGGATATTGAAGTTATGCATAACTTAACTATTATTTATTTATTCCAACAAAAATACATTTTAGACATTATTGCTAAGACAACTCTTCAGGGGGAAAATCCAACAAATTTTCTTATGGATCAAAATCATATATTGCGATCACTTGATGGAGATTTATTCTAGGATTTGTATATATATAGTTGCTCGGTTAGTCGACTCATTTACTTGAAAGTCGCACGTTTGGAACTCTCATACTCCTTTTAAATATTGATATAATTTATGCATTCTCCTCTTTTTGAACATTGAGAAGCGACTTTTCGAGTGGTGCATTATTTGAAAGGACATCTAGTACTTCATTCGAATTTCGTTCTAAAGATATATCACTAGTTTCTTTGACCTAACTTTTTTTTGACATGTTGGTTTGTCTAGTTACCATTTTCCCTTATCTCTTGGAAACAAAAACGTCAAATGTTGTCCTTCGCCTTTGGGACAAAAGCAGAGTATCTTGTCATGGTTGTGCGTAATTGTAAACTTATTTCGTTGTAGGTCGTGCTTAACAATCTTGGCATTTTCCACTCTCGTCCTATGTGGTTTTAATGCAAAATTTAACTAAACATGTATATTGAAGTTTAATTGCCACTTTGTTCGTGACCTATTCTTGTGTGCATAAAAATTAAGCGTGATGTCTCTACTTCACTACTTCACTAGAACTCACAAATATTTTTATAAAATCTTAGGGACACAAGGAAATCAACAATTGTTTTTGAAAATTTGGGCGTTCAAGATCTCCACGGTCTAAATTGTTTTAAGTTGATAAAGTGCTACGAAACGTTAGGATACAATCATGTGAAATCTTGGAAATTTTGTTTCTATTTGCTATCTTTTTATATCTAATGAAATATTTGTTAATGTATATGTATAATATGTAAAGAAATTTTAATAAAATGAAAAAAGTTTCCTTCGACGCTTTTTCTTGATATTTAAACTACATTTTTATTATATAAAAGCTCAACCAGTAAAGGGAGACATCAACCAGTATCACTGTTTTGCTGGGTTGCTAATAGGTTAGCAAAAGTGTTTTTATAACAATCCAAATATAGATCTAGTCATGTTTCAGGAAGGGATCATGCGAGGTTTCACCAAAACACGAAGAACGGTTCTTAGAGTTACCTAATTTTGTGAATATGGACGAGTATAGGATGTGAGCTCCAAACATACGAAGCCTCTAGAGTATCCACACCGAGATCTATCTTTGCTTTCAATTTTTGATACGAATCTGATCACGAACGGGGAATCATTTCTTTCTCTGTTCTTCGTCTTTGTTTGGGGGCTAAGGTTTTGTTTTAGGGAAAAGTGAACTTTTATAATACTAAACTTCTACGTATTTACAAAATAATTCCATTACTATTTAATATTACATTTTGGCATTATACTTTCAATCTCCCACTTGACTTGATGTAATATCTCAAATAGTCTAAGTACATGTATCTCCATACACATAAGTTTCCGTATATTCCATGTACAATCCTCAGAGATAAAATCAAGTACGAAAATATTTGTCGGTGCTAGCAAACGATCACATTCCACAGTGGTTGTCTTACAATCATAAGGAACGACCGAAACACTCGTGAGTGTGTGACTTCATAGGTTCATCTAAATCAGTAGCTAATTAGTTTTCACTAATTAACTAATCTAGGTTGACGTCTAGCAACACTCTTCAATGACCAGATAGCGTGAAGTAACATCTTTACTCATACGAGTAACCACTTCACTCACAACAAACCATGGTGAAGATGATGTTAATACTTCTTTCTTTCTTTATAGCTCCGATTAAATCCTAGGCATGCTTTTACTATCAAGCCTTAAGTATTATCAACTATGTTTCATGCCAATCATAACCGACTGGTGAATAAACCTAAGAAACTCTTCTCTTCATTCATAAATGTAACACAATCGAGGATTTGTTACAATTGTTACGATAGCTGACAAAATAGAGCTCGAACTCATACTAAGAGTTGACGAATCACATATTGATCAGCCACTAACTATATATGCATCTAATTACTCCCAATATCTATCCAACCAGTACCAAAAAATATTAGGTGTCTAGAATCAAAGAATAATAGATATAATACCACTTACTATGCTGATCTAAGGTCTAAGGAAAGATCTAACGTTCTGATCCTCTATAGAAATCTTATTGACAAATTATTGGTAATTTAACTATTAAGAATTTTCCCTTTAGGCCAGTTCAGTGATCACATCTCAATGTGCATCACCCACATATGTTATTTAGTAAAATAGATATACTAATTTCTATCACCATAGAAACCATCACAATATACATGTTCTTTCCAGATCACTAAAGTCCGGTTAGTGACCCAACGGACAAGAACATTTTAGACTAAGTCTTACAAAAACTTGACTCTCTTTATTATGATCTCTATCATAACATCAAGTTTCTAGACTTAATCATGAACTCTATCATATACATATGACAATCATCAAATAAAAAAAATGTAATGCCATATAAAATAAAATGATATCTAAAAATACTACATAACTCATTACTAATCTCTATAACAATTTCTAACATATGTTAAAACTAGTTCCAGCTCGCCATAGCCCTCAATCCAATCCTCAACTTATGCTAATCAAACTCATTTGACCCAAGCACTTTTGTGAACAGATCTGTTGTGTTTTTCTTTCCATCTACTTTATGGATTTGAATGTCCCCGCGCTCAATGATTTCTCGAATAAGATGATACTTCCGTAGAACAAGTTTTGATTTCTGACGAAACATTGTTTCCTTTGCTTGGGCTATAGCCCCGATGTTATCACACAATAAAGGAACATGTTCCTTTATCGAATGTACCACATCAAGTTCATCTTTGAACTTTCTCATCCAAACCTCCTCTTTAGCCGCCTCACATGCAACTATGTATTCTGCTTCAGTGATCGAATCAACTACCGTAGTCTGCTTGGAACTTTTCCAACTTATTGCTCCTCCATTCAGGCAAAACATATAGCCTGAAATGGATCGACTATCATCCTTGTGTGTCGAGAAACTCGCATCAGTAGACCATTCTAACTCCAAATTAAAACTTCCATATATGAGGAATTGGTCCTTAGTCCTTCTCAAGTATTTAAGGATGGTCTTTACCAATTTCAAGTATCTCTCACTAGGATCTACCTCATATCTACTCATCACACTTAGGGGGTAGGCTACGTCAGATCTAGTACATTTCATAAAACACATGCTGGCTCCACTGCACTAGCATATGGGATCTCAATCATGCGTTCTCTCTCTTATAGGGTCTTAGGACAATCCTCCCTAGAGAGAGTAATTCTAGTGCCTGTTGAAAGATAACCTTTCTTGGAATTTTCCAAGTTGTATCATCTTACAATACTGTCAATATTCTGGGACTGGGACAGTCTAAGCAACCTCTTTGATCTATCCCTATAGATCCTTATTCCTAGAATATAGGTTGCTTCTCCTAGATCCTTCATGGAGAGTTGATTAGATAACCATGAATTTCTCTTTTGCAAGTCTAGTATGTCATTCCCTATGAGCAATATGTAATATACATATAGTACAAGGAAGACAACCGAGCTCCAACTAACTTTCTTGACACACAAGATTCTTCTTCGCATCTAACAAAGTTGAACTCTTCAACTGATTTGTTAAAGCGAATGTTCCAGATCCGGGAAACTTGCTTAAGTCCATAGATGGACCTTTGGAGCTTGCACACCATGTCACTTTGAGATGGCAACGTGGAACCCTCAGGTTTAGTCATATAGACTTCTTCCTGGAGATCTGCGTTAAGGAAATTGTTTTCATGCCGATTTTCCATATCTCATACTCATAGTAGGCAACTATTGCAAGTAAAATCTGAACATATTTAAGCATTACCACAAAGGAGAACGTTTTTCATATTCAATCCCTTCACGTTAACTATAATCCTTGGCCACTAGATGGGCTTTATAGGTCTCTACCTGTCCATCCTTTCCAATCTTTTTCGTGTAAACCCATTTACAACCAATTGGTTTGGAAGTCTCATAAGAATCAACAAAAGTCTATACTGCATTGAATTTCACAGATTCTATTTGGATTCCATGGCTTTCCACCATTTCTCAGAATCTGGACCTCGTATAGCTTCTTAGAAAGTCAACGGATCGTTATCTCTATGACCAATAATGTATTCTTACACAATCAAATTCGATCTTTCAGGCGCACGTCGAGAACGGGTAGACTTTCTCAAAGATGCTTGTGCAACGTGTCCTACCTACACTAGAATGTCTTGTTGATCTTGTTCTTGAACATGTTCTTAAACTAGTTCCTGAACTGGTTCTTGAACTTGCTATTGAACAAGTGCTCTCACTTCGACATTTGAAGATGCAACCCTTTGGTTCAAAAGTAGATCACTGATTGGAAATTCAAGCTAAAATATTTCCTAGACCACTCTACCGCAAGTATACGGTTCATTTAGTACCAGGGTCGAACTCTAGGGACTAATGCAGCCTATTCTAAGAACGTGACTAAACTAAGACGGGATGAAATAGATGGTGACGTGATGTAAATCTCTAAAACACTAAAATAAATGATGATAGCGATGGAAAGATACGAAAGACTTGACAATTAAGAACACTACGGATTTCGGGATACTGGGAATCACAAGGATGCAACAACGAAGGATCATAAACCTATCGAACTATCTTGACAACGGGGAATTCATGCTCTAAAGTGAGGAGTGATTCTGCCGAGCCTAAACTTCCTAACCATAATTACGTGCAATCCTACCTTCCAGCAGCGATTACCTCGTAACTACGACAACGTTAAGCGCACAATCCTATTTCCTAAGCCGATTAATCGACCAGTCAGATTCTCATTAATCAAACTTAACCTATCATCAATAGTTCCGGATTCATATTTTAACCTTCCAGCAAAACACGAATTCCTAAGTTACTGAGTGGGCAACACTAGTATGAGCGTTTACGATGTTGATTGTAAAACCGAATATCAAGAAAAGTTCGATAGATCTAAGCATTAACGCATAATTCGTACATCCATTACAAAACCGATATCCCTAGCCCATAGTTGGGAATCTACTCACTCATGGATCTTACTGTTAATGAAGATAACACAACCCTAAACATGATCCAACCTAGGAAATACGATGCCTCGATCTTCCCTATCGTGTTACCGAAGTCCGGATTGATGCTTCTCTCCTTCTCCAGCTTCTCCCGAGCCTTTCCTGATAAATTACAAGCCTTTCCTTGCCATTGCCGTTGCCCTCTCGTGTCTGGAACTGATTTCTTCTCCTCTTTTGCTCGTTTAAACTCTAAAAATAGGTTGTTGTGAGAAAGGCGGCCCGCTCGGATACACGATTCATCCGATCGGGTATAAGGCAGCCCGATCGTGTAGAGCATCCAGCCCGAGCGGGCAAAGTTACCCGACCGCATGGTCTACCAGCCCAAGTCGTGTTCACTCTCGGGGATTTTCATCTCTAATTGAAGCCCGAGCGGGTTCCGTGTTTCAGCCTGAGCGGACATGGTCACCCGACCATATTCACTTGTGCCCGGGTCATGTAGATTGTTGTAATTATCCCCGTAGCTTTTGCCCGAGCGGGTAGCTTTCTTGCCCAAGCGGGCACTCTTCATTCCCTGCTTTTTCTCCTTCTGCTTGATGCTCGGGTGTTCCATTAAGTTCCGTGGCTTGAATTTGGCTCTGAGTGATTTGAATCTTCCAATATGTGCGGTTTGATCCAGGAATTTGCATTTTAACACTCGTTTAGGCCTTGTCACCTTAAAACCTGAAAACCAATAAAAAGGGTGTATATAAAGAACAATCGTATCGGAATTGTAACTCGTGCTATGAAATCTATACGAAAATGATGTAAATATCTAGCCTAAAACTGATACACTCTACATGTTATCAATCACCTGGCAAGGCTGCTCACTTAACATCTGATATTCTTGAGCTTGCGCTGGTTTATTAGGTTCTTGAATTTCATCAAGAACTATTTCTCCACCATGAATTCCTTGTTCAAGAAATTCCTTTTCAAAAAAGGTTGCAATTCTTGCACAAATACTTTGTGCTTCGAATGGTGGTAGAAATAATATCCCATAGTTTCCTTGGGATAACTGATGAATCTACACTTATCACACCTAACATCTAGCTTTTCTGATTGTAGACTCTTTATGAACTTAGGATAACCCCAAACCTTTATGTGTTTTAGGTTGCGTTTCCATCCTTCCCATATCTCAATGGTGTCTTAGAAACGACTTCAGTGACAACTTTTTTCAAAAGATTATTGGAATATTTGTGAATCCCATCATGGATCAAACCTTATCTAATAAAGTTCAATTTCTCCTTTCGGATAAACAATTATGTTGGGGTGTCCCAGAAGAAGTCCATTGTGACTAAATCCCATTTTGTCTTAGATAATCTAGAAAATCATGACTTGGATATTCTCCACACAGGTCAGACCTCAACACTTTAATACTCTTTTTGGTTTGTTTCTACACTTCAGTGTAGAATCTCTTGAATATTTCAAAAGATTTAGATTTATATTTCATAAGATACACCAACCCATATCTTGATATATCATCAGTGAAAGTGATGAAATACGAATATCCATCCTTAGCTTGAACTTTCATAGGTCCACATACATTAGTATATACGAGTCCTAGAAGTTCTCAAATAAATAGAGATTTGGTCATTTTACCTGCCATACAAGACTTACAAGTTGAAATAATTCATAATCATAATGGTCCAAAAGGTCATGTTTATGCAACCTGTTGATTCTCTTCTCACTGGCATGACCAAGTCTACAATGCCAAAAGAAAGTCTTGTTTAGACGATCATCTAACTTTCTCTTATGACTAGAAATGTGCATGTTAATAGATTGAACATTCACATGAGAGAACATTTATACCCAATTGAAGATAAACATTTGCACATAAATCATCGCCATGATAAACCGAGAAAATATTATCAATGGAAATTGTCTTAAAACCACGTCTGTCTAACATAGAAAAGAAAATGATGTTCGAAACAAATTTCAAAACATAATAACAATCTTTTAACAATAATGTCTTTCCTGTAGACATACAAAGAGAAATCGATCCTTCGACTAGAGCAACAACACTTGTGCCATTTCCAACCTTCAGAGTGAATTCTCCTCTCTTGAACGTTCTATTGATCCTTAGGCCCTGCAATATGTTGCAGATGTTAAAGCTGCTATCAGTATCCAATACCCATTTATATGAATCAATAGTAGCTAAAGGGATC
Source organism: Gynandropsis gynandra (assembly GCA_036759665.1). Lineage (NCBI taxonomy): Eukaryota > Viridiplantae > Streptophyta > Magnoliopsida > Brassicales > Cleomaceae > Gynandropsis > Gynandropsis gynandra. The sequence goes on along the minus strand of CM071865.1, from coordinate 37,298,435 downwards.
ATGAAAATATTTTCCATGGAAGTCTTACCTCGTTTCTTGTCACCAAGAGACACAAGGTATTCCTTCCAGTTCCTCTTCCAATGACTTTCTTCTTACAGACGAAGAACTCAGCATCTGACTGGTTGGCCTTGCTAGCATTGCCCATGGCCTTGTTCACACCAGCCTTAGGCACACTTTGCTTCGTTCTTGGCCTTTTCTTTCCTTTTCTCTTCTTATAAGACGATTGGCCCCCCAATAACACATAACTGGATCCCTTCACCTCCATGGATGTTTGCTTCTGGTAATCCATCAACATGTTATGCATCTCATGCAAATCAACATCCATCTTGTTCATGTTGAAGTTAATAATGAACGGTGAAAAATAGTTTGGGAGTGACTGTAGGATCAGATCATGTTGCAACTCCTTTCTGAACGTGCACCATAACTTCTCAAGCTGTTCTATAAGATTTATTATATTTAGAGCATGGGGCGACACTGGGAGTTTACAGTCAAACTGGACTTGTAAAAATTCTTCTACGACTGATACCTTGTCGTACATTTTTACGATTCATATAGCTTCTTAAGATGTTCGATGATCTATAGAGGAGTCATATTGCCATGCTGCCTTTAGAGTTCAACACTCATCGATGCCATGATGATGCACTTTACAGTGGTGCAATTATCATCATGCTTTACGAAAGCATTGATGCCGTCTAGATTCGCGGGGTCAAGGACTATAGGAGCGGGCTTATCAATCATATCGGTCAGCTTTTCATGAGTCAAAATCAGCCACATATTGCATTGCCAATCTTCGACCTCAACAAGCTTGTGGATCTCGAGGATGGAACACAGGGACAAAGAAGAAATATTCGAGAAATCTGTTAACAATCAAACATGAAAACATAAATAGAATGGAATGAACATTAGAATATCATAAAGACATGGACTTTCTCTATATGATATGCATGCTAATCAATGTTAAAAATAACATTATAAATCCAATTTCGTATTAGCATTAACCTACAGTTATATGTCTGAGCCCTTTGGTTGTCAAGACATTTTCCAAACATATAAAGTAGGTTGGTTATAAATTCTATCACTATAAAATTCATAATCTAAACATGCAGCTACATCACATAGTCACCTGGTTGTCAGGTCGTTCCTATTGATATAATTGATATCATCCTTTATCTTATGGTCAGATAACAATTAAGTTCATATCCATCGGGTAGTCCAGACGTATACAAGAACTTAGTGTTTTCTCCCACTAAACATCTCATGTTATAGACACATTAATCTAATTATTAAACTACATGCCTCCTCGTTGTCAGACCGTTCCATGTAAACAAGAACCGATTCATACGCCTAATTTGAAGGAAAAGCTAAATGATAAACAATATATCATTAAAACTCAATTATATGGGACTAGGCAGAAACGTCATTCGGTCCGATGGTCGAACCATATGATCGTCTGATAAAACTACCATGATATGAAACTTCAAAGCCATATTTTACGAAGCTCGCCGACATCTCTACCGACTCGATGGAGTCGTCTCACGGCTCCATCGAGCAATCATCTTTTGGGACGATCCATCGTGATGTTTGAGCTTTGGCTCAATCGAGCCAAACTACCGCTCAATCAAGTCGAACTCTTAGGCAAGAACCATAATTGCAATTTTTTCGACGGATTTTGATCCGTTGTTCATTCATAAATTGATCCCAAATCCTAAATACATATGACCAGATGCTCTGATACAACTATTGAGTTGCTACGGGGTATAACAACCCGAATATAGATCTAGTCATGTTTCGGGAAGGGATCATGCGAGGTTTCACCAAAACACGAAGAACGATTCTTAGAGTTACCTATTTTGGTGAATACGTAGAAGTGCAGGATGTGATCTCCGAACGTACAACGCCTCTAGAGTACCCACACCAAAATCTACCTTTTGCTTTCAACTTTTGATGCGAATCTTAACGCGAACGAGAATCGGTTCTTTCTCTGTTCTTTGTCTCTGTTTAGAGGGCTATGGTTTTGTTTTAAGGAAAAGTGAACCTTTATAATACTAAAATTTTTAGATATTTACAAAATAACCCCATAATTATTTAATATTACATTTTGCACTATATTTTTATGTTTACCAAAATTCTTTGTCTTGCAGAAAGTATTAGATTACCAGGTTTATGTTCTAATTTCTAGTCCAATACATCCAAATTATATACTTTTAAAACAAAACAAAATATTATTTTTTATTTGGTACCTTGTATGACGTAGTTAGTATCCCAAAAAGATAAACTTTTCCACGCATGAGTTTAGGTTATATCTAGATTTTAAGTAGAACCATGCTTAAAAGAATTACTTAGATCAAATTTAGGATTATATTATCTCGAAGATAAAGAATCTCTCTTTCTATATATATTTGTTTATAATTTTAGGTTACGAGTCGGTGGGATTTTGTTTCTATGTATAGTGGAGTTGTTGTTCTTACGTACCTCATTTCGGATAAGGTATATTTTCAATTCAAGAGACAGGTCCTGATTTTAAAAACTCTTACAAATTGTTCATTATAATCAAAGGGTCAATCTTTTGATCGGGAAAGCTAGAAGAACACACAATTCATGGCGAGCCCGAGTTTCCATGAAATCACAAAGCAAGCTTCCTTCTTCATTAAAGACACGATCATCAAGAGTGCTCGCCTCGCAGTCACGGATGTTACATCTGAAGAGTTGTACGACAGTTTATTACTATATATATATATATGATTTACGATATATCCTCTCTCTCTTTCTCTCTCTCTATATATATGTATATATACACACACAATAACATAATTTAAACGTTACCTGTCCAAGGTTCTATATGTAAAAGGTTTCTAATAAGTTCCCTTGTTTAAGGAGTTTAAAGTTTTGGATTAATGTTTTACAGATTGGCTGAAAAAGTAACACGCAGCAGCCACTTGCCACCAGATGCACGTTCCATGGCGATTATAGCAAGAGCCTCGTTTGAAGTTGACCAGTTTGAAAGAATTGTGAAGATTATACGTAAAAGGTTTTTTCTTGCTCTCTTATCTAATTTGATTGAACCATGAATACGCGAGATATCGTAGGCTTTCAACTCAAAACCCATAGAAAATGAATGGATTAGGTATCATCTTCTTTTCAATGTGGGATTCTTAATAATTAATTCCAAATATTTTTCCTAGACTCTTGAAGTTTGATAGAAATGATTGGCGAGGGTTCTACAACACGTTGATTCTCTTGAATCATTTGTTGGTTCATGGACCTCTTAGTGCTTCTAAGGAGTTTCAACATGAAAAAGACGTCATCGAAGAGACAACGGATTTTCAGTGCATTGATGCAAAAGGGTTTGTTTTTTGATACTTTTATTTGCCTTAATTCTACTAAATCTTACATTATAAATATATGATATTATGTGTGTTATCGTCTGTTGCATACTCTTATGCGTAAAGGGTCAATTGGGGACATAAAGTTAAAAGCTTAAGTGAGAGGATACTGAGATTACTTGAAGATGACACTCTTCTTAAGCAAGAGAGAGAAAGGAACCGCAAGCGAACCTTTGGCAAAATTGTTGGGTTTGGAGACTTGAGCTTCAAACATTCTTCATCTTGTTTGGATTTAAATGGAAGAGACTATGAGAGAAGCCATTCGCTCTTCAACGGACCTCACGGACGTGAAAATGAAAGTACTTTTGCCGTGGAGCAAGAAGGAAATGCCTCAGATGAAGATCATCCGTTCGTTGTGAGTGAAGATGCTAAATCTTTGCTTACTTCTCCAACTTGAGAGAGATATGTTATGTTTGTACCAAAGAATCATTTGAATAAGCTTCCATACATTATCGTTTGTTTTTTTTTTGTTAAATCGTAAATGTTTTCAAATATCACTAAAATAGATCGTTTAATTAATGGCATGAGGCAAGATTCCATATGATTCCGTAATCCCAAACCGGTGCAATGTGTAGGGGCACATACAGAAACCTATACCCATATAGGGTTGGGAACTCGTCGGATATCCGAAATTCTGAGATATCTGAATCCAAATATGAATGGATAGTCAATTTTGTATCCGAATCTGTGAAACACGATCATCCGAAATTTGGATACCGAAACAATAAATAAAATACCTGCAAATACTGAACACGATTCATTAATATTAGAGTATTTGGATTTGATGAAAGAGGATATAAGTATTTGAATACTTTTGAGAAGAGAAGAGAAATATTTCTTTCTTTAATTTGTTTCTTTCTTATTTTTCGTTACTTACATTCCAAACATACAACATACCTATTTATAGTATTTCTCAATAGACTAGAATGTTCTATAGTCAACAAAATTAAAAGAAGACATAAATCAGACCGAAATTCCATTCAGTCAAAACTAACCCTTTGTTACTAAAACAACAATAAATTCCATCCAGGAAAAGCATCTGACACCATTTCCACATATGGGTTAGTCGTTGATGCTTCATAAATAACTTCTTCATTTCGTTCTACTTGTGCATCTTGCACAAATCTCTAACACCGCAATTTTCACCGTGAAAAAACCAAATTTAGTAATTTTCAAAGAAACCCACCTTATAAAGATGTTTGCAAACAATTTCTTGACACCTTATACAGATGTTTGCAAACAATTTCTTGACTTCGATACTTCATGTTTTTGCATCTTTTGCATGGACATAACATTGTCCCGCGTTCTTGACACAAAGGCTGCATGGATGCAAAACTCATGAATTGCTCCAATCCGTGTAAGAATTCTTGCGTAATCTCTTCGGTTACAGGATCTTTTCTTCTATACATCCACTCTCTTGATCTATATATATTTCGATTTGAAGACGACCACATTTTTTCGAAAATGTTTTTGTTATTGATAGTTTGATGCACTCATTGATATGATCTAAATAGTGAACATTCCAACGGACATCCGTTGGAATTTGTAACGGATGCCCGTTGGAGGAGGTTCACGTGAATTAATTTAAACCGATGGCCTCGAAATTAACAATTTCAACGGGCATCTGTTGGAAATTGTAACGGCCATCTGTTGCAACTTCCAACGGATGCCCGTTGAAATTTTATCCAATGGATAATTGCCCGTTAAAAGTGCTTACAAATCCGTTAATTTTTTCATATTACAATGGTTAGATCTTATGAATTACGATTTTGTAATTATAATCATTTAATTTCGATGTCTAATAGTGAACAAAAACCGAAATCAACATCTTTACATCTATTATCGAATTTAAAAAAACCCTCATAAACTGCATCACCGTCGGGAATCCTTTTCCTGATCCCGAAGGTGAGACAGTTAATGAAAGTTGTTTTAGATTCGACATTAGATATTAAGATATTTTTTATTGATTATTTGAAGTAAATCTAGGTTCCGATGTAAATAAATATTCCAACGTACATTCGGCATCTTTACATCTATTATCGAATTCAAAACAACCTTTATGAACTGTAACACCGTCGGGAAATCTTTTCCCGGCGGTGAAACAGTTCATCAAAGTTGTATTGGATTCAATAATAGATATTAAGATGGTTTTTATTGATGCTTTGAGATAACTCTAGGTTTCGATATATATACTAAATATTCCAACGGACATCCGTTGGAATTTGCAATGGATGCCCGTTGCTTCTTCGCGGTAATTTAATTCGACAGTTGAACCTCGAAATTCACAATATCAACGGGCATCCGTTGTGACTTCTAACGAGCATCCGTTACAATTTGTCATGGCTCTGATACCATATTGATGAAAGAGGATATAAGTATTTGAATACTTTTGAGAAGAGAAGAGAAGTATTTCTTTCTTTAATTTGTTTCTTTCTTATTTTCGCTGCTTACATTCCAAACATACAACATAGCTCTTTATAGTATTTCTCAATAGACTAGAATGTTCTATAGTCAACACGTTTAAAAGAAGACATAAACGAGACCGAAATTCCATGCAGTCAAAACTCACCCTTTGTTACTAAAACAACAATAACTTCTTCCATAAATTTCCACACGTCTTGAAACTTGAACCGTTAGAAAGTAGACTCTTGGGGCATCCAGATTCATAGGTCATACGTTGAATTTGGTTTCCATTTGACCTTCCAAATCGCTGATGAAAAACTATCCAAAAATTCTGTTAGTTTTGAGTTTAATTCTCAACAGGATTCAGATTCGGATCACATTCGCGCTAGGATTCGAGTTTAGGTATCCGACCCATCAAATATATATATATATATATATATATTCCAGTTATGTCAAATCAAAATGGTTTTTCCGGTATCTGCCCATCCTTACCTTAGACAAGCATCATATAATGATCCCGACTCCGACCGAAGGAAAGCATATACGTTTGTCTTTTAGGCATCATGTTGGAAATATTAAAACGAAAGTCCAGAAGTTTAGAATGCTATGAATTGTAATGGCCTATTACCACCTAATGAATTCTGATACTTGAACCTCTTTCAATTGAATACAAAAATTTTGTTATAATCGTAAATTTCTTTGAATTACCTCCTTTCAGTTTATATCTTTACATTAACTCGACATTAAAAAAATTGTTTGCTTATATTAACCTTACAAAATTTTATCTAATTTATTCTCTTTCGCCCTTAACTATCTGATTTTGTATTAAATATGTTTTTGTATATAAAATTTTATATAGTATATTAAATATTTTATTGATATTACTCCCATTTCATCACTAACCTCTCTTTCTCTTTCACATGGAAAATTTTATATCCTTCGTTCACTCAATATTCTTTCATTCAAAACTAGTCTCTTAGTGAAATCTACATATTTTTGGTTCCAAAGCCACATTTTGTTATATATATATATATATATATATGATGACTTTGGTTTTAATGTGTAAAGTAGGTTTTTTTTTTCGCTTTAAAAATTAATTAAAATATTGTTTTTATATAAATACATTTTTACTTTTTATAAAAGGGAAATAAAAAAGATATAAACATGAATTAAAATAATTTTTGATTACTGGATTGAAATACAAAATAAAATAGATTTAATAAACTAGATCATATGTAATATAAAATTTGATAATTCAGGTGAAAATAGTTTAGAATCGATGATGTGAGATGGTTTAGATAAAGAAAAAGTTTTCTTAACGACGAGTAAGAATATGGAGAAATAAATTCAAGGATATAATTTTAGGATCAAAATTTTGGGATTCAATCGAATGAGGTCCTTAGTCGATGTGTAAATAGGACTAAAATTAAAATTTTGAAGGGTAATAGACCTTTGTTCCGATAATTTACCTATAGGAGTTTATAGATGATATGCAAAAGAGAGATGTTTCATAATCCACACACAAAATTTGTTGTGGATAGTTATATTGTTGCACATCAGTTAGGACATAGACTATATGAATATACATGGTATTTGAAATTCTAACCTTTTGAAATAATTTTTTTAGGTCGAATTATGCCCACCATTTGTTATGGTATCATGATATGATTCGTTCTGATTTAAAAGTTACGTGGTTGTGTTGTGCACGCTCATGGATCAAGTTTAGCCATGAAAGAGGTTTATATATGTCGTCTCATATCAATTAGGACAATGAATTACATGTTTATGGTATTGAACAATCTAAACTATTAATCTAGCTTTTGGGTTGAGTTAGATCCAAATTAATTTGTCATGGATATATAGTTTTAGAAACAACACAATCTCGTTCTTTTGGTATGCTAGATAACAAAGGAATACCATGATATTTTACCAAGAGGATAAATAGGTAATACCTTGGTAACTTGCCATGTTGGCATTCAATTCAATCCTATACTACAATCCATAGAAATGGTGGTTTACACTAGTTGATAATCTTGTCACTATTCCATGGTTTCTTGCATATTTGATTGGAATATTGAGTGATATAGTCTTTCTATTTCCTTTCTACACTTTTCGTATTATTGATGATATTTAAGGTAATAAGGACTAAGGAATAACTTTAGATAAAATATGGTGAGATTCATAACTTAACGAATATCATGGATGACAAAGCAAAGAATTCCCTTGACTAGAGCAACTAAGTCCTTGACTTGAGCAAAAGATGCCAAGATGCCAAAAGTTCTAAAGAATTCATTGAGGTAAAGTAGAAGAATACTCGATCTAAAATAAGCAAGTCACCTAAGTTCACAATGTTTTGTTCAAGCCGAGCGCATCGCTACTCGGTCGAGCAGAAGGCTAGAGCACACCAATATTTGGCCCACACGATCTATGGAAAGGAAACAAAATGTCATTGCTCGGTACTACTGCTTATGGAGTTGATCAATTTACCACGATTGACTTCTAAGGATATTGTGGGTGTGAGAAAAGCTTAGGATTGCATAGCGAATTCAAGCAAACGATGAATACATATAGAAGAAGAGGTTACACCGACGACTACTCGAGACATTGACTAAGCTATTCTATTGTTTAACCTTTGATTTTTATCTATTCAGTATCGTGTTTCCAACATGTAGATCTAAGAAAAATCCATGCTTTAGGCTAAATTTTTGTCTAAATAAATTTATTGCGTTTGAATATTTGTTTGTATCTTTTCATTACTTCCGGTTTAATTCATGATTTTAGTTACTTTAATTTTTGGATGACCACTACAATTAATTTTTACATGAATAACTTTAGAGATATCAAACAGATTTAGATCATATGCACTAGATAAACTTAAATAATTATATTGAGAGGTATATCAAAAGATTTAGGAATTATGCTATCATTCGCTACTATGTTCAAACGTTTAGATACTTTAATAGAGATATTGATTACTGCATTATTAAATTGTGATCTATTATTCGAGAGAGGTTAGGTTAAGAGAAGATATTAAATTCTACAATTAATGACTTGAATCTAAATCAATGAAACCAAAACCTTAAACTGATAGCTTTCTTAGAAGTGGAAAATGATTTCGAAAATGAGGATTGCTTAGAGAGAGCTAAGAGACCCATGAAAAATTCTAGCAAGTTTATCAACAAAACAAAGGTGGAAAACTATAGGTCTTGTAAAGTTTTGTTTAATCGTAAAGGAATCACGAAGAGTAGCGATATTGATTTCTATGAAAAGAATATGTATAGACATAAAGAGGTAACTGGATAGAAATAAACTCTCTCCAAACCTCTTTTCATTTTGTAGAAACATGTTAGCTCTTAGTTAAAGAATACTAATGAAGATTTTACAAATAGAAGTATCAAACATTTCGTTAAAACCCATTTTAATTGTGCATTTGAAGATAGTGATCTATCTTGGATAAGGTTTGAGGAAACAAGGAAAAATTATCGACAATGATTACAAAGTAGATATACAAGTCTAGAACTAAAAAAAATAATTACAATAAAATGCTAAGAAAAATAATTTGATGATAACATGATAGATTATGCTGCGTTCAAAACATAAATCATGTTTTCCATTCTTTATCCTTAATGGTGAAACTACCATTTTGACTATTCCCAGGGTTGCATTCGCTACCACTCGATATATATAGAATCTCTATTTGAGTTCTAGTAATAACATTTGATCCGAGTATAAATTGATGCTTGAACTGAGTGAAATGCTAATTGAGATCTAATGGATTTGCTCGGTCCGAGCGGCAAACAGATTGATCCTAGTGAATTCTTCGTTTCATGCGTTCGTAAAAGTTTTTTCAATTGTTCGGTCGTCCTTCTGATTTGAAAGCAAATACACAATTCCGAACTCTCTTGATGATTCCTTTTGATCTTCCTACAAGAGACGTTGAATTGCCTTGGAAAAGTAAGTTTGAAATTTCTTGGCGCTAACCATAGTGATGGTTTTCCTTGCAACACCACACATCCCTTCGCTCATTGGTCGATTTTATGGTATTTAATATTGGTGTGATGTCAAGGCCAACTGCTGTGGGCTATGCCTTGGTCATCCATTTACTGCTAGATTCTTCCATATGACCATGCCAACGGTTGTAGCTACATTTAGGGAAAAACACATATTTATTTGTGAGTATTATGTTTTAATCTTAATTTCTGTCATGTACAAAATTTATATTATCCCCCTTCTTCTTTAAGCGTTAATCATATTTTCACCCAAACTTTGCAGATTGCGTCTATCTTTCGCTCCGTTAGAAGTTTGATAATTTTTTTTGTTCATTCAAATTAACTCTAGATGTCCGTGGGAGAAATCATATATATGAAAGGGAGGATTTTCGTCCCCTCTGGTGCTGCCATGTCAGCCCGGAGGAAAAATCCCCCTCAACCTTGCTTTTACACCGGGCACGATTTTTCCACAGATTCATCCCCCTCTTCTATGTGACTCTTCGCCTCCTTCGCTTCTGAGTTGGTTATTCCTACGCTTCTGCTTGCTTTCACACCGGGTCCAAATTTTCAATAGATTCATCCGCCTTCTGCGTGACTATTTGCCTTCTTCGTTCTAGATTTGTTGTTCCTACGCCCCGCCCTTCTCTGCCTCATGGCGCCTGCCTCTTCGCCTTCTTCGCTCCTGGATTCATGTACCAGTGGCCCTCCTCCTTAAATTAAAGCTCAGGCAATCTGTCCGTGGAGAAGAAGGCGATGGTCGTGCGTCTTCTGATAGAGAGGAAGTCGATAGTTGCACGTCTGCTCATGGAGAACCAGACTCTGATCAATGATCAAAACCGAGGATACCATTCCGGCATGGTAGGGCAGTGAGAGCTACATCGGCACGGATGTGATGTATCACGCTAATGATGATTCAATATGCTTCTCTGGTTCTCGATATGCAAATGCTCGGGTTTTATTTTCTGCGCACGGCGGCGACAAGGTAATTCTTATTTTATCTATATTTCTTTTGGTTCAACTGTACTAATAAACTATCTCATTCAGGTTGAAACCATGGAAATTCAGACACATCAGGTACCATCCCATTATGTTCTTGGTTTTTGTAGTATTTCTATTTAGCTCACACCCTTTTAATTTGTAACTAACCGGCGTAAATTAGTCTTCATAGGAAAATTTTAAGTAGCTCATGAAAATTCAATCCGAGGACACCGTTCTAGCATGGTGGGCAATTCTAGCTATGAAGCACGGGGATGATGTATTTGAAGGACAAGAGCTGATGGTATATTTTGTAAAATTTCACATTTGAATGGGCTTTTACCTCTTCGATGTGTATTTTAAGATTGATACATCTTAGGGACATGTTACAACGTGATGTGTTTATCTCTTAGGGCACCAGATGTGAGTATTCTATATATCTACGAGTATCATTTGTGTTTAGAATATCTTCTAAATGTTCAACAATACGTCTCCTTGTCGTTTACCATGATGCCCTTTGTATTCTTTTTTCCTCGATTTGGTAATATGTATCTTTGTCGTGAAATATTGGCCATGACATCAATGTTTTATGGAGTCTAACATTTGATTTATTTGAACATGGCGATGGTATTTCATGAATATAGAGGGATCTCATCTGATGATGCGATTATCTCATTACCACAATGGATTTTGGAGTTTGGAAAAGATAATCTAGACATCTTCTTCACTGATTATGAAAGAAGAAGGAACTCTGAATGTTTGAATTGGATCATTGACAAGGAACGAGTATTGCATGGGCGAACTGCCATAGAGGTACAAAAGGAATACCTTAAAAAACTTTTTGGTGTTTTAAGCATTCACTTCCTTTGTCAAGCATCCTGGAATATCTAGAGTCTCGTGTCTCATTATAAATTTTGATTTCAGGTTTATATTGATGTCATGAGAAGCTTCCGAACAGAATTTGATGATTTATTTGCAAAAGGACTTATATCTGCTGTTGAAATCGGTCTTATAGCTTCTAGGTTTGATTCGTTGTTTTGATTTCTATTTACTTATGCTTCAGGGCTCTCCAGATATTGGAATTGATGCACATGCTTTCATGGTGAACATAGAATGAGCTGTTGATTGCTTAAACTCTTCGGACACGGTTAGCCTCGATAATATCATTTTTCTAGTGTATTCTTTTAGGACCCTTTGCGTTCCGGGTGACTGGATAATGAATGGATTTCCCCTGGGTTGAGTATTCCATATATCTGCGAGTATCGTTTGTGTTTAGAATAACTTCTAAAGGTTCAACAATACGTCTCCTTATCGTTTACCATGATGCCCTATATCTTCTTTTTTTACCGATTCGGTAGCATTTATCTTTTTCGTGAAGCATTATTGTAACTGTTGTTGCTGCATTTGATTCATTGTTTTGATTTGTATTTGCTTATGCTCTAGGGGCTCTAAACATCAGAATTGATATGCATGCCTTCATGGTGAACATGGAATTAGCTATTGATTGCTTAAATTCTTCTGACACGGTTAGCCTCGATAATCTCTTTTTTAAGTGTATTCTTTTATGACCCTTTGCGTTCCGAGTGACTGGCTAATGAATTGAGTCTAAACTGAGTCAGTTCTCATGACCATGTTTAAAGTTTTGAAGAAATGGAAGAGATGACACACGGTTGCATCCCATGAGAAAACTTTTGGAATTTCCATCTACCATTTTCCTTTTTCTTTATTACCGATGGGTTTACATGAAATCCTGTTAATTTCTTTTCTTTCAGCGTATGATGAGGACATACCATTTCTCATGCCCCGCAAGAGATTAGAGAAAGCGTTTTGGCCAGTCTTTACACTACAAAAAAACACGCAAGTTCCAACGGACGGGGCAATGGATCCGTCCGTTGGAAAAAATAGCAACGGATTGCAACGGATATGTTAATGCTTTCAACGGGAGCATATCCGTTGCAATCCGTTGGATTTTGTAACGGATTTTAACGGAATATTGCCGTTGCAAAATCCGTTGACAATTTGCGACGGATTGTAACGGATAATATCCGTTGGCCATATCGGTTGGAAGACCGTTAGAATCCGGGGGAAATATTCTGACTGTCATCCGTTGACAAATGCAACGGTAATCCGTTACCATATGTAATGGATGGCCGTTGATATTGTTAATTTCGAGGTTCAACCGTCGAAATAAATTCGTGAGATCTTGTAACGGGCATCCGTTGAATTTGCCAACGGACGTCCGTTGAAAATTTAACTATATATATGGTTGAATCTAAAACAATATCAATATCAACGGATATAAATCAAACAAACCACCAATATCAAGTATCTTTTGTTTCCATGGTTAAATCTAAAACAACTTTGATAAATTTTCTTACTGGTGGTGAGGAAGTTTAATAAGGTTGTTTTGGGTTCGATCATGGAGATAAAGATACTGGTTTTTGGTGACGGAGGTAGCTTTCGGATAGAATTCTATTTTAAAGATATTTTTATGTAAATTATTATTGTTATCCTATGTTAATTATGTAAAAAGAGATATAAATGAAATTTTAGACTCTGTATTTGGTTTTTGCGTATTGATTGAGTTCGATATGAAATCAGTTCCACTTACATCAATATCATAATGGCTATCCGTTGCAATTTCCAACGGACATCCGTTGGAACGTTAGTTATTTAGATCTTACCAACAAGTGCGTCAAACCATCAACAACAAAAACATTTTCGAAAAAATGTCGTCGTCTTCGAATCGAAATATATATAGCTCAAGGGAGTGGATGTATAGAAGAAAAGATCCTGTAACCGAAGAGATTACGCAAGAATTCTTACACGGATTAGAGCAATTCATGAGTTTTGCATCGATGCAGCCTTTGTGTCAAGAACGGGGGACAATGTTATGTCCATGCAAAAGATGCAAAAACATGAAGTTTCGAAGTCAAGAAATTGTTTGCAAACATCTGTATAAGGTGGGTTTCGTTGAAAATTACGAAATTTGGTTTTTTCACGGCGAAGATTGCGGTGTTAGAGATAGTGTGCAAGATGCACAAGTACAACGAAATGAAGAAGTTATTTATGAAGAATCAACGACCAATCCATATGTGGAAATGGTGTCAGATGCTTTTCCTGGAGTTGTTAATGAACAAACGCATGAAGAGATGCCGAACATCGATGCACGTCGATTCTTCAATCTATTGGATTCGGCGAAACAACCTATATATGACGGTTGTCGTGAAGGTCAGTCTCGTTTATCTTTATCTTCAAGATTGATGAGTATTAAAACAGACTACAATGTGGCTGAAAATTGCATGGATTCATTTTGTAAAACAATGCGGGAATATTTACTGGAAAATAACCAAGCTCCCGAGACATACTACGAAACGAAGAATGTGTTAAAAGACTTGGGAATGCCACATGAGAAAATTGATGTTTGTAGAAACAGTTGCATGTTGTTTTGGGGAAATGATAAAGACTTGTTGGAATGCAAGTTTTGCGGTGCAAGCAGATTTCGGCCTAAAAAACCATCTTCACGGAAATACGTACCATACAAGAAAATGTTTTATATGCCTGTAGCAAACAGGTGAGAAGGTTATATGAATAAAAAAAAACCGCTGCAGCAATGAGATGGCATGCCGAACACTCCACTACCGAAGGTGTAATGCAACATCCATCGGATGGTCAGACTTGGAAAGATTTCAGTGAAATATTTCCCGAGTTTGCACGTGAAACGAGAAATGTTTATCTTTGTCTGTGCACAGATGGTTTTAGTCCCTATGGACAATCGGGAAGTCAATATTCCCTCTGGCCGGTGATTTTGTCTCCTTATAATTTACCTCCCGAGATGTGTTTGAAAAGAGAGGTAATGTTTCTGACGTTGTTTATTCCAGGACCAGAACATCCGAAAAAAGTTTCGATGTATTTTTGGCAGCCCTTAATTCATGAATTACGACAGTTATGGAATGAAGGAATCATTGCTTATGACGTCAGTACTAAGCAAAATTTCAGATTGAAAGCGGTCTTGTTGTGGACAATTAGCGATTTTCCTGCGTATGGAATGTTATCAGGATGGAGCACGCACAGAAGATTAGCATGTCCTTATTGTATGGAGGATACAGATTCATTTCGACTAGTACATGGTAAGAAACCATGTTGGTTTGATTGTCATAGAAGATTTCTTCCTCGTGGTCATACTTTCAGGAGAGATAAAAAACATTTTCGGAAGAACGTGGTTCAAAAAAAAGAAGCACCGTGCATGCAAACCGGAACACAAATCCTTTACGAAAGATTGAACACAATGGAGGATTTACAAGAATCAGTAGAATGCGGTGGAGATCGTGGGCATCGTAAACCAAAAGGTCAAGGTGAATGGCATAACTGGTATAAACGTAGTATCTTTTGGGAACTACCATACTGGAAATCATTGATATTACGTCATAATTTAGATGTTATGCATATCGAGAAGAACTTTTTCGATAACATCATAAATACTGTTTTGAATGTGACGGGTAAAACGAAAGATAATATACAATCGAGGAAAGATTTGAAGTCAATATGCCGACGACCAGAGTTGGAATTACGGGATGGAAGGTCACCTATCCCAGTATTCAGATTGTCTAGTCCGGCCAAAACAGCATTATTAAAGTGGTTAAAAGAGGACGTTAAGTTTCCCGATGGATATGCATCGAACATTGCTCGGTGTGTGGATATTGTCGGTTCGAGGCTGATCGGTTTAAAAAGTCACGATTGTCACGTTTTCATGCAGCGGCTCATTCCAATCGCATTTGCTGAGCTCTTACCACGTAATGTTCACGATGTGTTATGCGGAATCAGCATATTTTTCAGAGATATATGTTCGAGAAATTTAAAAGGTGATGACTTGGAAGTAATGAAAAACAATATCTCTGAAGTATTATGTGCATTGGAAAAGGTTTTTCCGCCTTCATTCTTCGATGTCATGGAACATTTGCCAATACATTTACCAGATGAGGCAATACTCGGTGGGCCAGTTCAATTCAGATGGATGTATCCTTTCGAAAGGTTCTTCTTTCATTTAAAGAAAAAAGCAAAAAACAAAGCAGCGGTCGAAGGCTCTATTGTTAAACAATACTTGCTGGAAGAAATCACATATTTCAGCACATTTTATTTCGAGTCGCATATTCAGACGAAAGAGCGACGTGCAGCGGATGATCACACAAATTATCTGTATCAATATAATCCGCAGTTTGGCACAATTCCTGACATGTTTACACCGATTGGACGTACAGGAGGAAAATCCGATGAATATTGGTTAACACCTGAGGAGTATAATCATGTCCACACATATATACTACTTAATTGTCAAGAGTTATTACCGTTCGAAAGGTATGTACATGGTACATATTATAATTTCAATCTTTATATTTATATATATATATGAAAATATAACGTATTTTCATTATTCAGGATATTTGACGAAGAAGTGCTTGGTACATATCCTCATCTAAATGCAAATGAACTCACAGACATGAAAGTTCAACATTATGGATCGTGGTTTAGAGACTACGTAAGTACTCGTACACACATTTATGTAAATTAATTGCATATAAGAGTATTAATTTGTTTTTTTTATACATACAGGTGAAATGTTCTGATGAAAGACATCCTACGTGGATAAAAGATTTGGCTAATGGTCCCGCACGAAATGTCATGTGTTGGCCAATCTTGTTTACTCGCGGCTACACGTTCCACACGTACGAACACGGAAAACATAGAAGCACATACAACTATGGAGTTTGCGTTAATAGTGATATAGAGGGTGATAACTTCTACGGTATTTTGCACCAAATCATACAACTGGAATATGCCGGTCTCGTTGGGTTGAAGGTTATGCTTTTTAAATGTCAGTGGTTTGACCCAACCGTAGGACGCGGAATACGAAAAAACCGTTGGGGAGGAATTGACGTCAACCCGGCACGACAATATGGTAAGTATGATCCCTTCATCACAATAGATCAAGCAGATCAAGTATGTTACGTGCAATATCCAACAACATTGAAACGTCGAAGAGAGGAGTGGTGGTCCGTAGTAAAGATCAAGCCACGAGGGATCATAAGCTCTGATGACAAAGAAGATCCGTTGCAACCCGATCATCCGCAGCCGATTCGTTTAATTGATACAAATCGCGAGGAGATTCTTGCGAGGAATGACATAGACGGAGAACTCATACGCGATTATGAAGACGTTGAACCGGAAGATGCTGAAGATGAAAACGGCGATGAATTCAATGAACAAGCGAAAGACGACTCGCCCATCGAAGAATCTACTGAAGAAGAAATGTAAATACAATAATGTTTATTATGTTTATGTGCAATACATGTATATGATTTGTAATTAATGTAAATGACGTAAAATGTCAATGAACGATGTTATATAAACAATGTTGACGTTCGCCCGTTGAAACTATTAACGGTTGTTGAATTCGCACCCGACACTTAGAAAAAATTTAAGGATTCCCAACAGTCCCAACGGATATCCGTTGCAAATGGTAACAGATAACCGTTGGCCCGTTGCAAGGGTAAATTCGCACCCGACACTTAGAAAAATTTCTCGATTTTCACAGTTCCCAACGGATATCCGTTAGAATGTGTAACGGATATCCGTTGGAAAGTTGTAATGGTAAATTTCCGCCACATTGAAGCCACGTGTTACTTTCCAACGGACGTCCGTTAATGCTTGTAACGGATGCCCGTTGGAAAAAGTAATCATTACTGCCGAATTTGCAGCTTTTCTTAACCGTTTTTCAGATTCCCAACGGGCATCCGTTACAAATACTAACGGATGCCCGTTG
>CM071865.1:37237128-37254099 GCA_036759665.1 Gynandropsis gynandra | reverse complement strand
ACTCCAATTCCACCCGAGCGGGCACTCCATCTTGGTAGTGTACCTTGAGTGCCCGAGTCGTGCAAAGCTACAGGGGTAATTGGCAGTAATTAGCCCGATCATGTACACTTTCAATGCCCGAGCGGGCATGTGTTGAAATGTTGTTTCCGCTCCCTTCGCTCGGTGTTTGAGTGTTCACTTACAGTCTATGGCCTTGCACAAGTCGAACCTTGTTACTCAACTACGTTTTCGGGGTTAGATTGCCATAATCACTCGTGTTTCTCCTGATGTCTTCGTTTCCTATGCAAAACACGAAATGTAGATAAAGTCATCGAATATACTCGATAAGTGAATGAAATCTAAATAATCTACTCTAAACTAGACCTAAGAATGATATAAAAACTACAACGGATTACATGTTATCATAGCTCAGCAAGTTCCCACGTTCCATTCTTGTTGATCATGTCAATTTCAGCGTACATGGCTTTCCTCCACTCACTGTTTGTCACTTCTTCCTCAAAGGTCACTGGCTCTTCCACAGCTGAGTATCAGCATTCATAGACTTGGTTTGACTCCCCTTCAACAGGTTCAGCTTCTTCATATATGTTAGAGAGTCTCCTCATCCGGTGAACCAATCTTGAAGAGCTGCTATTCCTCTCTCTGCTCCCTCTGGAGTCAGACTGACTCAGTCTAAAAGGTATTGGGGTAAACTGTGGTTGTGTACCCCTGCTCCCTTCAGACCCTTGTCCTTGTTCAACCATGCCTTGAGGTGTCCTTTGTACTTGTTGTTCCCCTTGTTCTTGACGTAGTGTAAATGGGTTGAAACTGGGAACACCAGTCTGTGTCTTGTTTCCAGACTGTGTCCCCCAGTCCCAGGCCTTGTCTTCTTCAAAGACATTGTCCCTTGCAACGTCTACCCTTCCTGTGTTTATCTTGTACACACGGTATCCTTTGCTCATGTTGCTATACCCCACGAATATAGCCTTCTCAGACCGGTCATCCAACTTCTGCCTCTGCTGTGCTGGAACCAGGACATGACAGAGGTTCACAAACACCCTCAAGTGGTTCACACTGGGTTTGTGACCACTCCACACTTCCAATGGGGTCTTGTTTTCCAGGACTCTTGTAGGGAGTCTGTTCTGAAGGTAGCCCACCATGAACATGCCTTCAGTCGAGAACTTGTTTGGGAGACCCTTGTCCTTGAGCATGCTTCTGGTCATTTCCATGAGTGTCCTATTCCTCCTCTCCACCACACCGTTTTGCTGAGGGGAATAGACAACACTCAGCTGTCTCTGAACTCCATGCTCCTCCAAGAAATCATTAAAGGGTTTGGAGTTAAACTCCCCTCCCCTGTTTGATCTCAGCTTCTTCAGTTTCTTTCCAGTCTAAGTTTCAACCAGGTTTTTGAACTTCTTGATCATAGATAGTGTGTCTGACTTCAGCCTCAGGAAGTACATGCACAGCATGTGTGAGTGATCATCCGTGAGCGTCAGCACATAGACACTCCCATCCAAAGATGGGGTCTGCATGGGGCTACATAAGTCTGTGTGCACCAGTTCCAGAATTTCCTTGGACTTCCCTTCTGCTTCCTTTGGAAACGCCAGTCTGGTTTGCTTCCTTGTAAACATGCCTTATAGAGCTCCTTTTCCACCTTAAATTTAGGCAGTCCCTTCACCATTTCAAGGCTTTACAGCTTCACTAAGTTGTGCAGCCCGGCATGTCCAAACCTCCTATGCCAAAGGTTTGACATATCATTCTCTTTGGCTAAGAGAGTTGCTTCTTCAGGCACCTTCCACTTCAATGGATAGACCTTCTTTACCATAGCCACTTCTACAACCTTGGCTTCTTTCTTCTCTCTGATCAGTCACAAATCCTCCATTCCTTACCATCTGTGGAATGCTCAGTAAGTTTTTGTCTAGTCCAGGGACTAGAAAAACTTCTTTGACCTTTCTCCTACCCTTCAGGGTCATTACTTCAATATCACCCTTCCCAGCAGTCTGTAGGGTGGTTCCATTTCCAACCCTTATGGGTACCTTCACTGTCTTGTCCAAAGAGATGAAATATCTCTCATCCCGGGTCATGTGGTTGGTTGCTCCACTATCTATGAGCAAAACCTCATCCTGATGTCCTTCCCTAACCACATGGACAGGAGTGAAAAGGAAATCCTCCTCACCTTGCTCCTGGTTTACTTGAGCTTGGTTCGGAGGACCCTTCTTGACTTTGCAATCTCTTGAAAAATGTCCTACTTTTCCGCATGTAAAACACTCCTTATTGGTCTTGTAGGACTTAGATCCTTCACCTTTATCGTATTTTCCTTTAAAAGAACACTGAGCTTTAGTGTGGTTGTCTTTTCTGCAAACACCACGCCATTTCTTTCCCTTGGACTTCTGGTCTGATTTTCCAGAAAATCTCTTACTTGCATCTGACTTGGATCCTTATTTAATCCCTTTGTGTTTGGCTTGGAAAGCTCCCTCTGGCCCTCCGCCACTTCTATCATCCAGCCTGTACTCCTGAGTTTGCAAAGCTATTACTAACTCAGCCACAATCAGGACTGTCAAGTCCTTAGTCTGTTCTATGACCCCCACATAGGGGTCAAATCTCTCCTGCAATGAACATAGGATCTTGGACACCAGTGCATCCTCTTTGATGTCATGTCCATGTGCTCTCATCTCATTCCCCAGCTCTTCCACCTTATTGGCAAAGTCCTTGATAGATTCCTTCTCACCTTGCTTCAAAGTATAGTAGATTGCCCTGAGTCTTTAAAGCTTAATCATGGCCTCTTGGGATCCCCTTGAAACCTTTCCTTAAGAAGATCCCATTCAGCCTTTGACATCTCACATGTTGATAGATGTGCTATGAAAATCTTCTAAGATAGCGTGGTAGATGAGTTCCAAGGCTTTATGGTCTTTTGCCTCCAACTCCTCCCACTCTGCAATCTTCTTCTGTCTCTACTCCTCTGAGGTCTCCATGCCTAATGCAAGCAACTCTGGGATTCCCTCAGTGACCACCTTCCACAAACACTTAGACCTTAAGGTGACTTTGATTTTTATCACCCATAGGTTGTAGTTCTTCCCATCAAACACCGGAACATGAATTGTGTTCTGCATCTTATCTGGGGTCTGAATCACCTTCTGATATGCTCTATTGCTGGATGTTTCTTCCTTCTTTTTGTGCTTCAATAGTGCCACGGATTGTGCTTCAAGCTAGTGCCTTTGTGCACCTCTTGGCCTTCAGATCCAGGAGGCTCTGATACCACTATTGTTTTTCAGTGAACTTTAGCAACATAAACGTTGCTTAATTTGATTTCACTTTGTCCATGCATTACGTAGATTATGAAAACATAAACATAAACAATCGAATGAACTAAGAATCACACTCAGAATGATAAAGTTTTGAGAGAAATGAGAGAGAGAAGTGAAGAGGATGAACATGAATTTTTTTTGAATAATACCTTACACTTTCATTCCAACCTTTTCTTACATATATATGCCTAATGACATTACAAAATATTATCCAAAACATGCTTAGAGACATAATTAAAGTTTTTTGTCTGTTAATTACTAAATATGGATAAATTTTACTTAGCCAAGAACCCCTTGTTCTTGGCAAAAATGGCAACCTGCACCTATGGTACTGGTGCAGGTTCTTCACGTTGATTTCGAGGCCTTCACGTCCTTTTCACGCCCTGTCTTTGTCCTGAGCATCTTCTATCATCCTTAGGCTACAATCTTGTCGCCTGTTTCAGCCTGCCTGATCAGCTCCTCGATGTTTTCTTGTCCGCTGAAGTCTGCAACTCGATCAGCCGTTGCTCTGCATTTTCCTGCATCTCGGGTCTCCGCGACCCGCCTGGTCGTGTCCCGCTTCTTCACATTACGCCTGCCCGCGTCCCACTCCTCAGTGTCCCGTCTGGCTGCGTCCCGCTTCTCAGCATGCCGCCTGGCCGCGTCTCGCTCCTCAGCGTCCCGCCTGGCCGCGTCCCGCTTGATTCCTTCCTGGATCGCCGAAACCTCTGTCTCTTGCGTCTCGGATCGCCGTGTCCTGAGTTATTAGTTTGTCATGGATAACTTGATCAACTCCTTCAAAAGACTGATAGAGAATAATGCTTATAGTTTCCAAGAGAAATTGTGTAAAGGGTTCTTTAAAACTTTGAAATGTCGAGCAACGGACAAAACAAAGCGGGAGAAAAACTGGTGCAACAAAGATGATATCAATAGAAGTACATGTTCTACGCATTAAAAATGCTACAACATATAATCGAAGACCAAAGGGAAGGAGAACGACATGATAATCTGTTTAAATATGTTGGGTTCAAACCCAAAATCGTTATACAATTCAGAGTATCTATTACTAACATAAAGCAAAAACAAAAATGACTACGTGAGATCAGTAGATTGGTAACCACTTGTCACATGGTCGTTCCTGATCGAAGTTTCTCCGCTTGATTCTGTATATGGAACTGAATGTCATCCCTACAGTTCAAGGCGACGATGGTGGAGGCGGGGGAATGAATGCACGCCCTATCGATGGCGGGTCCTGTCTACGGCGTAAACCCCCACTTGGTGTCGGTGGGGGTCTTGGTTTCTTAACTGCCTTAGATACCATCTTCAGCTTTAAGGACTTGCAAAGAGGTGAAATAGTCGGAATGGAGCTGGAATCTTGTCCATCAAGATAAATTGCATCGCAGGGAAGAAATGATAATGCGGTAATGAAGAGGATAAAGTGCAGTATGATAAAGAAGAAGCTTCGAAGAGTATTACCCATTGCCTTGTTCACAAGATGCCCTATCTTTTGATTTCTGAGAGTGGAATAGAAGAGTCTTGTAAGATGAAAATCCTTGGTTTAGTTTGTCTTTATATAAAAGTCGTTGCTTTCACATGTTTCCATAAAATTTTCTTTTGACAAAACAGTACAAATGGTCAACAAAATGAGTGGACACAAGGAGCGTGTTTTTCTCGTCGTCGTTTTGATAACACAAGTCAACTAGCCTTCACGATGAACATAATTAATAGATCAAAGAAAAAAGGTGTTTCTGCTAAAAAGTAATCATTAATGAATATATATATATATTTATTACAAAATATATTATATATTATACGATTATAATATAAATATAATTGTGATATAATATAATTATTATATATTTAATAATATTTAGTAATACATATAGAAGATAGCATCATATATATATATATATAACTAATATATATACATATAAATATATAATATGTAGTAACTCTTTATAGTAATATATATATATATATTATAGATTACATCCGCTCGCGGTAAATATTTTCATTTGTTGCTTTGTTTTCTAGGCTATGAATGCTTAGGGTTTCTCTCTGTATCGTTTTCCTCTGAAAATTTGGGGACATTGTTTTTTTGTGTTAAATGAGTCGTTTTTTAGTCTCATCGCTTTCTTCTCTCTCTGCTTTCTCTTTCTACACCTCGGCGGTGACGTCGACGCCGTCACTGAATCGGAGCTTCGATCTCTGCTCGAGTTCCATAAAGGGATCCGAGATGATTCCTCGAATCAATCCATTTCATGGTCCGTCACAAGTGGTCTCTACGACCCGAAAACATGTCCCGACGCTTGGCCTGGGATCTCCTTCGACTCGGAAACTGGCTCTGTTGTCGCCATCAACCTCGACCGCCTTGGCCTCTCTAGACAGCTCAAGTTCAGTACCCCTCTCGGTCTCACTTCGTTCCGTAAACTCTCTCTCTCTCCGGCAACAACTTTTCCGGTCGGGTCATCCCCGCATTGGGTTTTGTGTGGCTACTTTTTTTTAATCGACGGCTACAATTTATTTAGAGTATCAGGAAAAAAAATATTTACCATCGACGGTTGAAAAAGTTTCACAAGCCTCTGCAACTTATAGCAGTTTTACCAAGACTAGACCATATGATATAGTTTTCTCCAATGATAACCACCGAAATAATCTTTTGGAAAGATGTTTATGATAGAAAAAACCGAACAAGGAACAAAATCGAATAGAATATAATAGAGCAGAGTAGTACAATGGATACTACAGCTCTTATACCATGTGGAAATGGAGAGACAAATCGAAATGAATCAGAAGAGAATTATGTTATGAATTGCATTGATTTGTTTTACATGTTTATAGTGGTTACAAGTGCATTGCATGACAAGTAGAATTAAATGAGGTGGTTGGAGGATGTGGGTTGAGAGCACTTAAGAGAAATCACCAAGCATTCTCTTTTATATAGTATAAGATATATATATACAAACTCACCGTGTGTGTAAAAAAGGAAGAGAGGGGTGAAGAGAGAAGGGGAGAGAGATAGGAGAGAGAGCCGTGAGGGGGAGAGAGAGGAGATAGAGAATGAGAATTATAATTCTGATTTTTGGTGTATCCTTACAAAGGTAAGGAGTTATCTATTTATAGGCAAAACCTTCTTAATTTTTTTAATAAAAAAATATATGGACCGTGGTCCATTAAGACATTTATACTTTAACACTCCTCTTTAAATGTCTATTGACTGGCTCGTTAAAAATCTTATCATAGAAAAACCCATTGGGATAAAAACCATGATGAGGAAAAAAAGAGTACATCCATAAAAAGTCCTCTTCGATTTGTCAACCTTTTGTTTAATCATAAGTTTCGATGGTGATGCATCCCGATATTCCGGATGAGTTTTCTCAATGTTGAAGTAGGGAGCGCTTTTGTGAATAAATCGGCTACATATTCGTATGATCGGATGTATTGAACGTCAACTTCTTTCCTTTTCTCGAGCTCTTGTGTATACGTGAAAAAGTTTGGAGGTACATGCTTTGATCTGTCACTTTTGATATATCTTTCCTTTGTTTGAGCAACGCAAACGACATTATCTTCATATAGTATTGTTAGGTTGAAAATAGTTGATAATCCACATGTCTGTTGTATGTGTCGAGTTAAAGCTCTGAGCCACACACATTCACTACTCGCTTCATGAAGTGCTATGACTTCAGCATGATTTGAAGATGTTGCAACTAGTGTTTGTTTCTGTAAACACCATGATATCGCTGTCCCTCTAATTGTGAAAACATATCATGTTTGTGATCTAGTTTTATAAGGATCTGATAAGTAACCTGCATCTGCAAAACCGATCAACTCACGTTTGGAATCTCTAGGATAAAATAATCCTAAATCAATCGTCCCTTTTAAATATCGAAAGATATGTTTAATCCCTATCCAATGACGACGGGTAGGGGATGAGCTATATCGTGACAAGAGATTAGTAGCAAATGCTATATCAGGACGAGTGCAATTTGCTAGATATAAGAGAGCCCCTATTGCACTCATATATGTTACTTCTGGTCCAAGTATATCTTCATTTTCTTCACAAGGACAAAATGGATCTTTTTCAACATTTAAGGATCTACATACCATTGGAGTGCTTAATGAATTTGTTTTATCCATGTTAAAGCGTTTTAATACTCTCTTTGTATAATTCGATTGATGTACGGATATACCAGTCTTTAGATGCTCTATCTGTAAACCAAGACAAAACGTTTTTTGTCCAAGGTCTTTCATTTCAAATTCCTTTTTCAGATAATTCCAAACATTTTCAATCTCTTTTGAGGTTCCAATTATATTAAGATCATCAACGTAAACAACTATAATCACAAATCCACTTGTTGTTTTCTGAATAAATACACAAGGACAAATAGGGTTATTCACAAATCCCTTTTTAATAGATATTCACTTAGATGATTATACCACATATGTCCAGATTGTTTCAATTCGTATAAAGATCCTTGCAATTTGATTGCACACATTTCTTTAGGTTTTGAGTTTGATGTTTTCGGCATTCTTAATCCTTCAGGGATTTTCATGTATATATCATTATCCAAAGATCCATATAGATATGCCGCAACCACATCCATAAGGTACATATCTAAGTTGTTTATATCTCGTGACCTCATTATTTTCATTTTTTTCGTACAAAAACCCATTTGTGTCCAACCGGATTGACACCATTTGGAGTTTGAACGATGGGTCCAAATACTTTTCTTTTATTTAATGAGTCTAATTCTATTTGCATAACTTCTTTCCATTTGATCCAATCATGTCTCTTTTGACATTCTAACACTGACATTGGTTCTAGATCTTCACTATCATTTTCAATTTCTTTGGATATAGAGAAAGAGAATATTCCATCATTGTCATTTATTTCATCTCTTCTTATAATCTTTTCATCATAGATATAATTGATGGAAATTTCATTGTTTTCTGTATGTTCATGATTATTTTCATGATTTTCATTTTGAAGATCATCTTCCTCATTTGTTTCTTTTTTAATGTTCTCTATTATTTGAATTATTATCAAACTTCTTTCTCTTTCGAGGATTTTTATCTTTAGAACCAAGTGGTCGTCCGCGCTTTAAGCGTGTTGTAGACTCATTTGAAATTCTTTCACCCGTATGTCCTTTTGGTATTTCTATACGAGCAGGTGCATTTGCAGCCGATATATATGATTTTGTAACCCTTGTTGTATCATTGAACCCATCTGGAAGTTGATTTGCAATATTATGCAAATGAATGATCTTTTGCACTTCCAAATTGCATTGTTTTGTAGGAGGATCAAGATATAACAATGATTGTGTTTTCCATGTTAACTCTCGTGAGGCTTGTTTTATTCCTCCTCCTAACGGTGGTAATTCATTCTTATTAAAATGACAATCAGCAAAACGAGTTGTGAATACATCACCCGTTTCTGGTTCAAGATATCTAATGATAGATGGTGAATTATATCCAACATAAATTCCCAATCTGCGTTGTGGGCCCATTTTTTTTCGTTGCGGTGGAGCAATTGGAACATACACAACACAACCAAATACTCGAAGATGATATATATTTGGTTCTTGTCCATTTGATAATTGCAATGGAGAATATTTATGATAAGAATTTGGCCTTATTTGAATTAGTGCAACAATGTAAAATGGCATGCCTCCAAACAGAAACTGGAAGTTTCGCTTTCATTAGTAATGGTCTAGCAATAAGTTGGAGACGTTTAATCAATGACTCTACCATACCATTTTATGTCTGAACATGTGGTACGGGATGTTCAATCTCAATACCAATTGATGCACAATAGTCATTGAAAGCTTGAGAAGTGAATTCACCAACGTTATCAAGCCTCACCGTCTTAATAGGGTGATCGGGGAAATGAGCTCGTAATTTTGTTATTTGAGCAATAAACCTCATAAATGCAATATTGCGGATCGATAATAAGCAAACGTGTGACCATCTGCTAGAAGCATCGACCAATACCATAAAGTATCGAAATGGTCCACTTGGTGGATGTATAGGTCCACATACATCCCCATGTAATCGTTCTAAAAACGATGGTGATTCATGTCCAACTTTGACAGATGATGGTCTTATTATCAATTTTCCTTGAGAACAAGCACTACATGAGATTTCATGAGATTGAAATATCTTCTCATGTTTTAATGGATGACCATTGGAATTTTGATTAATTTTCGCATCATTATTGAACCAGGGTGACCCAATCGATAATGCCAAATCTTAAACATGTCTTCATATCTTGGGTTGAACATGGCATATGCTTCCACCATCCTTATCTTTGTGAAATATAGTCCAGAGGATAAACCTGGTAAAATTTCCACAATATGTTCCTTTTTAGAAACCATTGTCGTGATATAAAGATATTCACGATTTTCATCATTCATGGTCTCAACATGATAGCCATTTTGGCGAATATCTTTGAAACTTAATGAGTTTCTTTGGGATTGTGGAGAGAACAATGCATCTTCTATGATAAATTTTATCCCTTTGAACATTATAAAATTTGCTTCTCCACATCCCTTAATTATTTTTGCATTTCCTGATATTGTATTGACACTGGATTCATGTATGCTCAACTTGGAGAAATACTTTTTATCTTTCAATATTGTATGTGTCGTAGCACAATCGGCTAGACATATGTCTCCATCATTGATGTTTGATCGTAACATATTTTGTATTACTTTGATCCAATAAAGATATAGATGAACCTGAAAAATATGAAGCAAACTTTGCATATAATATATAACAATGTAAGAAAATATTACAACAAAAGATAATCTAATAAAACTTTAAAAATAAAATAGCGAAAGAAAAAATACATGCGAAAATAACAAGCTATGTCTTAAAAATGAGATAATGATAACAAAGAAATTCATGTCAAAATCTCATTTTCTTTTCTCATCTTCATTATCAGGTTGATACATAAAATCCGCAATGTCAAGGCGCATTCTAACCTTGTCGTTATCCAGGAAATCATCGAGATCATCTGAGACAAAATTTGTTTGAGTAATTTTGCCTTTTATCCGTTAGTCATTTCTGGTATAAATCAACAAAATGTCTTGGTGTTTAGCACACTTGGGACCAATGTCCATTCATACCACATTGATGACATATTGTATCTTTCCGCCTTTTAGTCACGTTTTCATTTTCAATTACTCAATTATATTTCCTTTTATTTTATCTATGACAGAAATTATTTGGTGGATTACTCCGACCTCTTCCTCTACCATATCCATTTCCATGACCGCGACCACGTCCACGACCTCGACCACGGCCACATATATATCCACGTCCACGACCATGCCATTGGTTATAATTTGATGAAGTCGCATGTGTTTCATAAAATGGTGCAGAACCCAAGAGACGAGCATGATGATTTTTCATTAATAGCTCGTTTTGTTGTTCTGCAACGAGGAGAAGCTGTAACAATTCGCGATAGGTCTTAAAATCCTTCGCGCGATATTTTGTTGTAAAATTACATTATCAGCATAGAATGTCGATAATGTATTTTCTAGTTTATCATAATCACTTATCTTTTCTCCACATAATTCCATCCTGGAGATTATTTCGAACATTGCAGAATGATATTCATCCACGGATTTATAATCTTGGAATCTTAGATTCAACCAATCATTATTTGCCTTTGGAAGGATCACATATTTTTGGTGATCAAATCAATCTTTAAGAGATTCCCACAAATATGCGGGATCTTCTTTTGTTCGATATTCATTTTTAATCCATCGACAATATGATGGCGTACAAATATCATGGCTTTTTACCTTTTCCTCTTCTGATGAATTATTATCTTTATCGATCGTGGCAATAAGCTTTTTGCTTTTTAGATGCATTTTAGCATCAAATGCCCTTGTCATATAATTTTTTCCAGAGGCATCTAGTGCTGTGATTTTGAGATTCACCAAGTTCGACATGAGGATCTGTTATCATTGCAGAAAAAATAAACAAATATAAGTTATGACATTGAAAACAAAATTAAATAAATTATTATATAACAATTCATGTGTTAGATCCGTTTATATTTATAGATAATTAATTTTTAGATTTATTTAACCAATTAACAATTAAATAATGAAAAAAATAATTTAAGTAAATTATGGGGTGAATTTTTTTTCATCCTCCACATAAATAAAATAATTAACAAAATAAAATATATAAAAAAACTGGGTGAATTTTTTTTCATCCTCCACATAAATATAATAATTAACAAAATAAAATATGACATAAAAAATGGTGGCGCAACCATCCTTAACAAGAATAAACAACAGATAAATATTCATAAAATCTTAATATTAGTGATTGGTGGCTGAGCCCGCAGAATAATATAGTATAATATATTATGTGCGGAACTTAGTCCACGATATCTTTATAATATGATATATATATTTATATTATGACCAGGATTGATATTCCACGAGGTCTATATATAATATTTTTACTTGGAAATCGAACCCAAATCGAAACCAAAATCGATTGAAAATCGAGATCGTAAAAAAATTGAAATTAAAAATAATANCCAAATCGAAACCAAAATCGATTGAAAATCGAGATCGTAAAAAAATTGAAATTAAAAATAATACATGTAACATATAATATTTTTTCTTCTTAACTAATTAGAACGTTCCTACTCATAACATGTTAAAATTTAATCATTAATAGATATATATATATATATATTACAAAATATATAACATATAATATATATTATATGATTATAATATAATATAATTATTTTCCCAATAATTACTTTTTGTTTTCTCTTGAACATATAATTTATTTGGAGCAATTCAATCCATAAACCTTCAACGTTTTTCGGGCAAAGTGTAATCTTTTATATATAAAAAGAGTAACAAATGTGGAGTTTCCACTCATATACATTAAAGAAAATTAAAGAGACCACAAAACAGATCACAATAAAAGAGTGAAACCAAACTCTAATATAGCAATCCCCTGTAGAAGAGAAATGGGTCGAGGTTTGGATAATAGAGAACTTCCATTTAAAGATTTGTGATTTTGCCAAGAAGAACATAAGATGGTTTGATAGAGTATTAGTGATAATTAATGACGATCTTACAGTTGGAAAGGACACCCTTGAACAAGAGACAAAATGTGGTCAATGTCGACAGGTTACAAGTATCGTATATCTACGAAATTGTGATATGTCGTTTCATGCATAAAGAAGCAAAAGAGGTTACTACTAGGAGTATATCACTTCTTGGCTCTAATTTTATGACGAGATGGAAACCAATCCCTAACGATGAGCCAAATTAGAAACACATGCTTTGGAGTAGTGCATCTATACAAACAACATCATGCTATGATATTGGACGCTGATTAATTTTAATGAATTCCGTGTGCACTTCAATGAGAATGGGAGAAGCACGGAATGGTACACATAAACCTAGTAAGTGTCATTTTTTACATCTAGCCTTGTAGGAGGATGTAGGGGGCAACCACTTGGACTTCGACCATGGTCTGAGACTGAGCAAGAGTGAAAACTAATCTAAAGCACAAGTGATATAAAACACCTACCCTTGGATAAATGTATCAACTGAATATTTTTAAAATATCTCTTGTATCTTTTCTTAGCTATATTAGGAAAATGTCTATGACCAGAAGATCTCCTTTTCTGTATTTCTCTTTAATTCCTTTGTATATAAACTCCTCTATAGATGTTCTTTGTTGAATAAGAGCAAACCTTTATATGGCATCAGAGCTGTGAAAAGTCTCACGATATAAACCTTTCTTTCTCATATTTTTCCGATGACCAAATCTCTTAAAGGTCATTCCTATCTCATCATGGCTACTGATGGATCTACCTTTCAAACCCTAGAAACAACTGTCATAATTGATGAACAAGAACCCCAAAAAAATCTACTCACAGTCAACATGAATCACGTTGCGAAACTCACAGGCAATAATTATCTTACATGTAGTATTCAGGTATGTGCTCTCCTTGAAAGACATAACCTTCAATGCTTTATTACTGATGATGCCACTCTTCCACCATCAACCATCACGGTTAATGGCACCACTAGTGAAAATCCAACCTACATACCATGGACAAGCTTCTTTTCAGTGCTTTGTTAGGAGCGATTTCTGTTTCTCTTCAACCTCTCATTGCTCGTACATCTTCTATGAAAGAGGCTTGGAAAACACTTGCAAAATACATATGAGAAAGTCACACGTGGTCATGTGTCGGCATTTTCAGGAGAAATTCAACGAAGCACGAAAGGGTCACTCTCCATTGATGAATACCTTTGTATCATCACATCATTTGCAGATGAACTCGCACTAAGTGGAAAACCACTGGATCATTAGGACATACTTGAAGCCATCCTTTATGGTCTTCCTGAGTAATTCAAACCCATTGCTGATATGATTCAAAATCATATATTGCTATCACTTGATGGAGATTTTTTTCTAGGATCCGTATGTATATCGTTCCTTGCTTAGTCGACTCATTTACTTGAAAGTTGCGTTTGGAACTCTCATACTCTTTTTAGATATTGATATAATTTATGCGTTCTCCTCTTTATGAGCACCGAGAAGTGACCTTTCGAGTGGTGCATTATTTGAAAGGACATCTAGACCAAGGCATCTTACTTCATTCGAATTTCATTCTAAATATATATGATTGGTTTGATTATGATTGGTTTGGGTGTTCTTTGACCTAAATTTTGTTGACATGTTGTTTTGTCTAGTTAGAATTTTTCCATATCTCTTGGAAACAAAAACATCAAATGTTGTCCTTCGCCTTTGGCAAAAGCAGAGTATCTTGTCATGGTTGTGACTACTTTTAAACTTATTTCATTGTAGGCCGTGCTCAACAATCTTGGCGTTTTCCACTCTCTTTCTATGGGGTTTTAATGTAAAAGTTAAATAAACATATATATTGAAGTTGATTGCCACTTTGTTCCTAACACTATTTTTATGTGCATTACAATTATGCGTGATGTCTCTACTTCACTACTTCACTACAACTCGCAAATATTTTAATAAAATCTTTGGGTCACAAAGAAATCAACGATTTTTTTTTTGAAAATTAGGGCGGTCAAGATCTCCACACTCTAAATTGTTCTAAATTGAGAAAGTGTTACGAAACGTAATGATACAATCACGTGAAATCTCGAAATTTTGTTTCTATTTGCTATTTTTATATCTAATGAAATATTTGTTAATGTATATGGATAATATGTAAAGAAATTGTAATATAATGAAAAACTTTCCTTCTACGCTTTTTCTTGATTTTTAAAATACATTTTTATAATATAGAAGCTCAACCAGTAAAGGAAGATGTCAACCAGTATCAATGTTTTGTTGGGTTGCTAACAGGGTAGCGGAAACATTTTTATAACAACCCGATATAGATCTAGTCATGATTCAGGAAGGGATCATGCAAGATTTCACCAAAGCACGAAGAACGATTCTTAGAGTTACCTATTTTGGTGAATATGGACGAGGGTAGGATGCGAGCTCCGAACATAGAAAGCCTCTAGAGTATCCACACCAATATCTACCTTTGCTTTCAACTTTTGATACAAATTTGATCATGAAAAGGAAATCAATTCTTTCTCCATTCTTCGTCTCTATGTGGGGGCTAAGGTTTTCTTTCAGGGAAAAGTGAACTTTTATAATAATAAACTTTTTAGGTATTTACAAAATAACCCCTCAAATATTTAATATTACATTTTGGTATTATATTTTGAATCTCCTACTTGTCTTAATGTAATATCTCAAATAGTCTAAGTAAATGTATCTCCATACGCATAACTTTCCGTACGTTCGATGTACAACCATCAAAGGTAAAATCAAGTACGATAATATTCGTCGGTGCTAGCAAACGAATATAATTGCATTCCACATTGGTTGTCTTACAATCATAGGCAAAGACCGAAACACTCACGAGTGTGTGACTTCATAGGTTCATCTAAACTGACATCTAATTAGTTTTCACTAATTAACTAATCGAGGTTGACATGTAGCAACACTCCTCAACGATCAGATAACGTGAAATAACATCCTTGCTCATACGAATAACAACGAATCATAGTGAAGATGATGTTAATATTTCCTTCCAATTTTATAGCTCCAGATAAAACCTAGGCATGGTTTTACTGTCAATCCTTAAGGATTATCAATCATAACCGACTCGTGAATGAATTAATAAATATAACCCCGACTGAGGATAGCTGACAACATAGAGCTCGAAGTCATACCAAGAGTTGACGAATCCCATATTGATCAATCACTAACTACGTAAATATCTAATTACTCCTAATATCTACAATCAAAGAATAATAGATAAAAAAACCAGTTACTATGCTGACTCAGGTCTAAGGAAAGATCCAATGTTTCGATCCTTTGGAGAAAGCTTATTGACATATTATTGGTAATTTAACCATTAAGAATTTTTCCTTTAGGCCAATTCAATTATCATATCTCAATGTGCATCACCCGCATATGAGATGTAATATAAGAGATATACTTATTGTTCCTCCATTCAGACAAAACACATAGCCTGAAATGGATTGGTTGTCATCCTTGTATGTCGAGAAACTCGCATCAGTAAACCCTTCTAACTCCAAGCTAAAACTTCCATATATGAGGAACTGGTCCGTAGTCCTTCTCATGTACCTAAGGATGGTATTTACCAAGTTCAAGTGTCTCTTACTAGGATCTGCCTGATATCTACTCGTCACACTTAGCGAGTAGGCTACGTCAGGCCTAGTACATGTCATGGAATATATGATGACTCCCATTACGCTAGCATATAGGATCTCAATCATGCGTTCTCTCTCTCTTCTAGGGTCTTAAGACAATCCTCCCTAGAGAGAGTAATTCTAGTGCCTATCGAAAGATAACCTTTCTTGGAATTTTCCAAGTTGTATCTTCTTACGATACTATCAATGTTTTGGGAATGGGACAGTCCAAACAACTTCTTTGATCTATCCCTATAGATATTTATTTCTAGAATATAGGTCGCTTTTCCTAGATCCTTCATGGAAAACTGATCAGACAACCATGACTTTGTCTTTTGCAAGGCTAGTATATCATTTCCTATGAGCAATATGTCAAATACATATAGCACAAGTAAGACAACCATGCTCCAACCAACCTTATTGTCTACACAAGGTTCTTTTTCGCATCTAATAAAGTTGAACTCTTCAACAGCTTTGTTAAAACGAATGTTCTAGCTCTGGGAAGCTTGCTTAAGTCCATAAATGGACCTTTAAAGCTTTTACACCATGTCACTTTGAGATAACAATATGAAACCCTCAGGTTGAGTCACATATATTTGTTCCTGGAGCTCTCCGTTAAGGAAAACTGTTTTCATATCCATTTTTTATATCTCATAGTCATAGTAGGTAGCTATTGCAATCAAAATCCGAATAGATTTAAGCATTACCACAGGGGAGAACGTTTCTTCATAGTTAATCCATTCACGTCAACTATAACCCTTTGTAACTAGATGAGCTTTATAGGTCTTGACCAGCCCATCCTTTCCAATCTTCTTCTTGTAAACCCATTTATAACCAACTGGTTTGGAAGTCTCAATAGAATCAACCAAAGTCCATACTTCATTGATCTCCATAGATTCCATATTTGACGCGATCCCGACTGAATCGACGCTCTAGACTTGGTTAGTGGGGGATATGCCTTGCTG
>CM071865.1:37205045-37221484 GCA_036759665.1 Gynandropsis gynandra | reverse complement strand
AAGAAGCACTCAACATCTGACTGGTTTGCCTTGCTATTGCCTTGGCCTTGGTCACACTAGCCTTAGGCATACTTTGCTTGGTTCTTGGCCTTTTCTTGCAGTTTCTCTTCATATAAGATAATTGGCCCACCAATAACACAGAACTGGATCCCTTCACCTCCATGGATAACTACTTCTGGTAATCCATCAGCATGTTATGCATCTCATGCAAGTCAACATCCAAATTGGTCATGTTGAAGTTAACAATGAACGGTGAAAAAGAGTCTGGGAGTGACTGTAGGATCAGATCATGTTGCAACTCCTTTCTGAATGTGCACCATAACTTCTTAAGCTTTTCCATAAGATTTATCATCTTTAGAACATGGGGCGATACTGGGTAATTTACAGTTAAACTGGACTTGAACAAAGTCTTCTATGACTGATACCTTTCAGCACTCATCGATGCCAAGATGATGCACTTTACAGTAGTGCAATCATCATCATGCTTCACGAAAGCATTGATGGCGTCTGGATTCGCGGGGACAAGGACTATAGGATTGGGCTTATCAATCATATCGATCAGCTTCTCATGAGTCAAAACCAGCCGTGGATTGCATTGTCATTCCTCGAAGTTATCCCCAACAAGCTTGTGGGTCTTAAGGATGGAACGCAGAGACAAAGAAGACATATTCGAGAAATCTGTTATCAATTAAACAAGAAATATAAATAATAGGGAATGAACATCTGAATATCATAAAGACATGGATATTTATTTATATGATATACATGCTAATCAATGTCACAATAACATCAAAAATCCAATTTTGTATTAGCATTAATCTACAACTATATGCCCGAGCTCCTTGGTTGTCAAGACGTTTTCCAAACATATAAAGTAGGTTGATTATAAATTCTAGCACCACAAAATTCATAATCTAAACATGCAGCTCTATAGCACATAGCCACCTGGTTGTTAGGTCGTTCTTATTGATATAGTTGAATTCATCATTTATCTTATGGTCGGATAACAACTAAGTTCATGTCCCTCGTAGTCCAGGCGTATACAAGAACTAAGTGTTTTCTCCCACTAAACATCTCATGTTGTATACACATTAATCTAATTCTTGATCTAATGCCTCCTGGTTGTCAGGTCGTTCCATGTAAACAAGA
Source organism: Gynandropsis gynandra (assembly GCA_036759665.1). Classification (NCBI taxonomy): domain Eukaryota; kingdom Viridiplantae; phylum Streptophyta; class Magnoliopsida; order Brassicales; family Cleomaceae; genus Gynandropsis; species Gynandropsis gynandra. The sequence goes on along the minus strand of CM071865.1, from coordinate 37,220,335 downwards.
ACCTATTCATACATCTAATTTTAGGGAAAAGCTAAATGATAAAAAAATATATCATTAGAACTCAATAATGTGGGATTAGGCAGAACCATCATTTGGTCCGATGGTCGAACCATACGATCGTCTGATAAAACTATCATGATATGGAACTCCAAAACAATATTTTACGAAGCTCGCCAACATCTCTGTCAACCCGATGGAGTCATCTCACAGCTCAATCTAGTGATGTTTGAGCTTCAGCTCAACCGAGCCAAACTACCGCTCAATCAAGTCGAACTCTCGTGTGAGAACCGTTATCGCAATTTTTTCGACGGATTTTGATTTCTGTTTCCTCAAAAACATTTATCCCAAATCCTAAATACAGACGACCTGACCTTCTAACACCACTATTGAGTTGCTAATGGGGTAGCATAAGCATTTTTATAACCAGAATATAGATCTAGTCATGTATCAGCGAGAGATTATATGATGTTTCACCAAAACACGAAGAACGATTCTTAGAGTTACCTATTTTGGTGAATACAGACAAGTGCCTGATGTGACCTCCGAACGTATGACACCTCTAGAGTATCCACACCGAGATCTACATTTTCTTTCAACTTTTGATACGAATCTGATCGGGAACGAGAATCGGTTCTTTCTCCGTTCTTTGTCTCTTTTTGAGGGATTAGGGTTGTGTCTTAGGGAAAAATGAACTTTTATAATACTAACTTTTTTAGATATTTACAAAATAAACTTATGACTATTTAATATTGCATTTTGGAACTATAGTTTCATGTTTACCAAAATTCTTTGTCTTGCAAAAAGTATTAGATTACCATGATTATGTTCTAATTTCTAGTCCAATACATCCAAATTATATACTGTTAAAACAAAACAAAATATTATTTTTGATTTAGTACCTTGTATGACGTAGTTAGTATCCAAAAAATATAAACTTTTCAACGCATGTGTTTAGGTTATATCTAAATTTTAAGTAGAACAATGCTTAAAAGAATGACTTAGAGCAAATTTAGGATTATATTATCTTGAAGATAAAGAATCTCTCTTTCTATATTATTTGTTTATAATTTTAGGTTCAACGAGTCGGTGGGATTTTGTTTCTATGTATAGTGGAGTCGTTGTTCTTACGTACCTCATTTCGGATAAGGTATATTTCCAATTCAAGAGACAGGTACTGATTTTAAAAATTCTTACAAATTGTTCATTATAATCAAAGGGTCAATCTTTTGATCGGAAAAGCTAGAAGAACACACAATTCATGGGGAGCCCGAGTTTCCAAGAAATCACAAAGCAAGCTTCCTTCTTCATTAAATCATCAAGAGTGCTTGTCTCGCAGTCACGGATGTAACATCTGAAGAGTTGTACGACAGTTTATTACTGTAAATATATATATATATATAGGATTTACGATATATCATCTATATATATTCACACACACAATAACATAATTTAAACGTTACCTGTTCAAGTTTCTATATGTAAAAGGTTTCGAATAAGTTCCCTTGTTTAAGGAATTTAGAGTTTTGGATTAATGTTTGACAGATTAGCTGAAGAAGTGACACGTAGCAGCCACTTGCCACCAGATGCACGTTCCATGGCGATTATAGCAAGAGCCTCGTTTGAAGTTGACCAGTTTGAAAGAATTGTAAAGATTATACGTAAAAGGTTTTTTCTCGCTCTCTTATCTAATTTGATTGAACCATGAATACCAGAGATATCGTAGGCTTTCAACACAAAACCCATAGAAAATGAATGGATTAGGTATCATTTTCTTTTCAATGTGGTATTCTTAATAATTAATTCCAAATCCTAGACTCTGACTCTTGAAGTTTGATAGAAATGATTGGCGAGGGTTCTACAACACGTTGATTCTCTTGAATCATTTGTTGGTTCATGGACCTCTTAGTGCTTCTAAGGAGTTTCAACATGAAAAAGACGTCATCGAAGAGACAACGGATTTTCAGTGCATTGATGCAAAAGGGTTTGTTTTTGGATACTTTTATTTGCCTTAATTCTACTAAATCTTACATTATAAATATATGATATTATGTGTGTTATCGTCTGTTGCATACTCTTATGCGTAAAGGGTCAATTGGGGACATAAAGTTAAAAGCTTAAGTGAGAGGATACTGAGATTACTTGAAGATGACACTCTTCTTAAGCAAGAGAGAGAAAGGAACCGCAAGTCAACGTTTGGCAAAATTGTTGGGTTTGGAGACTTGAGCTTCAAACATTCTTCATCTTGTTTGGATAAATATTCTCCTAGATATCAATATGTTTAATATTATTCTCTATGATATCAATCTTTCTATTTTTGTTAAGTTTCCTTACATATAGGATCTTAATCTTTTATATATTTTGTTGTATGTTCTTGGTAAAATCAAGTAGAAATTATTCAAAAACTCTATTTTCCTAAATGGTATCAGAGTCCTAAGTCGAAAGACATCAACCCTAAACACGTTTCTGAACTCCGCCGACAATGGCTTCCGCCGCAGACACCACCTCCACCGGAGCTCCTTCACCGAGTGATATTGTTACACCATACAATTCTTTGAAGCCTATTTCTACTTTGGTCCATGTCAACGTTTCCACCGTGGAGCATCCAAATCCATGCAATCATCCAAGGCTACAACCTCGACGGTTTTCTCGACCCGTCCCTTGCACCCGTACCGACCCTTTGTGGTCAACAATGCCATGGTTCCTAATCGGCTTATGGACCATGGTTTCGTCAAGATCGGCTGATTTTTGCAGCCGTCCTTGGCTCCATCTCGATGTCTTGTCAGGCACTAGTTGCCTCCGCCGCTTCTTTTGGGGATGCATGGGCTATCCTCCCCTCCACGTATGGCTCCAGCCGCGGATACATCAAGCAAATCAAGGATCAACTGAGACGTTTCACCAAGGGTGCAAAGTCGATTGATAATTGCATGAAATTTTTCAAAACCAAGGTGGATGAATTGTCTCTTCTTGGGAAACCCATGGATCACGAGGATCTTCTTGATCTCATCTTTGCGGGCCTTGGCGATGAATACAAGCCAATCAAAGATGTTGTGAATGCGAATGATACGACCATCTCCTTTGTTGAATTGCACGAGAAACTCCTCAACCATGAAGTGGATCTCCTTGCAGCCGAACCGGTTCCCTCGGTTCTTCCTATTACCACAAACAATGTTCATCACAAACCCCGTGGACCATGGCACCCTGATTCCCATGGCAGACACCCGAGGATCATTTCATCCCCGTTTCTCCTTGCGTGGTGACCAATCTCGAGGATACCAAGGAAAGTGCAAACTCTGCGGTACACAAGGCCATAACGCCCGACGTTGCCATCTCTTCCGCTCGCCGGCTCCATCTTACAACACTTCTACTTCCTACGGTGGATCAACATGGCCTCCAAGTGCTCATCATGCCTCACATGCCTCGATTCCCTCTGAGGCTTCATCGACGTGGATCCCAGACGGAGCCTCCCACCACGTCACCTCCGACTTGGCGAATCTTGCTCTTCACGCCCCTTACACGGGCAATGACGGTGTAATAGCCGGTGATGGTTTGGGGCTTACTATTACTGATGCGTATCAGAGTTAAATATAACCTAATCTACCCGCAAGTGCACGGCACGTGTGTAGTATTTTAGGTGTCGATCCCACAGAGACTACGCAATGCTACCTAAACCCGAACTACAAATCAAACTTGCTAACGAAAGAGTGGTGATGAAGAATAAAATACTGAAAGTAAACTAAACTACTTGGGTTCTAACGATAAGACAAGCGTCCTAGGAAACCGGTTTCACCACAAGACTACCGAAACCAACGATCAACCTATCTATCATGCAATCCCAGTTAAAGCTATCTAAGGCGGACGATCCTAACATGATATCTACCCTCTCTCAAGGCATAGACACGTGATCTAGACAAGTTGCCCCCTACTTTCGTGGCTGACACCTTGAACTAAACCCATAAACTCTGTGATTCGCCCGTTCACCCTCAACCGTTGCTACCCTACTTTCGTGGCCTAACCTCGGTTGTTCTAAACCTGACCTTCCAAGTCTAGAATTCTCCTTTCGGTCCTTCTCCTAATCCCTAACACATGCATCTACGTGATCAGCGCAAACACAAGTAAATTCAAGAACTCAGATAAAGAATAGATGAACTAAAACGGGAAGATGCATTCAAAATAGATCAAAAACGGTCTCGGGATAGCCAAGGGCTAATCCCTTCTCCTAGAACAAACAAACTACTCGCTCATGCGTCTGTAAAGAAACATAAACATAGTAGAGAGTCTAAGGAACATAAAAACCAAACAAAACCGAAGTGGTGGTGCTTGATCTCCAATGCTCCTCGCTTATCTCCTCGCAAGAATCTGCTCTAACTTTGCTGAATTCTTCTCCTCTGTATGCTTGCTGTAACGGCGTCTTTTTGCCTCCTTTTAAGCCTCCTAAGTCGGTCCAATTGTTGCCCTAATTGCCCCACGAGTTCCCTTATGTTTTAAGTTAAGTTTACTTAAGTTTTGAGAGGTTTCGGGCCGCTACCCGCTCGGGTAATGAGTGTACCCGCTCGGGTGCGGCTAGGGCAGTTCGTGCGCGTCCTGTGGTGCTGGAATGGTGCCCGATCGGGCATGGCATGTGTGCCCGCTCGGGCACAAGGCAAAATGGTCCTAAATGCTTGCCCGAGTCGTGCTAAATGGTCCACACAATTGGCCGTAGGTTTTGCCCGATCGTGCAAGGGTTCTGCCCGACCGGGTGAGGCTTTTCCATGCTCAATCTCGTCCCGTTTGTCCCGTGATGATCCCCAAAGTTGCTCCTTAGCTCCGTGCATGTTCCTTTAGCTCCAAAATAGTCCAAATACGCGTAAAAACCTGTAAGAACATGAAAAGCACGAAAGCAAGTAAAACGGATACAGAATCATACGTAAAACATCACATATGTATCAAAAACGTCTCCTAAATCGTGCAAGAAATACGTATGAAAACGAGATGATCAAAATCCCCCAGACTTGAATGTTTGCTTGTCCCTAAGCAAACGTAAACGTGGAATACATGGGGTATGAAAATACGAGAATCCCCCTTCTCCTAGAAACACCGCTAAAGCGAACCTAACCGATCAACTAGCAAATCGAGAGCAAATTCGGCCTAATCGAGTTTTCAGCCTTAATCCTAGGTCCACCACGGTTACCCATAAGAAAGTAAATCAAAGGAGACTAGACACGCTACCGTAACTCCCTCCACCAGACAAGACTTCAGACTATGCTAAACCTAGGTCAACCGAGGATACTTGTTTCTTTCTTTCCGAGCTTCTTCTTTTTTTCTTTTTCTTTTTCTTCTTTTTGTTATTCTTTTTATGAATTTTCTTTCTTTTGTTTTCTTTTATTTTTTTCTTTTCCATTTTTTTCTTTTCTTTTCTTCTTTTTCTTTGCATACACACTAGGCTTCTAGGACGTCGGATTTGAAGGGACCCAGCCTCTACTTAGACCCAGACTACCGATGACGGTATACTCATGCATCTCGTGTGAGAGTGCAGCGGAGTAGGCGGCTTTTTATGCCTTGCCCTTAGGACGTAGAAAGATGATCGCCAACCCACCACTTAGACCCGAGCCACCGAAGGAGTAACAAGGTCGATGCACTCATATCGATTTTTGATCATGCTTATTAGGCACTATTTCTATCGACAGCGGAGTGTTAGTGTGCGCTTTTTAATCTGCAAAACAAGCTCGATTTTATATGATCCAATGATCCTCAATGTAACCAAAGTAAAGTGTCGTCTACACGAAGTATGACCATCTGGGTAGAGAAAATAAACGACAGACCAGCCTAGCAACCTCGTCTAAACATCCCCACAAGTAACACTAGGATTCCCAAGAACTACGACCTATTGTTTTTCAGCCGACTAATAAGCTCTAACGCATAGGAAAACCTAGCTCAATCATGCAAAGTCTAACGGAAAAGGTCAACCTCTTAAGCATTCCTAAGTTCAGGGTTCATCTCAAAACGTGGCACCGGACAAGTGCCTTGGGACGACTCTGACTCAATGAAAACAAAAACAAACTAAAAATCGCAAAAATAACCTAAAAACTAAAAATCAAAGGAAAATGAAACGAAATCACCTGAAAAACGTGAGCTGCTCCCCCAGACTTGAATTGAACGGCGTCCTCGACGTGAAGCTCCGATGGAGGATGAAGGAAGTGAAGCACATTTGTGGTGTTATTTTTTTTGTTTTGTTTTTTTTATGGAAATTAAATAACCGAGTCTTAAACATGAAAAGTAAAAACAAACAGCTGGGTTGCCTCCCAGAAAGCGCTTATTTAACGTCATAAAGCTTTGACGTCTCCATTCCTCATGCGTGCGCGACGGGTGGATCGGAAAGGGAAATGGAGTTTCCACTTCCGATCGGTTGAGCGGCTTGGTAGAGCTTAAGCCGCTGTCCATTGGCGTTGAACGTGTCACCCGCATCACTCCATAGTTCCACATCTCGTACCTGAAAAGGATCAGACCAACAAGGCAGTAGGTCGCCCGAGAAAGACTTAGGTCGAGAATTAGAAAGTGGAACGAAATCACCTGATTGGAAGTCATGAGGTAGGGTCTTCTTATCGTGCCATCCCTTAGGCACATCATGCACGGGGTTCACTTGCTCGCTGTCCAAGGTTGGATAAGGGGTATCTGCGTTGAAAAGTTTAATGACATCTTTTTCCATTACCTCGTGCAAGTGCGGGTGCAGCCTCCTTTGAATTTCGAGTGAAGGTTCGTGGCTGTCCTCCCTATAATTCCCGTACATACATATTGAAGAGCTGAGCCTCTTACGCTTCTTCACGCGTGTGGGCTGTCTTCTCATCTCATCTGCACTCATGTTACCATTTAAAACAGCAGGATATATGTTATCGGAATCAACGTACTCATACCGAGAATAAGGCGGCGGGTCGGGCTCAAGCTCGAATGCTTTCTCCGCTATGAAATCAGCATGCATATCACGTGGTATCTCCTCATGTGGGGCGTCTCCTAGTGCTGTAATTGCACTCATGAATTTCGTGTACATCTCAGCTCTTTCGTCCGCAAATCCTGCATTGTCGCCAACTCGTGTCAAATACCGTAAAAGAGAATCGGAAACACTTACTTGATCGTGCGTGTCTTTCTCTAACTCGTCCAGCGAATCTACTGTAAAGCAAGACTCCTTGAGTGGTGATTCGTCCATGGGGCTGGGCAGGATGAATTCAATCGTTTCGTCTTTGACACGTAAGGACAACTTTCCTTGTTGTACGTCTATCGTCGCACCTGCAGTAGCTAAGAACGGCCTACCAAGAATAATAGGTGTCCTAGTGTCTTCCGTTATCTCAAGTACAACAAAATCAGTGGGAATGCAAAGCTTACCTACCATGGTGGGAACGTTTTCAATGATTCCCACCGGATGTCTTACCGTACGATCCGCGAGGCGTAGAGACATCTTCGTCGGTTTAAGGTTCCCAAACTCCATCCGCTTGAAAACTGTGTGTGGCATGATACTCACGCTTGCCCCTAAATCACACAAAGCATTATCGATATCGAGGTTACCTATTGTGCATGGAATGGAAAAGCTTCCGGGGTCCTTCAACTTAGGTGGCAGCTTGTTCTGAAGAATTGCACTGCATTCCTCGGTAAGTGCTACAGTCTCGTTCTCTTCGGTGTGCTTCTCTTTGGTCATTACCTCACGATTAGGCATCTTTTGGACTGCTTCCACGTATGGCATGTTGATGTCTAGCTTCTTGAGACCTTCTGTAGATCTGCCCACTCTCTCTTGGTTCTTACTGCTTACCAATCGTCGAGGATACGGTATCGGAGGTACGTACGCCGGAGGAGCAACGTATGGCTTATCTAAATCTGGTTCGACTCCTTCCATAATCGCAACCTTACCTCTTCCTCTATCCATGGACGTACCAGCAGCATCCCCTCGCACATTTGAGGGCGGATTCTCATCCTCATCATCGCTGCACACAGAAATAGCATTCACATGCTCTCTCGGGTTAAGATCGGGCTTACCGGGAAGCTGTCCGGGATTCCGAGAAGATGAGGCGGCCTGTTGTGCTATGGAGTTTTCCAACATCTTCACATGAGTGCTCAGAGACTCCATTTGAGTTTTAAGCTCACTAATCGCTGTCCCCACATCTGCGTTGAATTTGGTCTGAATCGATTGTTGCTCCTTGTGATCCTTGACAAATTCAAGCATCACTGCCTCAAAGTTTGATGAAGGTGCTTGAGAGGGTCGAGAGGCTTGCGGAGCTTGCTGGAGTTGCTGGTTGTTTTGCTGGAAATTATTCTGCCTTGGTGGAAACCCCGAATACTTCACCGGTTGAGTTGTTCGATATGACAAGTTCGGGTGATTCCTCCAATTCGGGTTGTAGGTGTTCCCGAATTGCGTGTTGCCTTGCTGCTGGGCATAATACATCTGTTCGTAATCCTCATGTACTGTGCATTGATACGCTACATGATCCGTATCTCCGCAATTCGCACAGTACATAGCATTCGCTGCATTACCCATGGCTCTATTCTGGTTAGGCTCATATAAACGACGAGTGCTATTAGGCATACCTCTTGGAGTGGACCACATGGTGTGGTTCATGGCGAGGTTATCAATCAGATCGAATCCCTCCTCGACGCTAAGATCCATGAATTATCCTCTTGCCTCGTTATCCAACCTCATGCGGTGCTCATCTGAAATTCCGTTATAAAAAGTTTGGATAACGCCGCTCGGGTGCTAGGTTTGTGCCCGCTCGGGTGCTAGGCAACAGCTCGGGCATGTGCTTGCCCGAGTCGTGTGGTTTGTCCTGTCCAAAGCCCCGTGGGTTCTGCCCGATCGTGTAAGGCTTGTACCCGACCGGGTGGAGGCTTCTCCATGCTCAATCTCGTCCCGTTTGTCCCGTGATGATCCCCAAAGTTGCTCCTTAGCTCCGTGCATGTTCCTTTAGCTCCAAAATAGTCCAAATACGCGTAAAAACCTGTAAGGACATAAAAAACACGAAAGCAAGTAAAACGGATACGGAATCATACGTAAAACATCACATATGTATCAAAAACGTCTCCTAAATCGTGCAAGAAATACGTATGAAAACGAGATGATCAATTACACATACGGGTTCCTCGTTCTTACCCTCCTCTTCTTATCACTTATCCCTTTATAATGTTCTTTGTACCCCCTCGATGCATAAAAACCTTATATTAGTTCATCAACTATGCACTTACAACAATGTTTTGGTAGAATTCTTTCCCCATTACTTTCAGGTGAAGGATCTCAACACGGGGGCACTAGTAAAGCACAGACTTCTTAAAGATGGTATGTACGAGTGGTCCGTCCTTTCCAAACCAACATCTCCGATGCACTCTCCCTCTATTACTGCTTTCACTAGCGTCAAGTCCACTTTCTCCGAGTGGCATTCTAGACTAGGCCATCCGTCTTCTGAAATTTTGAATAAAGTTATCTCGTCTTCGTCTTTGCCGTTACGGCCGTCATGTGGTATTTCTTCATGTGATGCGTGTTTACGAAACAAAAGCCATAAACTCCCGTTTTACGTTTCTACAGTTACTTCATCTCGTCCACTTGAAATCATTTACACTAATGTTTGAGCGTCTCCTGTGATTTCCTTCAATGGGTCTATATACTAAGTTATTTTGTTGATCATTATACTCGTTATACGTGGTTTTATCCCATGCATCGAAAATCTTAGGTTTTTGAAATTTTTCCGAGATTCAAGGCTCGTGTCGAAAATTGTTTCTCATCTAAAATTGAATCTCTTTTTTCGGATAATGGCGGCGAATTTATTTCTTTACAACAATTTTTATCCACACATGGCATTTCTCATTTTACAACGCCCCCTCACACACCCGAGCACAATGGAATTTCTGAAAGAAAACACCGCCGTATCGTTGAAATGGGCCTTGCTCTCTTGTCTCACGCATCCATGCTTCTTGAATTTTGGACTTTTGCGTTCCCAACGGCGGTCTATCTCATAAATCGTCTTCCCGCTTCAATCCTTGGTTTTAAATCTCCATTTGAATCTCTTTTTACTTCCACACCTAATTATTTCAAACTTCGCACTTTTGGTTGTCTTTGTTACCTGTGGTTAAGACCATATACACACCACAAACTCGAGTCACGCTCTCTCCCATGTATTTTCGTCGGGTACTCTCTCACCCAAAGTGTGTTTCTTTGTCTCCACTTACCAACCTCTCGAGTCTTCTCGTCATGTTGAATTTATAGAAACCAAGTTCCCTTACCCTCGTTTTCATTCAACGAGTGAATCCATCTCTGATACGTCACTCGTCTCTCCCTTCCCTCCATGTACTCTTGTTCCCACGTCCTCCACTCGTACATCACCATCTACGGCCAATCCCCCATGTTCAGATCTTTGACAATCGGTGTCCTTGTCTCCCTCGCCACCGTCGCCATCCCCTTCACAACCACCACCATTGACCACACCTCCAGAACTTCCACCGCAAAATACTCACCCTATGATCATCCGAGCCAAAAATCGTATCACTAAGCTGAACCAAAAACTCACCCTCACCACCACAACTTCCCCTTCCACGATCATTGAATCCACATGTGTCTCTCAAGCTCTTAAGAACCCAAAATGAAGAACGACCATGAATGAAGAGTTTGATGCCTTGATTCGCAATGGCACGTGGAACGTTGTCTCGCCGAATCCCTCGTATAATGTTGTTGGGTGTAAATGGGTGTTTAAAATTAAACGTCATCCTGATGGCTCTATTGACATGTTTAAGGTGCATCTTGTGGCGGGTTTCCATCAACGTCCCGGTGTCAACTACAATGACACATTTAGTCCCGTGATCAAGCCAACTACTATTTTACTCATCCTTAGTCTTGATATCACGAGGAACTGGACATTGCAACAACTCGACGTCAATAATGACTTTCTGCAAGGCTCTCTCTCTAAGGTTGTCTACATAGTTCAACCGCCGGATTTTATTGATCGGGATCATCCGCCTCATGTATGTAAATTATAAAAAGCTCTCTATGGCCTCAAACAGGTTTCGCACGCGTGGTACAACGAACTTTTGGTTTTTCTACTTACGTCTAGGTTTTGTTAATTCACTGGCCGACACTTCCCTCTTCATCATTCTACATGCCGATGCTATCATCTATCTCCTTGTTTATGTGGATGACATTGTTATTACCGGTAACAACTCTCACAATGTCAACAGCTTCATTGGCCTTCTATCAGATAGATTCTCCCTCAAGGATATGGGACCACTCTCCTACTTCCTTGGGGTTGAAGTTACTCGGAGTTTACGAGGTCTTCTCATCACGGAACAACGGTACATCACCAATATTCTCACACGCACTAATATGTTGAATGCTATGCCGGTTCATACTCCTATGGCTCTCCGCTACCTTGGGTACACCGTTAGATGATCCTACTGAGTATCACAATGTGATCGGAAGCCTACAATACCTTATGTTCACGCGGACGAATATTGCTTTCGCTGTCAATAAACTCTCTCAATTCAAGCATTGCCCTTCAAGTGAACATTTGCAAGCTGTCAAACATATTCTTCGCTATCTTGGAGGTACGCTATCTCTTGGCATTTTTCTCTCGTGCAACAGCCCTCTCACTCTTCATGCTTTCTCCGATGCGGATTGGGGTGGCGACCGTTATGAATACACCTCAACGGGCGCTCATATTGTGTATCTCGGTTGCAATCCCATTTCTTGATCATCCAAGAAACAGCGGTTCCCTACAAAATCAACTATGGAGGCTGAAGATAAAACTGTTTCGGCGACGGCTTTGGAAGTTAGGTGGCTTACTTCCCTTCTTAGTGAGCTTGGGATCTCGTCCTCTAGTCCGCCGGTCATTTATTGTGATAACATTGGAGCAACATTTCTCTGTGCCAACCCGGTCTTCCACTCTCGCATGAAACACGTCGCCATCGACTATCATTTCATCCGAAGTCTTGTCACGGCCGGACTTCTTCGGGTGGCTCATGTCTTGTCCGCGGACCAATTGGCGGATGCTCTTACCAAGCCGCTGCCTAGGACACGCTTTGATCTACTTCGACTCAAGATTGGTCTCTCCACCGAGACTCATCTTGCGGGGACATATAAGGAGAATATTTTCAAATATTCTCCTAGATATCAATCTGTTTAATATTATTATCAAATAATCTCTAGGATATCAATCTCTCTATGTTTGTTAAGTTTTCTTACATATAGCATCTTAATCTTGTATATAATTTGTTGTACGTTCTTGGTGAAATTAAGTGAAAATTATTAAAAAACTCTTATTGCCTAAAGAAGAGACTATGAGAGAAGCTATTCGCTCTTCAACGGACCTCAAAGACGTGAAAATGAAAGTACTTTTGCCGTGGAGCAAGAAGGAAATGCCTCAGATGAAGATCATCCGTTCGTTGTGAGTTAATTGAGAGATGCTAAATCTTTGCTTACTTCTGATTTTGTATATGAAATATTTTATTTTATATTAATCCCATTTCATCACTAACCTCTCTTTCTCTTTCACATGGAAAATTTTAAATCCTTCGTTCACTCAATATTCTTTCATTCAAAACTAGTCTCTTAGTGAAATCTATATATTTTGTTCCAAACCCACATTTTGTTATATATATATATATATATATGATGACTTTGGTTTTAATGTGTAATGTAGGTTTTTTTCGCTTTAAAATTTTAATGAAAATCTTGTTTTTGTTTAAGTACATTTTTACTTTCTATCGAAGGGAAAGAAAAAAAGATATAAACATGAATTAAAATAAGTTTTGATTACCTGAATTGAAAATAAAAAATAAAATAAATTTAATCAACTAGATCATATGTAATACAAAATTTGATAATTCAAGAGAAAATAGTTTAAAATCGGTTATGTGAGATAATCATATATATAAAAAGGTGATTTTTCCTCCTCTCTGGTGTTGCCACGTCAGCGGAGGAAGGAAAAACCTCTGATTTTGCATTCACGTTATTCATTAAACACTTCACAAATTCATTTTATCTGTTCTTCTTTCATTGAACGTCTGTTCAAATACCTCTTGCTCCTAAACGTCGTACATTTCGCTCTCTTCATCGGTGGGGTGTTCCCCGGCTGCCGCGCGATAAAAGTCCCACGAATCGCCTTCCTCCGCCAATAATCTCACGAACACACCTTCTGATCACCGTGAAAATCAGAGGTAGAGAGAGATATATATCCGCTTCCAGTAGGCTAAGGAGGAGACAAAGGCAACGGGTTGCACAAGTTCAGACACTGCTTCATCTTCCTTGAATCGTCGTTCTACTCACCCTCCTTTCCAGGTATCCTAGATTCCTCAAGGTATATTTTCTTCTCTTTATCCTCAATTTATCTTCCTCTCTATAGTGGGTTCCGAACCCAATGGTTTATACGAGGCTGCATTGAACGCTTTGTGGAGGCTAGGGTTGCTGGGCAAGGATATCAGGCTAGGCTTGTTGGGCGACGATACGAGGCCAGGGTTGTTGGGCAACAACGGTCTGCGATTCTTGCTGGTTAATAGAAGAAAGAGAAGGGAAAAGGAAAAGGTGAGTGTTACATACACCTGTTGATTGAAGTCCCCTTCACATCTCTATTGTTATCCGTATCAAATTGATTTGCTCAAGAGGTATTACACTTGTCTCTTCTTATTCTTACATACTGCAAAACAACACAATTTACATTACACCGAAAAATTGCTTGTTACATACTGCAAGATTCTCATCTGTGTACAAGGTTGGTGGTACGAATCAGAAACCGAGATTATCAGTCTTGGTAACCTAAAATTTAATGCATATAAATTATAGACTTCAATTCTTGCAAGCAAATGGTGTGGTAGCTTATGTTGTGACATTATCTACTTACCTTGGCCTATGGTGGTAAGAATGCTAATGTCTTTTTACGACTTTCATCTTGATTTCAGTTTTATGCTCCGTCTTGGCCTGTAGGCTTAAGCATTTCTTCTGCTTCTTCCATCAAAACTACAAATTCATAATTCTTGCAAGTATAAATTAACATGTAATGGCATTTAACTAAGTTATACTTCTTTGTATTATTCAGGTTTTGGATATTCAACCCTGCACTTGTCTATGATCATCTAGGGGAAATATTTCCAGCGCTAATTTTTGGAAGCTTTGTATTTTGTATTGTCTTATATATAAAAGTAGGTATTTGTATCGCAGATGCAATGTTTCCGTTTTTTAATTTCTTTAAGATAGGGTTAAAAATTAAATTTTCTATGTTTTTCTTGTATAAGGACCTCGAGTGATTTTGGTTCAATTGGTAACATGATCATTGACTTCTACTGGGTGAGTAGGTGTTATATGATTGGCCATATTGGTATACTTCATAACTGTACTTGCTAGATTTAGTTAAAGAACTTATTGTTGGAGAAAAATGACTATTTTTGTTTTATTTTCTGAACAAGACTTGTTCAAACACCCGTATTCTCATGGAGCCGGCCCAGCCGACCATTTTTGGTGGATACCATCTGGTAATGGTAGTTGTGGGCACTCCAAAGAAGCCTATAAAAGGCCACTTCGGCCAAGCCAAAGAGATCAACAAAAAACCAACGTTTTCGTTCACTTCTTTCAATATTCTCCAACCGTGCAACCCCATGCACGGTCTAGTTTTTTTTTCATACGAGTTTTAAAGCTATTCCATCTTCCTCTTTTGCGAGTGCACGCGTTCGAGGGAGCTGCTGTGTGAACCTTGGGGAAGCGATCGATTTCGGTTGCACTACGATCGTACCGAAATTTCGCTTTCAGGGCAGTGGTATTTACCACGACACAACTTGGTCACGGTGATTAATTTATTTTTCCTAACAATGTGAAAGCGAAATTTCTCTTACTTATTTTCATCCCTGAACCGTGACCATGGCTGCCATAAAGCCACCCGTCACCGCGCCCTCCACTCCGATGGCCACACCTCTAACCGAGAAATCAAAGAAGCTAGTCGAAGAGGCAAAATCAAAATTCCACAAAGCCAATAACACGGTACGTCGCCATCTTTCAAACCACATACCTAATGCAAACTCTGCCCCGCAGGTTAATATTGCTGAATAAGATGAGATCTGATCATCTCGTTTTCATACGTATTTCTTGTACGATTTAGGATACGTTTTTGACACGTATGATTCCGTTACCGTTTTACTTGTTTTCGTGTTTTCATGTTCATACAGGCCTTTACGCGTATTTGGATCATTTTGGAGCTAAAAGGACATGCACGGAGCTAAGGAGCAACTTCGAGTATCATGACGGGACAAACGGGACGAGATTGAGCAAGAAAAGCCTCCACCCGGTCGGGCACAACCCTTGCACG
>CM071865.1:37155992-37171713 GCA_036759665.1 Gynandropsis gynandra | reverse complement strand
GCCCGAGTCGTGCTAAATGGTCCACACAATTGGCCGTAGGTTTTGCCCGATCGTGCAAGGGTTGTGCCCGACCGGGTGAGGCTTTTCCATGCTCAATCTCGTCCCGTTTGTCCCGTGATCCCAAAAGTTTCTCCTTAGCTCCGTGCATGTTCCTTTAGCTCCAAAATGGTCCAAACACGCGTAAAAACCTGTAAGAACATGAAAAGCACGAAAGAAAGTAAAACGGATACAAAATCATACATAAAACATCACATATGTATAAAAAACGTCTCCTAAATCGTGCAAGAAATACGTATGAAAACGAGATGATCAATAGAGTCTCGTCGAGTCGAAGGGTCGCACTGGATTACAGAGTCTCATCGAGAAATGCATGGTTGCAGTGGGACACAAAGTCTCACCGAGTCGCATGCTCGTACTGGGTCATAGATTCATATTGAAACACAAGGTCGCACTGGGTCACAAAGTCTCATCGAGTCATACATTGCACTGGGTTACAGAGTCTTATCGAGTCGCAATGTCGAACTAGGTCACATAATCTCATTGAGTCGCATGGTTGCATTGGCTCACAAAGTCTCATCGAGTCGCACAATCGCACAGGGTCTCAGAGTCTTATTCGAGTCGTGCGATCGCACTGGGTCACAAAGTCATTTTAATTTGAAACACATGGTCGCATTTGGTCACATAATTTATCCTCTTTGTATGTTTTTCTTATAGGTGTAATGGATTTGATGGATTGGAAAATCACATTGATTTGTTTTTTGTATAATGGTAAATAGGAATATAACGTAAATGGAGAACGTGAATGGGTTGGTAGAGTTCAGGAAAACTAGATAGTATTTTTCTATTGTCCTTTAATTAGTCTGACATACCAGTAACTTAGTGATGAGTTATACGCAGAGATGATAGTGGAAAAAATACAACGAAGCTGAAATTAAACTATTTGCCTAATATTTTTGAAAATAGGAAGCCGACATATATAATGAATGACGAGCATCTTATTTGTTATTTGTTCGATCGCATAAGAGGAATTTGACCAATGTTGTATGTGGAGATAAATTCGGCTAGTGTGAAGTGTGAAATGGAAATGGAGAGGGAAGTTGAACCTCTAATTCGTGCTTTTGGAAGCATTGCTAGAGAAGGTGAGGATGGAGGTGTTGTAGATTATGATGATTGTGTTATTGTAGGTTCAAATAACAAAAGTAACAAAAGTAGAGTTGAGAGTAATCAGACGGAAACTATAAATATTTTGGATTTGCATAATTCTGATAGTGAACATACCAGCGGGTTAATAGAAGATGGTGGTTGTGCTATGAATGTGGTAGTTGATGAAGTTGTTTGTGGTAGTAATAAAATTGATACTGATGTGCCAATAGTGCATAAGGATGGTGATGGTGAGAATAATTTGAAAATGGTAGTTTACGAGAAGGCAAATAATCAAAATGATATCTTCAAGTTTGAAGATGGATTGCAACTTAAAATTGGCGAAGAGTTTGAAAGAAAGAAGGATGCACATGCATTTTTAAGGAAGGGTTCACTTGAAGCTTTTCTTAGATATAGAACATTGAGTTCTAATTCAAAGCTGTGAGAAGTACGATGCAAGTTTTCCAGAAGTGGTTTTAAATGGAAATTACGCATGACGGCAATCCCGAATTCGAAACTATTTACTATTCCATTCATAAGTGTTCACCTGTATTTAAATCGACAGAAGCTACAAAGGGTAGAACGCAATTGGTTAAGGATTATTTGAATGAGGAATATGCCGGGAAAAATGAAACACCTCAAACAAAAGAATTGAAGGTTCGTGTAAAAGCAAAGTACGGTGCCAATGTGTCATATTTGATATGGAATTAAAAGGACAATTCTCAAAAGGAGATTCATGGTGAAAAGTTTGAACATTATATGAGGCTTCCAGGGTGTTTTCACATGTTTACAGAAAGAAATCCCGGATCTGTCTTAAATCTTCAGCTAGACGGTGATGAGAAAAGCTTCAAATCCCTTTTTATAGCTGTCGGAGCGACTATAAGAGGATGTTAATACATGTATAAAGTCATTACTGTGGATGTAACATTTCTGGTAGGAGTGTAAAAGGGAGCATTGATCGTGGCAACCGTGCAAGATGGTCAACATCACCAATATCCTCTTGTTTGGGGAATAGTCACCAAAAAGAAGGGTGAATCATGGATGTGGTTTATGTCAAGGGTGAAAGAGGATGTACCGGATGGACGTGATATCGTTGTGATATCTGATCGCCTTAAAAGCTTGATAAAAACAGTCAAACTAGTACAAACAAGCTGATCATGGTTTTTGTACGCGTCATATATCGTAAAACATAAAGAGCTACGTCAATAAAAGCCAAGGTAGAAAGAGTTCAAAGGGCGATACTGTGGCGAAAATGTTTTCCAAATGTGCAGCAACATACATAGTGAACGAATTCGAAGTGCTATTTAATGATTTGAAGGCCATATACAAATATGATTTTTTTGACTTTTGCGACTGTTGTGACCTTTGTGACAATTTTGACCTTTGTGAACTTTGCCCATGTATCTAATGTTGCAACGTATTTGGAGAAAGAGGAACTTGATCCTGTTTAGTGAGAGAGATGAAAATTTAAGGGTGATAGGTACAACTTATTAACCACTAATGGGGTCGAGTCAATAAATTTAACGTTGAAGACGTCAAAAAAGTTTTTGATCCTAGCGCTTTTAGATATTTGTTTGGGAAAGACAATGGAATGTTTCAATATGTATAGGTTGGACGTAGCTATTGGTGATGATTCTCAAAAGTTAACACCATAAGTTGAGATATCGTTATATGAAGGGTTTGAACATGACCCTTGTGCGACCCTCAATCAGAATAAATTAGAATCAAATTTAAAAGGGAACCCATCCGACTCATGCGGCCCAATATGACCCTTGTATGACCTTCAATTGGAATAAATTAGAATCAAGTTTAAATGGAACTGACCATCTCGTTTTCACACGTATTTCTTGCACGATTTTAGAGATTTTTATGATATATATGCGTTGCTTTACGTATGATTCCGTATCCGTTTTACTTGTTTTCGTGTTTTCATGTTCTTACAGGCTTTTATGCGTATTCGGTTCATTTCGGAGCTAAAGGACATGCACGAGGTTAAGTACCAACATCGAGGATCATCACGGGACAAACGGGACGAGAATTAGCATGAAAAACCACCACCCGATCGGGCACAACACACACCCGAGCGGGCAAAAGCTACGGCGATTTTGGGCAGCAATTCATACACGACTCGGGCAAGAAAAACCACGATCGGGGCCTCATACCCGAGCAGGCACACCTCCAGCCCGAGCGGGAACTCCACTCTCATCGCGTTTCCGCGCGACCGACCGCGTCGTACCCGAGCGGGTAAATTGTACCGCCCGCTCGGGTCGCGACCATAACCTGCAACTTCAAATAAGTTAATTTGACTTAAAACAAACGGAAGTTTGTGGGGGACTCATTGGATAAGGAAAACGACTTTAAAGGAGGAAAAAGGGGCCAGAGATCGACATTCATTCATGCTTTATTCAGTTCTTGATTAAGGAGAGTGTAGAGAAGGAGGAGGAGATTCTTGCGAGGAGGCACTCGAGGAGCATTGGAGATCAACCCCATACTTCAATTTTGTTTGGTTTTCATGTTCCTTAGACCTTCTATTTCGTTTATGTTTGTTTACAGACGCACGAGCGAGTAGTTTATTTGTTCTAGGAGAAGGGATTAGCCCATGGCTATCCCGAAACCACTTTTGATTTATCTTTGAATGCATCTTCCCGTTTTCGTTTATCTATTCTTTATCTGAGGGCTTAAATTACTTGTGTTTGCGACAGCCGCGTAGATGCATGTGTTAGGGGTTAGGAGAAGGACTGAAAGGAGAATTCTAGTCCTAGAAGATTAGGTTTAGAACAACCGAGGTTAGGCCACCAAAGTAGGATAGCAGCGGTTGAGGGTAAAACGGATGAATCACAGATCTTATGGGTTTAGTTCAATGTGTCAGCCACGAAAGTAGGGGGCAACTTGACTAGATCACGTGTCTATGCCTCGAGAGAGGGTAGATATCATGTTAGGATCGTCTGCCTTAGATAATTTAATTGGGATTGCATGATAGATAGATTGATTGTTGGTTTCGGTAGTCTTGTGGTGAAACTGGATTCCTAGAACGTTTGTCTCATCGTTAAGAACTAGTTTGTTTATTTACTTTCAGTATTTCATTCTTCAAACCACATTTCATTCATTAGCAAGTCTGATTCACAGTTAGAGTTTAGGTTGTGTTGCGTAGTCTGTGTGGGATCGACACCTGAAGTACTACACACGTGCCGTGCACTTGCGGGTAGTTTAGGTTATTTATTTAACTTTGAGAACGCATCAGGAACCTATCCGACTCATGCTATCCAATATGACCCAAGTGCGACCTTCATTTGGAATAAATTAGAATCAAGTTCAAACGGAAATCAATCTGACTCATCAACCCAATATGACCCTTGTGCGACTGTCAATTGGAATAAATTATAATGACTCATGCCATTCAACTCATGCGACCAATGTGACCCATTGGGCCCATATGACCCATGTGACCCATGTAACCCATGGGACTCGTATGACCATTCTGATCCATGTGACTCTTGTGACTCGTTGTTTTGATGTCAAACTCCTATCTTCAAACCCATGTGACCCTTCCGACCCATTTGACTCTTGTGACCCATCGTTTTGTTGTTAGACTCCTTTCTTTCGACCCATGTCTCTATGTCTATGTCTATGTCTCGTCTCTTAGTCTACGTCTCTAACCTCAAATTCTATGAAAAATCTTTATGACCTTCGTCACGAAGGTGACATGGTGGATGCAGGGTATCATGTTGTCTCTATGTTACTCAAGGCCTTGGTAATCGGCGGACTCGGTCTCTATGTAGTCACCCACGAGTTGTAAGGGTGACCTAGGTGGCAGTGTTGGGTCACTCTTGAAATGTGTCTGGAAGACGAAGTACATGGCATGAGATAATTTTGGACTGTAATACTAGAGTCTTTGCTTCATGGTTCTAGTCCTTGTAAACCTCTTCCAAGTTGATACTTGTGAAGATTTCTACCATGCCGCTAGCATGGGTGCAATTGTAACTCTAAGCTCAAGTGTTCGACTTAATATATTTCTATTGCGCAAGGCTTCCATTTGATGGGTTAGTCTGACTGCTCAAGGCTTCCATGCCTTTATCAAAATATTTGAGTTGTAGATGTCTAGTTAAGAATCAATGTAGAAAATATAAACAATAATATCAACATTTGAACAAATCTTAAATGCATTATTTTGATTGGTTTTTGTCCGTTTATCCTTATAAATCCATAAATTTGTCGAGTTTGCATCTATTGATCCATATATACGACCAAGCGACCCATGCGACCCATGTGTTTTTCGAATAACGACACACTTTCTCTCTAACTCTTATCATCTTCCACCCATCTTTCCCTCTAACACTGGTAATCTCCCGGTTTCGTCTCCAGCTGAAAATATCTTTGAAAAAATATCTATAAAAAATGCCAAATTTCCCTCATTCCGTCCATTCTTCCGAGCAATCTGGAGCACTACCTTGTAACCTCCTTCATTTGTCTCTCTGTTTGTATGTTACATGAAGAGAATGTAGAGATTTGATTTTGTTTTTTCCTTTTTATTATATGACAATCCGAGGAAGTTATTCTATGAGCATATTGACGGGAAAATGAAGGACAACAACACGACAATGTTTAGATCGAATGTGTCTGATAAAACATTGGAAGTCATGTTGGATGGCTCCAGATTCACTGATAGATGAAAATATTTCTCCAAAGACCATGATTTTCGTATTGGGGATTTTGTAGTTTTTCATCACCGGTTTTGGAGATTATCTGTGTAATCTGCAATATGCATCGTCATCATCATCATTATCATCATCATCAAACGCATAAGCAGGGTCATATTCTTCTGCTAAACCATTTTTCACGGCAACCGCCACACATTCAAATCATTCTGTTGTGATACTTGCCACCCTTCCAACATATGCGCCTACATATGCGACCATTACGACCATCCGAACCAACATACGTGACCCATGCGACAATTGTGGCCCCCTTCGACCCATTTGACCCTTGCAACCCATTTGACCCTTGCGACCCATTTGACCCCTACGACCCATTCGAACCCTTGCGACCCATTTGGCCCCTGCGACCCATGCGATCCTTGCCACCCTTTCAACATATGTGAACCAACATAGGCCAACATACGTGACCCTTGTGACCCTTGCGATCCATTTGACATCTGCAACCCATGCGACCCATTTGACCCATGTGACCCATGCGACCCTTGCCACCCTTTCAACATATGCGAACCAACGTACGCCAACATACGCGACCCTTGCGACCCCTGCGACCCATTTGACTCCGGTGGCCCTTGCCACCTTTTTGACATATGCAACCCAACATACGCGACCCATGTGAATCAAGTTCAAACAAATATGAATCAAATTTTAAAAAATATCAAGTTATTTACAAATAATATAAATCAAGTTCAAGGATGACATGATGGGATGCCATTAGTCTCGGGGTACAACGATAATTCTTTCATTTGCAAATACATTAACAACAATCTTCTCACACATGGAAGCAACCTTCTCCTCGAAAAACTTCTCCTCATATTTCAATACAGTGGTTACTATATATTTGAAGGCATAAACACCACATTCACTCGAGCTTTTGTTCTGTGACAGACCTTCATAATACTTGTACTGCCATTTATCTTCTCCAGAAGTCAAGGAATGAAACTCTATAAGTCAGAACATCTTGGGCAAAGCTATTCTTATAACTTCCATCACCAGATCGATATGCGACTCCTTCAACCTTCTCTAGCCATCGTATATCGTGATGCATCGGGTTTTGAAATCCAATTTCATGGCTAACCAATGAAAAGGCATATATCTATTTTTAGGTGATGGAATATTTCCAAGCGAGACTAAGCCATTGTACTCCTCCACTATTTTCGAACCATCTTTGAATAGATAGATGCCCTCAAAATAATCAATAAAAGTGTCCGGAAATCCTTCCATATCCTCATACATGCACATCGTGAGTGTCTACATGAAAGCAATAGGACAAATGTAATAATTCCGAAATTGTGTTGGAAATCCCCTAATTCGATAATACAGCTCGAAAAACGCCTCATATAATTATTGCAAAATCATTAATGTACATGAATACATATGACCCAAAATGAACTTTGTGACCTTCGTAACTCTCGTGACTAAAGGTTAAAAAAACTTTCATCATCTTCAACCCATACGTCATCCTTTAATATGATCTCCCAAAACTCTAGCCCCTGATGTGTAAGGCCCGTACAGCCCATCCATGATGAGTCGGTGGATACACACGCATATATGTATATATAATCATTAATAATATTAAGGTTAGTAATTAAAAAAAGAGAAATAGAACACCATGCGGTGCAGAGGAAGGAAAGATGAAGAAAAAAAGAAAGAAGAAAAAAAGAAAAAGGGAGAAGAAGAGAAAAGATGAAAGGAATCGGAGAACCGTATCCAATTTTTCATCGTAATCTTCATGGGTGAACTTTTATCGAGATAAGGGTAAATCTCTAAAAATATTTTTTGATTGTTTCCTTAATTCGAAGATTTATATTAAAGAAATTGATTAATTGAATGAATTTATAATAAAGAAAAATTGATTGGTGTTGTTGTTAGTGATATTATCAAGAATCGTCAAGTCACCGGAGAAACTAAGGTGATGATTTTCTCCATCATAATTTCAGATTTGTGGTTGATTTATAGAAGAGATTATACTTTTAAAACAAGGCATGATCACAATAGGATGTATAGGATCATAATGGAAACATGAGACGTTACAACTGAAATTGGATTAAACCCTAGATTTGTCGTATGAAAATTGATTACAAGTAAATAAATTGTGGAAGTGATTAAAGATCATCTAGAGAATTGACGTTCGACCAAGTGTTAGGGTTAGAGAACGTCGATATTTTGGTTCGGTCTTAAAGCCGAGTGAACATCTTGTTAGTATGCTCGACCGAGTAATTTCACACTCGAACCTTCGGAAGCAGGCGTGTGCGAGCGTGTCAGTGAGAGTTCTCGATTGAGGAGTATCGGGTCGACGACGTAAGTACTGTGACACTTGGATCTGGGCAGATGTCTTACCGTGCTGGGGTTGTGGTAACCTTTCCAGCGATGGAGCGTCGAGTTAGTCAGATTAGTTGATTTGCAAGTGTCGCACCATGTTGGGGTTGTTGTAACCGTTTGAGCGATGAAGTGTTGTATTGTATTGATGGCTGGGGTACGCTGTGACATTGCAAGATCTTCTGTGTGCTGGGGTCATTTGGACTTTGCGAGCGTATGCCCGAGCTAGAGTCGTGTGGACTCTGTGTTATGATCCTCTGTGGTACTAGTCTTAGACTTTGGATACTTAGTCGGGTTGGATAGAGTTCTCTGTATGTGATGAGGGCATTACAACGAGCTACGACTCAAACGAAGGAGAGGAGCGGAGCAAGGACGAGCCGAGCATGGATCACAACGAGGACGAGCTTAGCATAGACGAGACAAGCACGGGAGCGGATGGAGAGCTAGGAGAAGACGGAGCACACATAGACATACCGATGGTCTACAACAAGCCACTCACGAGATCCCGAGCAAAGAGCCTGCGTACAAGAGTCAACGTGTACGTAGCTCAAGTGCTCCTCAACAACCGTAAGGAGTTCAACAACGAAGAGGGATACATCAGCGGAAACTTCCCAAAAGTCAAGTCCCTCTTCGTCATCAATGAAGCCCAAGGAACTCCATCAGGTGGCTTCGTGAACAACAACAACAACACCAGCAGCAACTTACCATATCAAGACCGGCGCAGCTCAACTTGCCTTAACTCGAAGACTCCAACGCACACAGATGGTCCTGAAGACTCCAGTTCGATCGGAGGCTTTTGAAGACTCTATCTCATCCAGAAGTATTCCCCTAAGCTTCCCACGGCCCCTTTTGAAGACTCTTCCCAACGACTTTTTCCCTTCTCCACGATTCACTTTCCTTTTTCTTGGCTCGAATCAAGGCTACAACGGCCACCCTCAAATTGCGCCCTAGACTTAAGCTTTTCCTTCTTTTTTTTCTCTCTCTGTTATGCATATAAAATCGAGGCTTATTGTTTCTGCAAAAAAAAAAAAAAAGACATCTTTGATCAATAGAAATTTCTGAGTATTTCTTTATCTCTGCGAGACTCGCAACCCTAGTTCTCTTTGTGCTCCGGGAGTCCAAACCGAACGTGTGACTGTATCGAAGGTCCCTTCCGCAGCCTTCGTGGTGTCCTACGATCCACCCTTCCTCACCATCACTTTGAAGGACCGAACGAGCGCCCCTTTTGGCCTGTTCCCCTTCGTCCGCCGTCACCATCATCGAGTTTTGGCTAGAGAGTGCCCCCTAGGCCTTCTACCGACTCAACGCAGACCATATTTGCGGCTAAAGCCTCGGTGCTTATATCAGTATGTGTTTAGTTTAGAACTTGGATAGATCGTTAATTCATGTTATTTAGTTTAGAATGGAAGAATGTGTGGCATAAAGTACATATAGGTATTGATCTCACTGAGTGTGTATTTCGTACTCACCCTATTTGTGAGCTGTCGTGGATGGACAGGATATGGTGACGATAAAAGAGTAATGAGGTTGAGCAGCAACATGAGAACTCACAGCGGACTGAAGGGAGAGACGTGCAAGAGGTCTGGATGAGTTTTATTTTTCATTTCGTATTTCCTTTATTTATTTACTATGACTATGATCTTTACGTATTTGGTCCGGACCACTTTTATTTGAAATAAATCATTTATTTTTTCTATAAATACGTTTGAGCGGTGATATATATATCCCATGGTGATGTACTCGGTTGCACCATCGAATTGCACCAGTGAAATGAAAAAGTTAAGGAAGCAATAAGATGTGCTACTTGAGAAAGGTTTTATACGACCGAGTACATCACCATGGGATGCCAAGATCCTGTTTGTAAAGAAGAAAGATGGGAGTTTCAGATTGTGCATTGATAATAGGGCTGTAGATAGAGTCATTGTAAAAAATCGTTACCCACTATCGAGGATAGATGAGTTATTAGATCAGTTAAGAGGTGTGACTTGGTTCTTAAAGATAGATTTAGTATCGGGATATCACCAGATTCCAATTGCAGAAGGTGACATTAGGAAGACCGCATTTCGCACTCGACATAGGCATTATGAATTTGTGTTCATTCCATTTAGTTTGACTAATGCCCTTGTTGTGTTCATGAAGCTAATGAACAATGTAATTTAGGACTACTTGGATCGTTTCGTTATTGTATCTATCGATAGCATTTTGGTTTACTCCAAGAGCCCAAAGGAACACGAAGAACATCTGCGCTTTGCGAAGTTAAAGAAGTGTAGTTTCTGGAAGAGACGTATGGGAATTTTCGGACATGTCGTATCAGAGGTAGGAGTTTATGTCGATCCCAAGAAGGTGTCAGAAATTATAAGTTGGACACAACCGAAAAATGCATCATAGATAAGAAGCTTTTTAGGGTTAGCAGGGTACTATCGACTTTTTGTTATGAACTTTGCTGTCCTAGTGGAGCCAATGACATGACTTACGGGAAAATATGTACCTTTTGTTTGGAATGAAGATTGTGAGAAGTCATTCAAAGTGCTAAAACAGAAGCTAACAGAATCCCTAGTGTTAGTCTTACCACAACCAAGGATTCCATACATAGTTTACACGTATACATCAAAGACATGAATAGGATGTGCACTTATGGAGGGAGATAACGTGATTTCTTTTGCATCAAGGCGGTAACGTAAGCAAGAAGAAAATTATCCGACTCATGATTTAAAGATAGCAGCTGTGGTTTTTGCGTTAATGATTTGGAGAGCATATCTTTATGGGGAGAAGGTACAGATTTTTACGGACCACAAAGTCTAAAGTACTTATCGTGGACTAAGAGCTGGACATCGCATACAATCCAGGGAAAGAAAATGTTGTTGCAGATGTGTTGAGCCGCAAGAGAGTTGAGGTTTCGGCTACGCTAGAATTCGATGATTTGATTAGCCATATAAGTGCTTTAAGACTAGAGGTAGTGCAGACTGAGTCCGAGAGTGTCGGGTTGCAAGCCAAAAATGAGGCTGGTCTATTGATTAGAATTTGTACATCACAATTACTCGATGAGAGATTGCGGAAGATTCGTAGTAATCAGTATGATCCGAGGTATAAGTTGTATCAGATCATGGAAGACGGTCTGAAAATGATTAGTGGTCGAGTTTGTGTACAGAAGAATCTATGGATCAGAGAAGAGATTGTAAGCCAAGCTCACGAATCCAATTTTTGTATTCATTCAGGATCAACAAAAATGTATCGGGATATTCACCATGAAGAAGGACATCGCTCCATAGGTAGCTAAATGTCCAACGTGTCAATTAATCAAAGCGGAACAATAAGTACCAAGCGGGATATTGCAAAGTCTACTAGTTCCCGAATTGAAGTGAGACCATATTACCATGTATTTCAAGACAGATCTTCCAAGGACACAAAGTGGCAAGGATGCCATTCGGGGTGGTCGCGGATCGACTAACTAAATCGGTTCATTTCATTCCGATAAAGAAGACTTTTGATGTGAATCAGCTAGCAAGAATATATATATTGCGTAAATGGTGAAGTTGCATGGGGTTTCGTCAAGCATTGTGTTAGATCAAGATGGAGATTCACCTCACGTCTTTGGCAGCCATTTCAAAAAGAGTTAGGAACCAAATTGTGCATGAGCATCGCATATCATCCACAAACAGATGGACAATGTGAGAGAACTATAAGCAGTGGATTGGAGTGATCTTGTAGTTAGGAGAGTAATTTACCGCTTGTCGAGTTCGCATGGTAACCTTTAAAGCGACGAAGCGCTGTATTGTACTGATGGCTGGGGTACGTTGTGACCTTCTGAGTGTAAAGGATACATGTACAGGGGTATATAAGTCTTTTTGTAATTAGATCTATTATTATTGTAATTAGGTCTAACTTTGTATATCTAGCCGTTTTGGCTCATTTGAATCAATCAATCAGATTTCAAATTATCATGGTATCAGAGCACAAATTCTAACGACAACAAACTTCCCTAAAAACTTGGCCGCCTCTCCTGCGCTCTCCAACCGCCGCCGCCGCCGACCCCCACTCTTTCTTTGCGGCCGCCGATCATTCTCTTCCTCTCCTCCGGCCGTTCACCCCTCTCCTCCCTCCCTTGCTGTCGTACGATCACGTACGACCCTTGCCAAAACACAAAACGCAACAAAACCCTAAAATTCAGGCTGTCGTTCTCCACTCCTCCCGCCGGCCCGCTATTATCGTGTCCCGGGTCGCCGCACACTACTTGTCCCGCGTCGGGCCCCGTTGCTGGTGCATCGCGGTTCTCTTCTGTTCCAAACCCTAGATCCGCATTCCTAACCCTAGATCTACTGCCCTAACTCTAGATCTACATCACCAAACCCTAATTCGTGCCCCTCTTGCTCACCGTCTCCAAACCCTAACTCATGGCCGGCCAAACAAGTCATCCTACCACCCGTCTCTACGATGCAGACCCGACTTTCGATCCACAACATCCGCTCAGCACCCTTCTCACCGTCAACATGGCCAACATCACCAAGCTGACCCCGACCAACTTCCTCACATGGAATGTTCAGATTCGTGCCCTTCTTGAAGGCCACAATCTCCAATGTTTCATTGAGGACAACTCCGTTGTTCCTCCGGCCAAGATCCACCGTGATGGAGTGTCCGTCGACAACCCCAATTTTCAGCCATGGAAGCAAGAAGACCTTCTCCTCTTCTCAGCTCTATTTGGAGCAATTTCGGCCTCTCTACAGCCCCTAATTGCACGCGTCCCGTCCTTCTACGAGGCATGGAAGACGCTCGCCAACACTTATGGCAAAGCGTCTCACGGCCATCTTCTACAACTTCGTGATAAGATCAAACGCTCCTCAAAAGGATCCCAATCCATTGATGAATACCCACGTGCTATCACGACTACTGCTGATGAGCTTGCCCTCTTGGGAAAGCCGCTTGATCACGAAGATGTCCTCGATGCAATCCTAGACGGTCTTCCCGAAGAGTATAAGCCGATTGCGGACGTCATTCGTGCAAAGGATACCGCTGCATCCGTTGAAGAAGTAAATTGGCTACTGCTAAACCGCATCCTCTCTTGGCCGTTGCTCCCATCACGGCCAACCCCATGGCGTTCGGCTCATCCAATTGGTCTCGTCCGGATTCTCGCTCGTCCGGCTCATCCAATTGGTCTCGCCATCCTCGTCATCGTTCACCAACACGTCGTGGCTATCAAGGCAAATGTCAAGCGTGTGGTGTTCAAGGCCACAGCGTTCAACGCTGTCCACGCTTCCGTCTTGTCTCCTCCCCCGGTATACTAGAGAACCCACCGACGCAGCCATGACAGCATTCCTCCTCGCATTGGGAGCCACTTCCACAAGATCATCATGCCGCTGTCTCACCCTATGATGCCAACTCGTGGATACTAGATAGTGGAGCATCTCATCATATCACATCGGACCTCTTCAATCTTGCCATCCACTCTCCGTACCGCGGCAATGATGATGTTGTTGTCGGTGATGGAAACGGCTTATCCATCACACATACGGGTTCTATTTTTATACCTATTGACACTAGATCGTTAGCATTACGGAATGTTTTATGTGTGCCTAAGATATGCAAGAACCTGATTTCGGTTAATCAACTTTGCAAGACTAATGATGTATCTGTTGAATTTACTCCTTTTGAATTTCAGGTGAAGGATCTCAGCACGGGGGCGTAACTTCTGAAAGGAAGCACTAAAGATGGAGTTTATGAGTGGCCCGCCCCATCTAGTACCTCGTCTCCTCCTTATGCATTTCATAGTGTCAAGACCACTTCGTCCGAGTGGCATTCCCGTTTAGGTCATCCGTCGTCTTTTATTTTGAATAAAGTTATCAAAACTTTTGATTTACCATTGTCTCGGGATTCTCCTTATGTGTTTTGCAATGCGTGTTGTCGTAATAATAGCCACAAATTACCTTTTTTCACTTCCACTCTAATCACTTCTCGACCACTTGAAGTGATCTTTTCCGATGTTTGGACATCTCCGATTTATTCCGTGGATGGCTTCAAATATTATGTCATTTTTGTAGATTACTTTACACGTTATTCTTGGTTGTATCCACTCAAAACTAAATCCCAAGTTCGTGACACATTCATTCAATTCAAAACACTCGTTGAAAACAAATTTGACAAACGCATTGCAACACTCTATTCGGATAACGGAGGTGCATTCATTGCCTTACGTTCTGGCTTCTCAAGTGGATAGAAACTTAGAGGAAATTGATGAAAAATTCTCTCATCCTGCATATACTAAGGAAATCATCAGTGAGATAAGGAGATAAGGAACTTGGTGAATGATATCTCCTCACAAAAGAATTAGAAGACAAATATAGAAGCACGAAAGGACATTCTGCAAGAGATCAAGAAACTTGTTTCTGAGGCATATAGTATATTTAGAAGCACTATTCCAACATTTACAGAAGAAAGTGTTTCAGAAGTAGAGTTTAAGCCTCTAAAATAGACACAAGGTATGAGATATTATGTCAGGGATTTAATTGGGAGTTCCATAAATCAACCGAGGCTCGGATCCTTCACCGCTGCAATCCTCGGATATTGGCTCTCGGTCTCCGACTCCTCCCCATGTTGAGCCCTCAACATCGTCACAGTCTCCTGATCTTAGTATCTTGGACGTGCCACCGCAACGTCCTCGCACAAATTCGCACCCGATAGTTACTCGCTCAAAGAGTCATGTTGCTAAACAAAATAACCGATCTGCTCTTGTAGCTCAGGTAGAAGGTGAACCGGCTAATATCACTCAAGCCTTGAAAGATCCTCGATGGCGTGATGCAATGGATTCTGAGTTACAAGCCTTACATCGCAACCAAACGTGGCAGCTTGTTCCCGCAGCACAAGCAAAGAATATTGGTTGTTGTCGATGGGTGTTTCGAATCAAACGCAAACAAGACGGATCTGGAACGATTCAAAGCTCGACTTGTTGCAAAGGGGTTTCACCAAAGACCGGGCATCAATTATCATGAGAGATTCAGCCTGGTTGTAAAACCTACAACCATCCGTGTTATCTTGAGCATTGCGGTCTCCCGTGGATGGTCTCTCCGACAACTTGATGTTAATAACGCCTTTCTTCAAGGCCGTCTCATGGAGGAGGTATACATGTCTCAACCCCCGGGTTTCATTGAATCAACTCATCATACTCATGTTTGTAGACTTCAGCGAGCAATCTATGGACTCAAACAAGCTCCTTGAGCATGGTATTCGGAACTTCGCACATTTCTCCTTGCTCGCGGCTTTAGCAATTCTTTGGCGAACACCTCCTTGTTCATTCTCAACACAACCGCGCTACAATTGTATGTGCTGGTTTATGTTGATGATATTGTTGTCACATGCAATTCCTCATCGAAAGTACAGTAGTTCATTGATGCCCTAGCCGCCCGCTTCTCCATCAAAGACTTGGGCGACTTATCATACTTTCTCGGAATAGAAGCAACGTGGACATCTAATGGCCTTCTTTTGACTCAACGGAAGTACATTCAAGATCTTCTCAACCGTTGTCTCATGCATGAAGCAAAGCCGGTTCCTACGCCCATGCC
>CM071865.1:37075336-37129312 GCA_036759665.1 Gynandropsis gynandra | reverse complement strand
TAGATAGAGAAATAGATGACTCCCTATTCATAAACCGATGTCTTCGGTAGATTCTCATTGCTCCTGATCCGTAGATCCGTCTTTTCTTCCTTCTTCCTTCTGCCCTAATGTCTCTGAATCTCCTCTGATCCAATCTGGTTCGAAAACTCCTTTTTCAGATCTGATTTCCCCTTAATTTGGTTGTTCCAAAACTTAGGAATTAGTTGAGAGAAACAAGGACCCGAGCGGGCATGTCCTCTACCTGCTCGTGCAGGCCACTTGCCCGACCGTGTGCCATCCTTCCAGCCCGAGCGGGCACGATGCCCAATCGTGTGATTCTTGAGCCCGAGTCATGCAAACCTTTGGCGATTTCTTGGCATCAATTAGCCCGAGCGGGCACTTCAAATCCACCCGAGCGGGCACTCCATCATTGGTCGTGTACTTTGAGTGCCCGAGTCGTGTAAAGCTACGGGGGTAATTGACAGCAAATAGCCCGATCGTGCACTCCAATTCCACCCGAGCGGGCACTCCATCTTGGTCGTGTACCTTGAGTGCCCGAGTCGTGCAAAGCTACGGGGGTAATTGGCAGCTAATAGCCCGATCGTGTACACTTCCAATGACCGAGCGGGCATGTGTTGAAATATTGTTTCCGCTCCCTTCGCTCGGTGTTTGAGTGTTCACTTTCAGTCCATGGCCTTGCACAAGTCGAACCTTGTTACTCAACTTCGTTTTCGGGGTTAGATTGCCATAATCACTGGTGTTTCTCCTCATGTCTTCGTTTCCTATGCAAAAAACGAAATGTAGATAAAGTCTTCGAATATACTTGATAAGTGAATGAAATCTAAATAATCTACTCTAAACTAGACCTAAGAATGATATAAAAACTACAACGGATTACGTGTTATCATTATGTTATCTTCGTCTTTTGTTTTCTCCATGAGTGAGTAGAGTCCCTACTGCGGGTAGGGATATCGGATTTGTATTGGATGAACAATGATTTGCGTTAATGCTTAGATTTATTGATTTATTCTTGATTTACGGTTCTACGCTTAGCATTATCACTCTTACGCTAGTGTTGCCCGCTCAGCGACATAGGATTTCAGACTTTGCTGGAAGGTTAAAGAATAATTCCAGACCTGTTAAGTTGTAGATTAACAGATCCGGATTCAGTCTTAGTTTTATTCTTAGTTTGGCTGCCTTAGTCCCCAGAGATCGACCCTGGTACTACACGATCCGTATACTTGCGGTGAAGTGGACTAGGATAATTTATAACTCGTGTTTTCACAACATCAAGTTTTTGGCGCCGTTGCCGGGGAACTAATAACGGTCTAGACTAGGAATTAGCTAGATTAAGATCTAGTCCTTTCTAGAGTCTTTGTTTGTTTGTTTGTTTGTCATCATTGTTTGTTTGTTTGTTTTTCCCTTTTATCGAGTCTTTTCTATCTACCGCGGATTTATGCTTTGGTGTTTTGTTTCTTGTTGTGCAGGAGACTTGTATAAGAAGCTCTACTCAGAAACTTCTCATCTACGATCCCGAGGTTGAACGCACTTTAAGAAGCCTGCGCAAGAAGAGAAGGATCGGAATAGTTGATTCCGAATCCGAGGTAGAAAGAACGAGCAACCACGAGCAACACGCCTCTGAGGAGGAAGATACGCATAGTGCAAGCAGCGGAGAAGACAACGCGAGTATTCCCGACATGGCTGCTGGCGACGAGACTTATGGAGCATACACCGCTCCTAAGCACACACAGTTACTTTCGTGCATGGCCCGCACGATCGCTAACCAAGTTGAGCTGCAACCGGCTTTTATTCAAATGCTCAACAATTCGGCCTTTCGCGGAATGGAGAACGAAGATCCGAAGTCCCACCTTACGGACTCCAAGATGCTATGTAGCACTACTAAGGTTGGAACGGGAGTCACCCGAGAGGATCTTTATTTGATGGCGTTCCAATTCTCACTCAAGGATGCGGCGCAACGTTGGCTCTTCAACTTGCCGGCTGCATCAATCACGTCGTTGGATGATATGGAACAAAGGTTCATGCAGCAATTCTTCCCGGATCACAGAACGCTTCTCGCCAAGAGTCGCATCAATTCTTTCCTTCAAGAAAGAGGCGAGACGTTACACGACGGATGGGAGCGATTTAAAGACTACCAGCGGATATGCCCACACCACGGGACAGATAAGAAATATCTTATCACGAATTTCATCCAAGGACTCCAAGAGACCACTCGATTCGTGATCGTGGCAGCGGGTGTTGGTTCCCTAAGCAACCTCACGTTTGATCAGCTCGAGAACCTAATCGAGAGCATGGCTAGGGAAGGAGGCAAGAAGGTAGGGGAGTACAATCGCAACTACCCATCAAAAGCTGCAGTAAACGAGCTTGGTATCGCCAACCCGAAGTTAACAGACTTGAAACAACAAGTTAGCGAGATTCATCGGATGATTGCTGGACTTCATGTGGATCGACATGACTCATCCGTAGGCTAAGGGATGGAGGAAGTGAATTACGTCTCCGATCGGGGCTACAACCAAGGCTACATCAAGAGTCATCCCAACCTCTCATACGGCAACACAAACAACGTAGCAAATCCGCAAGACTTTCAACCGCGGATAATGGTGAGAAACCCTAATCAAGGTTTCCAACCGAGAGGTAACGGCCAAGACTATGGGTACCAGCAACGTGCACAATCTTCGGGTGATTCCGACATTCTATCGATGCTCCAAGTGATGCACCAAGAGCAGAAGAGTGCACTTGGAGGGATTAGAGCTGAGCAAGAGGACATGAAGAAGAGGATGGATGGATTTCAGACGCATTGGAGGCTCCTCGAAACGCAAGTGGCTCAGCTAGCCCAAGGTTCAAACCGATAACCCGGACAGCTTCCCGGGAAGCCCGAGGCGAACCCCCGTGAGCAAGTGAATGCTATTTTTCTAAGGAGCGGGAACACGGTGGGGCAACCAATGCCACCCACGGCTGTGAGAGATGAGCCTAAGAGCAATAACATCGAACAACCAATCGCTCCAGCCGTGGAAGAGAAGGTGACCGAAGGAGAGGAAGAGGAGTTATCCTACGTAGCACCTCCCCCAAGGGTACCGCCATTGCCCTTTCCGCAGCGTCAAATCCAAAAGAAGCAAAGTGACGAGACTCAATTCTCCCAATTCGTAGACCTCTTGAGGAAGCTACAAGTCACGATCCCATTCTATGACGCTCTTACAAAGATTCCTTCATATGCAAAGTTCCTCAAAGACATGAAAAGGACCGTGGATAACGAGATGGTTATGGTAACTAATTCTCTCATTCAACCTCCTACCACGGTCAAGAAGATGCCCGATCCAGGTAACTTCGTTATACCATGTAAGATCTACGATTACGAAATTGAGCATGCGCTAATCGATATCGGAGCGAGTGTGAGCTTGCTACCATTATCTCTCGTCGAAAAGCTCAATAGGGTAGGAGATCTTACACCCACGAGGATGCAAATCACATTGGCTGATCAATCCATCCGTAGTCCAGTGGATGTTTTGACGAACGTTGCAGTCCAAGTGGGGGAATTTTGGTTCCCCGCGGACTTTGTTATGGTGGATATGGAGATAAATCCGAGGATCCCTGTCATATTGGGACGACCATTCCTCAACACAACAAAGATTGTCATCTACTGCGCAGAAGGAAGATTAGTGATGAAGTTCGGGGACGAGTCTATCGAGTTCAAACTCGACGAGGCATTGAATAAGTTATTCATGACCGAACCCGCAATGAACGTCACCACAACAAATGCATCGATGGAGGAGACTAGACAAGCATATGGAGACACTAATCTAAAGGACACACCGTTGTCCCAGTGCACAGAGGTACAGTATCAGTCACAGGTAAGATCGGATGTACTCACGCACATCGAGGAGAAGCCGAACTTAATTCGGCAAGGAACCCACCCGATCGGGCAGTACACTTCACCCGATCGGGCAGACCAATTTTTAGACAACCCGGTCGCGCAACCTCAGTGACTGGCTCAGGCAATACCTATGTGGGGAATTCCTCAAATTAACCACCCGACCGGGTGGTTGCGTGACCCCGATCGGGTAGGTGTCATGGACGACGACCCGCACGGGCAACCTGATCGCCTTACTCGTGTACACCCTACGGGGGTAAATTACGCAACAGGCGACTCGACCGAGCAGACACTGCTACCCGATCGGGCGCCCATGGGGAACCAAAAGTCGCACATTTCAGGCGATACTTCAACGCGGGGAACGGTTCCGAGGTCACGCGCATCATCTCTGACATCTTCAGTGGCACACGTACATTCCTATCCAGCATGGAACACCGAAGATACGCTCAAAATCAAGCGGTTTCGAAGGAGATGTGAGAAAGGCACGGGTTCGAGAGGGACGGATTGAGGATCACACCTAAGAAGTCCGCCAGGTTTAGAGAAGACGGAAGAGCCGTACCTCCTCTATCCGCCGACACAAGCGTATGAAGACGCAATGGTCGAGCTAAAGACCTTAAACAAGCGCTTCTCGGGAGGCAACCCGAGCATATCCTTAGTCGTTTTTTATTCTCATACTTTCGGACTCCTTTTTCAATTTTTTATTTTAGGACAATTTTCAAGGATCTAGGAACTTAGAGATCTATTGATTTTTGCTGCATATGTTTTCCTCGTCTAATTTTTCGGTCTTTGCAGCAACACCCGATCGGGCAGAGACCATCACCCGATCGGGCGATTTCAGGTTAAGGAGGACCCGACTAGGCGACATCACGCGACCCGAACGGATAGGTCATCAAAGGGGAATACCCGATCGGGCAGAACAAGGTACCCGATCGGGCACCGTAATTTCTGCACGGTAAGTTATAACTTCGAGTAACCCGAGCGGCCAATCCACTTCTCATTTCAATACCCGATCGTGCTCTCCCTATTTGCGACCCTTTCACGCCAGATTCTAGTCGCCGGAGCCGCTGGGTATTGCCGTCGTTTTACCGTCAAAGGATTGAAGCTCGGTTACTCGGAAAACTTCTCCCCTATCTCTGAAGAAGCTGAAAATTTTCTCATTCTCATCGCGAATTCCAGGTAAATTCATGAACTTTGTTGAGATTAGGACTACTATGGGCTAGATTTATGTCTGTTTAGGAAGATTCAGGATAGTTTTGGTCGATTTGGTCGCGATTCGCGAACTGCAGATCGCGATTTTGCGATCCCCCGGATCGGGCTAGGAATAGCACCCAATCGGGCGACCTAGATGTTCACCCGATCGGGCGTCTTTCTCGCCTGAGTCGGGCACTACCCACGGGGGTAATTTGATGATTAGTTGCCCGATCGGGCAACACCTTATACCCGATCGAGCACATTGCAAAACCGAGCGGAATATTGATTTTTGTCTTTCGATTTTTTTGAAGATGCCCCTTAAGATCTTCCAAAGCTCAAAGAAGCGCAAATCTAACGCTTACGACCCAGAGCTAGGATGGCCAGCGAAATCGGACGCGATTACGGAGCTGACGCCGTACATGCCTATCACCACCTCACACCAGCAATACAACTACCGGACCACTACGTTCTTGTCTGGCCAGAAGCAGAATTTTCTGGAACTTCAGCCGCGGATCTTCCCGTCCCGCTTCCTATCAGACGAAGCGATGTCCGCCCTTCACATAAGAGCGCACATCAACCACATCTGCGAGACGCTAGACTGGAGGGGACTGAGGGATGCACGAGAATACACATACCGATAGACCAGATCTTTGATACACTAGACTGGAAGGGACTGAGGGATGCACGGGAATACACGTACCGCAACCTGACGGCTGAATTCCTTGCCTCGTACGCTGTGTTCTTTCCAGAATCCGGAGATCAGGAGAGAGTATTCATGGAGTTCCGCCTGTTGGGGCAGAACTACCGGCTCACCGCGAGACAGTTCACGACTATCCTCGACGTTCCGTACTGCAATTTCACGAAGATGGCAGAGCATAACCGGAACTGTCAAGCAGAGTTTTGGGCCCAGATAGCGTACGGGGAGTATTCGAAGAGGTTGAAGGCGAGTCACATACTCCACCCCGCATTGAGGTTTTTCCATTACTTCCTAGTTTCATCTATACTAGGAAAGGGAGCACAAGGTGGTGTCAACCACACTGAGTTGGCCTACCTGATGCGGGTGGTGCAGTCGGATTATGCACCCAACGAGAGGGACATTGTGGACGTCGATCTAGCGTCGTTGGTGATTAGGACGGATACGAAGATCATGTGTGGTGGCATTGTCACGATGATCGCACGGACAGTCGGGATCAACCTTGGGATCCTGACCGAGGACAAGATAGACGACGAACCAGAGTTGAACCTCCAGAACCTGCGCAGTCGAAGAGCGATTACATTGGAGAGGTACAACGTCATCTGGTGCTACAAGGACGAGCACGGTCTGAACTTGGAAGTCGACCTCAGCGAGATTGAGGTGCCAAGATTAGAAGAGGAGGGATCCCAATTCAGGATTGATCCGACCATCGGGCACATCGGCCCGAGGCTCGCAGAGATGGATCCACCTCCAGCCGCCGCACCAGGACCATCCATCTCGAGACAGCACAGCCGACGCGCCACACATTCACGCGCGCGTCCAGAGTATCCTCACCAACGCTCTAACTTCCCTTCGATGGAAGGAGTCTCCGACGCCCTCAGGTACGTAGCGGAGGAGACCAGGTACCAGTCTTTCATGACAGAGCAGAGGTACGACATAGAGGCTGCGAGGTATGCAGAGCAGCAGCAATTCCAGGAGCAATCCATCCAGCATACCTACTACCTCACAGAGTCCGTCCGGCGATTTCAGCGGCTCAGTATGACGCACTACCAGGAGCCCTACATTCCAATCCCGTAGGATTACCATACCGGAGCTATCCCATACCGTCCTCATATCCCATACGAGCTGGAGTCATTCTACTTCCCACCTGGGGAAGGAGCATCAGTGGAGCCAGCGGACCTACCGGCCACCCGCGATGGAGCGGATGAGGATTAGATCATCTCTTCCTTTTTCCTATTTCTTATTCTTTTTATCTTTATGGACCTCTTTTTATCGTTTTCTTGTTTTTAGTTTTGCTATCGTGTACGCTCTTTCAGATTTACGTATTTAGTGCTCTTTGTTCTACTCTTTTGCATTGCATGGTCTTATCTCAGGTCTTTCACGTTAACAAATGCATTAGAGCGCAAGAGTCACTACATCCGGATGCATCACGATTTGAGAAAGACACACACATACCAGGTGTATTCGTTACCTTCTTATACTTTCTCGAATTTTTCCTCATGTGGGGATCCTTTATAGGTCTAGAACACCGAGACTGCGTTCCGTTCAGGTCTGGAGGGGGGGTACTCTTACATTTTGTGATACGATACAGATGTACATTTAGAGTGACATGTTTAGACTTAGGATTAGGTTTAGGAATAAGATGGATCTTGGGAAAATTTTTTCGAGTTTAGTCATATTTTGCGACTTTGTTGAATCGTGGATAATGGTCTAGGTTTGCTTGGAAGACTTTTTGATACCGATTAGTCGAGTAGTTGTGTTTGAAACCCTTATCTAGTTGAATTCACTCCTTAGATCTCGATACCAAGTAGACATATCTCCGTATATACCGTATAGCTTAGCTTTGTTGATATGTTTAGCGTTCATGAATTAGATTCCACAGGCTTATACTCCGCTGTCATCTAGGATAAGTTTTTCGCTATTCCGAGTTAAGATTGACATGAGTACATTGATATTCAATGGTTCGGGTCTAAGTGGTGGGTAGAGGCGCTTTTCAACATCCTAAGGGTTAGAGTGTTGCGTAATCAAGAAAAGAAAGAAAGAAAAAAAAAACAGAAAGAAGAAAAAATGAATAGAATAGAATTCGATAACGCACCTCTTCACTCCTCTAAGGTCGCGCAACCTTATGAGTGTGCCATAGGCAGCCTGTGTCTAAGTAGAAAGCCATCCCTCTTCGACTTCGACGTCGTAGGACAAAGCGTGGGATCTCTAAGTAGAAAGCCATCCCTCTTCGACTTCGACGTCGTAGGAACAAAGCGTGGATCTAAGTACCGAAAAGAAAAAATGCATAAGAACGAGAAGAAAAGGTTTGAATGATATCAAAAGCTTAGAAAAATTGGTATGGAGATTGCTTGGACGTTATCTAAGGTTGTGAAGTAGACTTAGAGTTTAGGAAGGATTTCATGGCTCAGCACTTTCGGTAGACATAAGGCTATACTCGGTATGCTTAGGCTCTTATCCATGTGACGCGTTGATTTGCAAAATGACTAACCCTTCGATAAGATTTACTTATCCGATATGATTACGAGTTTCACACACCCGTTTTGTTGGTTTTCAGGTTTTTAGGTGACAAGGCCAAAATGAGCTTAAAATGACGGATTCCTAATCAAAACCACATGATTTGAAGATATATCTACTCAGAGCCAAGATCGAGCTTCAGAACCCAAAGGAACACCCGAGCAACGAGCGGAAAAGAGAAATTTCAAGGAAACAAGGGTGCCCGGTCGGGCACCATAGACCACCCGTTCGGGTAAAACCTACGGGGTTTTATCCGCACACCTTGCACGACCCGGGCATGAAGGCAACGAGATCGGGTAGCCTTACCCGATCGGGCTCAAGACAATACCCGCTCGGGAGTTAATTCATCCAAATTGCCCCGAGAGATTGCACGACCGGGCGACACTGGTGCCCGAGCGGGCCGTGTATTTCGCAACAACCTAGATCTAACATTCAAACGTCTGAATTTAAGGAACAGAATAGATCTAGAGCAAGGGGGCGACGTACAGGGCAAGGAAAGGCTGGAAAAACATCTGGGAAGGCTCGGGAGACGTGGGAGAAGAAGAGAAGCATCAATCCTTGCACCGGTAACACGATAGGGAAGGTCGAGGCATCGAATTTCCTAGAGTCTATCATGTATAGGGTTATGTTATCTTCGTCTTTTGTTTTCTCCATGAGTGAGTAGAGTCCCTACTGCGGGTAGGGATATCGGATTTGTATTGGATGAACAATGATTTGCGTTAATGCTTAGATTTATTGATTGATTCTTGATTTACGGTTCTACGCTTAGCATTATCACTCTTACGCTAGTGGTGCCCGCTCAGCGACATAGGATTTCAGAC
Organism: Gynandropsis gynandra; assembly: GCA_036759665.1. Lineage (NCBI taxonomy): Eukaryota > Viridiplantae > Streptophyta > Magnoliopsida > Brassicales > Cleomaceae > Gynandropsis > Gynandropsis gynandra. The sequence goes on along the minus strand of CM071865.1, from coordinate 37,120,224 downwards.
TTTGCTGGAAGGTTAAAGAATGAATCCGGACCTGTTAAGTTGTAGATTAAGCTTGGCTAATGAGAATCTGACCGGTCGGTTAGTCATCTTAGGGATAATGATTGCGTTCGTAATTCTGCCATGGTACGGGTTAATCACTGCTGGAAGGTAGGGTTGCACGTATCCATGGTTAGGAGGTTTAGGCTTGAAAGAATCACTCCTCACCTTAGGGCATGAATTTCCCGTTGTCAAGAATAGTTAATAGATCTATGATCCTTAGTTGTTCCATCCATGTGATTCCCGGTATCCCTGACACCCGTAGTGTTTGTCATATCCGACTTTATCCCCAACCTAGTATTGTTGTCACCATTTAGATTAGTTTTAGGAATTTAGGATCATATCCCCTTCTATCTCTAATTGTCTTAGTTTAGTTTTATTCTTAGTTTGGTTGCCTTAGTCCCCAGAGATCGACCCTGGTACTACACGATCCGTATACTTGCGGTGAAGTGATCTAGGATAATTTATAACTCGTGTTTCCACAAAGGGCCTTCCGCAACCCTCGTGTTACCATCCGCCCCACACTCCCTTGTGCAACCCGTTGCAGCAAGGCATATCCATTCCTAACCTTGTCTACAGCGTCGTTCCAATCGGGATCGCGTCAAATCTAAACCTTTGTAAATTTATTAAACTAAACATTACAGGTCTCGAGAGATGCTAGATGATGCAATGAAGTACTAACAAGATCACGGTTATAGATATCATTATGTATTCGATGAATTCAAGCTCTTTCCTAAGGAATCACTCTCCCGATGCCTAAACCCACTATCTAACATGCGCACTACCCATCTCCTAGTTGCGTAATCTCACCTAATAGATGCATTTATTCCCCTATACTAATTCCTAAGTTCAATTAATCCGCCGGCCAAGGTTCTAAATCAATTGAGATTTAAAATCATGGCTATGTTTCAAAATCTAATTCATCTCTCAATGCAATCAAATTTTTATATTCATCTCTCAATGCAATCAAATTTTTATAATCATTAATTAAAGCTACCAATAAAAATAAAATCATTAATAACGGCCAATCAATTTTAAAACGACCAAATATTATAACCAAGCATTAAGCATAGGACTCGATTAAATATCGGCAAAACTCTCTAATCCGAAGCAACTAAACTACTCGGACATGGGTTCCGAAAACAAAACACAAAAGAAAACTATTGTAAACATAGAAAAAGAATGAGATTCCTCCCTATCCTAATATCGTAGTCTTCAACAGCTCCTCTGCGTTTCGAGTTCATCTCCCCGTCTCTTGCCTTCCGGCGTGCTGCTCTCTCTTGCTCTATCCGTGTGTGTTGTGTGTTGTCTTCTTTTCTATCGGAATTCTGCCTTGTCTTTATTACCCCTTCGTCCTTCTTTCCTCTTCTTCCCTTTTCGTTTTCTTTGGCTCCCTTCCTTTTCCCCTTTGTTCCCTTTTCAGGTCGGCCACCCGTTTCCTTTTTTCTCTAGCAGCCTTGTTTCCATTTTGGTTGTTGCGGTTGAAGGTTTACATTTTTGTTGCAGGTGGCTGGTGTTTCCATTTGTTTGCTCACGTGCTGCCTCTTCTGCTCCAGCAAGTTTCCATTTTAGGTGAGCCATGTTCTTCAAAGTATTGCTCCAGTCGAAGGTTTCCATTTTACTCCAGCTCCCAGCAAATTTCCATTTTTATGTCTAGCGCCTATTTCCTATTCTTTTCAGCCGTGTGCCTCCTTTGTCATCCATCAGTTCTTGCTTCCATTTATCTTCTTCGATTCATGATCCTTAGATGCTGACCGTGCATGGTTGATAGGAGAGTGGTTTTTGCTTTATTTACTCATGCTTGTATCCCGATGTTTCATTTCGTGCAATAACATGAGAAAATGGTAGAATAGGACTAAATGATGTTTAATGCTCGGGAATGTCTAAATGAATGATGAACCTAACTATAAAAATGGATGAAAATACTATAAAAAATAGACGTTATCAGAAAGAAGGGGTCAATTTCAATGAAATCTTCTCACCTGTTGTTCGACTCATAACAGGTAGAGTTGTCCCGGCAATGTGTGCTACATTGGATATTCGCCTCGAGCAGTTAGATGTTAAAACTGCGTTTCTTCATGAAAAACTTGAAGAAGAAATATATATGCTCCAACTAGAAGGATTTTCAAACAATGGATTAGAGATCTTGGTTTGCAGGCTAAACAAATCTCTATGCGGTCTCAAGCAAGCGTCAAGATGTTGGTATAAGAGATTTGATTCTTTCATAATGGGCCTCGAATACAACAGGGTGAATGCAGATCCTTGTACATATAACAAGAGATTTGGTGATGATAATTTCATCATTTTTCTGTTGTATGTTGATGTTATGTTGGTAGCAGACCTAACAATGATCGTATCAAAGAATTAAGGACTCAATTGACTAGAGAGTTTGAAATGAAAGACTTGGGCCAAACAAACAAGATTTTAGGGATGAAACTTCACCGAGACATAAATAGTACGAAGATTTGGCTTTCACAAAAGAACTATATCACTAAAATCTTGCGTCTTTTCAACATGAAAGATTATAAGCTAATTTCTGCCTATCTTCCTATTAATTTCATGCTATCCTTCGAGATGAGTCCTAGCACGGAAGAAGATTGGATGGAGATTTCTCGAGTACCATATGCATCCGCACTAGCAAGTTTGATGTTGCCATGGTATGTACCAGACCGGATATTGCACAAGTAGTGGGAGCGGTTAGTTGATACATAGCAAAACCTGGCTAAATATGAGATTCCAAGATTATAATTCTATATACGAATTTCATTCTGTGATAATCAAAATAATCTCCAAATGAAGCTATAAGTGATTATGATAAATTGGAGAAGATATTATCGATATTCCATGATGATATTGTTATAATTTTGAATGAAAGTTTTCAAAACCCATCGCGAATTATTATAAATTCTCATTGTTGCAGAATAATAAAACGAACTACTAATGAAAAATCATCATGCTCGTCCCGCTAGTTCTACATCATTTTGTGAAACGAATGAACATCACAGATTCTATTAAAAAACTTAAAAATGATAAATTATGAAAAAGATATTGACATTACGTTTTATTAGATTATTTTTGTAATATTTTTTATTAAACTATTATATGCAACTTTAATTTCATACGATCAAATATCAACGATGGAGATATATGTTTAGCGGATTGTGCTACAACACACACAATATTGAAAGATAAAAAGAATATTTTTCCAAGTTGAGAATACATTAATCCAGTCTTAATAAGATATCTGGAAATGCAAAAATAATTGAGAGATACGGAGAAGTAACTTTTTTTATAATGTCCGGAGGGACAAAATTTATTAAACACGATGCATTATTCTCTCTTTAATCCCAAAGAAGGTTATTGAGTTTCAAAGATATTCGCCAAAATGACTATTATCTTGAAACAATGAATGATGAAAATTTTGACTATCTTTATATCATGACAATGGTTTCTAGAAAGAAACATAATGTAGAAAACTTACTTGCTTTATCCTCTAGATTATATTCCACATAGATAAGAGTGGTTGAATCATATGTCACCGGCAACCCAAAGTATAAAAATGTGTTTAAGATTTGACATGATCGACTAGGTCACCCTAGTTCAATAATGATGCAGAGAATTGTTGAAAACTCCAATTGTCATCCATTAAAAAATAAGAAGATATTACAATCTCATGAGATCATATGTACTGCTTGTTCTCGAGGAAAAGCGATAATAAGACCATCATAGGTCAAAGTTGGGCATGACTCACCATCGTTGTTTAAATGAATACATGGGTATATATGTGGAACAATTCATGCACAAAGTGGACCATTTTGATACTTTATGGTATTGATGGATGCTTCAAGAAGATGATCACACATTTGTCTATTATCGACCTGTAATATAGCATTTACGAGGTTTCTTGCTTAAATAATAAAATTAGGAGCTTAAATCCCTAGTTACCCTATTAAAAAAGTGAGGATTGATAACGTTGGTGAATTCACTTCACAAGCTTTCAATGATTATTGTACATCGATTGGCATTGAGATTGAACATCTCGTACCACATGTTCATACACAAAATGGTATGACTGACTCGTTGATTAAACGTCTCCAACTCATTGTTCAACCATTACTAATGACAACAAAACTCTGAGTTTGTGTTTGGGGACATGCAATTTTACATGTTGCAGCATTAATTCAAATAAGGCCAAGTGCTTATCATAAATAATTTTTCCATTTGAATAAGCAAACGGTCAGAACTAAGTATATCTCATCTTCAATTATTTGGTTGTATAGCATATGTTTGGATTGTTCCTCTGCAACAGGAAAAAATGGGTCCATAAACGAAGATTGTGAATTTATGTTGGATATAATTCACCATCCATCATTAGATATCTTGAACCACAAACGGATGATATGTTCAAAAATCATTTTGATGATTGCCATTTTATGAGAATGAATTCCCAACATTAGGAGGAGGAATAAAACAAGCCTCACAAGATTTAACATGGAAAACACAATCATTGTTATATCTTGATTCTCCTACAAAACAATGCAATCTGAAAGTGCAAAAGATTATAAATTTTTAAAATATTAAAAATCAACTTCCAGATGGATTCAATGGTACAAACATAGGTTAGAAAATCATATGTACCGGCTGCAAATGCATTGCTCGTATAGAAATACTAAAGGGTCATGCGGGTGAAATAATTTCAAATGAGTTTAAAACACGATTAAAGCATGTAGGTCACTTGGTTCTAAAGATAAAAATTCTCAAAAAAGAAAAGATGTTGGTTCTCAAATCATAGATAACATCCCAAAAGAAACAAATGAGGAAGATTATCTTCATAATAAAAGTGATGAAGACAATCATGAGCATACAGAGAATAATAAGATTTCCATTAACTATATCTATGGTTAAAGGATCATAAGAAGAGATGACAAAAAATGACAATTATGGTTTATTCTCGTTCTCTATATCTAAGGAAATTGAAAATGATAATGAAGATCAAGAACCAATGTTAGTGTCAGAATATCAAAAGAGACATGATTGGATAAAATAACAAAAAGCTATGTAAATAGAATTAGACTGATTAAAAATGTATTTAGACCCATCGTTCAAAATCCTAATGGTGTTACACTAGTTGGATGCAAATGAGTTTTTGTACGAAAGAGAAATGGAAATAATGAGGTCACAAGATATAAGCCACGTCTTGTCGACAAGGGTTTTCCTAGAGACTTGGAATTAATTATTATGAAACATATTCTCTTATTATGGATGCAATCACATTTAGATACTTGATGAGTTTAACTGCATAAAAACATTAGATATGTAGCGTATAGATGTGGTTGCAATATATCTATATGGATCTTTGGATAATGATATATACATGAAAATCTCCCAATGATTAAGAATGCTGAAAACATCAAACTCAAAGCTTAAAGAAATGTGTACAATCAAATTACAACGATCTTTATATGGGTTGAAATAATCTGGTGTATGTGATACAATCGTCTAAGTGAATATCTATTAAAAATGGTATTTGTGAATAAACCTATTTGCCATTATGTATTATATTCAGAAAACAACAAATAGATTTGTGATTATAGCTGTTTATATTGATGATTTGAATATCATTGGGACCTTAAAAAATATTAAAAATGCTCAAAATTATCTGAAAGAGGAATTTGAAATGAAAGACCTTGGACAAACAAAGTTTTGTCTTGGTTTTACAGATAGATCGATTTCAATGAAATCTTCTCACCTGTTGTTCGACTCACAACAGTGAGAGTTGTCCTGGCAATGTGTGCTAGATTGGATATTCACCTCGAGTAATTAGATGTTAAAACTGTGTTTCTTCATGGAGAACTTGAAGAAGAAATATATATGCTACAACTAGAAGGATTTTTTAAACCATGAAAAATAGAACGTGGTTTGCAGGCTAAACAAATCTCTAGCAAGCTTCAAGATGCTGGTACAAGAGATGTGATTCTTTCATAATGTGCCTCGAATACAACAGACTGAATGCAGATCTTTGTACGCACAACAAGAGATTTGGTGATGATGATTTCATCATTTTTCTGTTGTATGTTTATGTTATGTTGGTAGCAGGCGCCAACAATGATCGTATTAAAGAATTGAAGGCGCAATTTGGACCTTAAAAGATATTGAAAATGCTCAAAATTATCTGAAGGAGGAATTTGAAATGAAAGACCTCTGACGAACAAAGTTTTTTCTTGGTTTACAGATAGAACAACTAAAGAACGGTATATTCGTACATCAATCGAATTATACAAAGAGAGTATTAAAACACTTTAATATGGATAGAGAAAATCCATTAAGCACTTCAATGGTGTGTAGATCTTAAAATGGTGAAAAGGATCCATTTCGTCCTTGTAAAGAAAATGAAGATATACTTAGACTAGAAGTACCATATATCAGTGCAATAGGGGCTCTCTTGTATCTAGCAAATTGCACCCGTCCTGATATATCATTTGCTACTAATGTCTTGTCACGATATAGTTTCTTGTCACGATATAGTTCTTCCCCTACACGTCGTCATTGGATAGAGATTAAACATATCTTTCGATATTTACAAGGGACAATTGATTTAGGATTATTTTATCCTAGAGATTCTAAACATGAGTTGATTGGTTTTGCACATGCACATTATTTATCAGATCGTCATAAAACTAAATTGGAAGTACGACGATATCATGGCACTCTCATGAGAAAACATTAGGTTCAACATCTTCAAATCACGCCGAAATCATTGCACACCATGAAACAACTAAAGAATATAGATATGTTTTCACAATTGGAAGTACGACGATATCATGGCACTCTCATGAGAAAACATTAGGTTCAACATCTTCAAATCACGCCGAAATCATTGCACACCATGAAACAACTAAAGAATATATGTGGCTCAAGATTACAACCCGATATATACAAAAAAAAGTATGGATTATCGGCTAACATCGATCCAACAATATTATATGAAGACAATGCAACATGTGTTACACAAAACAGAAGAAAAATACATCAAAAGCAATAGAACAAACCATATCCCTCCAAAAGTTTTCTCATATACCCAAGATCTTGAGAAGAAGAAAGAAGTTGATGTTCATTATATCAGATTAAACGAAAATGTAGCTGATCTATTCACAAAGGCGCTCCCTACTTCTACATTGAGAAAACACATTCATAACATTGGGATGCGTCACCTTCGAAGCTTATGAACAAAGAAAGGGTTGACAAATTGAGAAGGTTGTTTAATGACACACTCTTTTTTCCTCATCATGGTTTTTATCCTAATGGGTTTTTTCATGATAAGGTTTTTAGTTAGGCAGTCGATAGACATTCAAGAAAAAGTTTTATAATTATAAAATTCATAATTATATAATATTATGAATATCTAAATCTTTAATGAATGGTCATATTGAATTTATGATTTTTTAAAATTGAAGACTAATATTTCAATACACAACTTACAAACTCCAAATCTCTTCTTATTCTCTCATATTCAAGTTTTTCAAAAGAAAGTGAAACGAAACCACCTGACAAGCTTGAGCTGCTCCCCCAGACTTGAATTGAACTTTTGGTTCATTAAATATGTATATATATATATATCATATATAAGATATATTTATAATATGATTATCATGCATATCATATATTATATTTATACATATCACATATCATGTTATTAAAATCTACTTATATATCTTACATATATAAATATATTTATAATATGTGTTTATATCTATTTTATATATCCATATATATTTTACGACCCTAATCATTAATTTTTTTCAACAGATTTTAAATTTAAAAATATATATTTTAAAATATGACATAAGCATGACATGGATGTAAAGTTATTATCTATGATCAATATGTATATATTCAAAAATATTTTGGTAAGTTTATGTCTTGTTATGTTGTACTGCACAAATGGAGGAATTAATATGTGTAAAAAAAAATTGGATAGTTATATAAGAAATATACAAATAGAAAAATTATTTTGAAAATTTCTACAAATTAAAACATACAAATGTATTTTTGCTATATAAATCGTTTTTCCTTTAATGGATTTTACAAGTATATTAATAATAATTATTTTGCTCAATTTTCTTTCATTTTCCTTTCTAGATTCATATCTTTTTGTAGATTTATCTTCAAAATCATAATATTCAACCTCAAAATCATGGTATAGTAATAACACAATACATAATCACTAACATGCCCTTAAAATATTTTTCATGCAGATCGAGTATTATGTACCAAACTTTGCACCAACGTTAGAGATCCACGAGTGAAGAACCAGAGCCAAAAACGAAAGAACCAATGTTTCAGATATCAAGGAATCTAGTAAAAGAGATCTAGGGTTGATTTCAATTTGTGGAAACATATTTTATCAACCCGATTATAGATCTACTCATGTTTACGAGAAGTTTTTCGATTATCAACGACGAACAAATACAGAAACAATTTCAGGATACCTGTAGCGTTAAACGTGCAGTCGTCGGATGTGAGACTTGATAGCACAAGCCCTCTACGCGTATCCACGCCGAAATCGAGATTGCTTTGATTTGGAAATCGGAAGAACGAAAACTGTTTTTGGTTTTTCGGGTTTTTTTTTTCTTTTCTGGTGGCTAGGGTTGTAGGTCTTAGAATAGTGTGTTTTCGAAACCTCGTAATGCGTTTATTTATAATTATTAACTCTTTAATAATTACGAATTAACCTCATAACTATTGAAATATTACATAATTGACAAAATACTTTCAAGAGAAAGCTCAGTAAAGCTCATACTCAAAAAGGGATTAGATCAAGTAGATGTAATACCATTGGGAACCAAGGGACAAAGGCTGGAGGGAGAGAAAATGATGCTCTACTCTAGAAGTGCCATCGAGTACTAATCAAGCTTTATAATTTATACATAAACTAGGCATTCCGCAAAGATATAGATCGTATACTATCAATGTCGAATACAAAGACTAAGTGAGACTTAAACTAATCACCTACGAAAATTAGGGTCATGAAAATGTATAAGAGGTGTGTGTGTGTGTTTGATATGAAGAGTTAAACTAAACTAAACTAAACTACTGTTATATACAACTTGAGATGGTGTTTATAGACTCGAGTACTATTCTCAATTATGTGAACTAGCTAGGGATTTCAGAAAACCTACTCTCGAGTACTATACGCTAGAATAATTTGTTGTATGTTTTAATCTTCCAGTTTGTGATGGATCTCATGAATTGATTGTCAATTTGTTTACTTTAGATGGAGACATTAAATTAGGTTAGATCTAGCGCACCGGACAAATATGAATAATCAGGTAGGTTAATGAGTCTAGGAGTAAGGATATAGATCGATAATGCGTTCAATATGTAGTGGTCTAAATATTGGATAGGAGTTTGCACCGCTAGAGCATGTAGGTTCATTAATAATGTTTTGTGTATAGATCATTAAGTAGAAACGTGAGTAATCTATACGCTAGAATAAGATTTATACTATGCGAATTCAATCATCTTTCGTGGTTCTACCTACTCTCATAGTATAAATCTTATTCTAGCGTATAGATTACTCACGTTTCTACTTAATGATCTATACACAAAACATTATTAATGAACCTACATGCTCTAACGGTGCAAACTCCTATCCAATATTTAGACCACTACATGTTGAACGCATTATCGATCTATATCCTTACTCCTAGACTCATTAACCTACCTGATTATTCATATTTGTCCGGTGCGCTAGATCTAACCTAATTTAATGTCTCCATCTAAAGTAAACAAATTGACAATCAATTCATGAGATCCATCACAAACTGGAAGATTAAAACATACAACAAATTATGGAGTGAACAATTATACTTATTATAAAGTTCATTAGACTCCCATACACAATATTCTAATTTACAACAAGGATCAAACTCATGTTTCTACATCTTAAACTATATTATAATAATAAACAAGTAAAAAGAGGGTTTAGGAATTCTTAGTCAATCTCTCAACTCCTTTCGCTGATCATTTATTGCTAATCATTTAGGTCTTCAATGTAATTTGGATAGATTCTCTGCTCTTATGCACAATCCTAAAGTATTTCTCAACTTTTGATATACTCAAAGGATATTTTCCCTTGTCCTATTTGTCCTCCCTTTCCTAAGAAACATCCCCCTTGAATCGAGCAGGCTTGTGTTCGGTCTGAACCGTAGGTTGCTCCATGCTTCTCCCGTGTATATAGGATATGTCTTTGACTATTTCAGATGGATAGCTCAGTCGAGAAAAAGATTGCTCGGGTCGAGCAATTCTTCTGGAAGAAACGAGACTCTAGAACGATGAGGGCTCGACCGAGTGTGTTTCTCCTCGGGTCGAGTGAATCCTGTAGATGGATTTTATTTCTTCGCAATGACCGAGTGATAGTTCTCCTTGAGTGAAATCTTTGGAGATTTTGAGAAATCGAATTTAGTACGCCCGACCGAGCATTTATGGCGCTCGGACCGAGCGTTTTGGCTGGATATGCCAATGATGCTCGTGTTTGTGCGGAAAGTCTTCATGTTTTTGCAAAGTGTACTCCTTAGTCTATATTAGATATTACCTATAAGATCGCAAAATGATCTAAAACTACGTAAAAATGAACAAAATTTTTGCAAAATGATATATAAACATATAGCCAAGACAACTAGCGATGAGCTTGGAAAGCTTAGAACGGAGTTCTATTATTAACGTGTCTTGCCATTGATAAAGCTGGCGATATTGCCACGAAAATTTGATGGAAATTTTCTATTTAGAATACATTTTTTCTTCTAATGATATGAACTATGGGGCAGAACGTGTGGTTAGTGTAATTGAAGTCCTCTCTCCGTTTTTGTTAGACTCGGAAACTGTAGTTGTGAATACGTTTTGTATAACAGAAAAACGAAACAATATTTTTTTATTTTCCTTCTCTAGATTCAAGATGAGTAACTAATAAAATCAAAAGAATATAAAATGAATATTTAACCATACAAAATGACTATTTTATATAGATTGATGTCTTCAATTTAGAGAGTATTTTTATCGGGCGGAACCGAATTCGAGGGAGACCGCGTAGGAAGTCGATGCATTTGAACTTTAAATTTAATATTTTAAGCTTTACATACACGCATATTTTCTTCCTCGCCAATAAACAACAGAAGAATTCTGCTTTGACAAAACCGCGTTCTCATTGTTTTTTTTCCTTCTTATTTATTAGACTCATTTCCAACTCTTACCAAGAATACCCACCAAAGCATTCCACAATGGCTTCTATTTCATTCATCTTTATATATCTTACCATTGTTAATGGTTTACTGGTCACGAATCCACGAAACCTTCACGCTGTTGAAGCCTTCGCTTTCCAGAATTTTGATCGTAGGGATCATCATAATAAACTGAAGGTCCTGGCCAGGCCAAAGAAGGATCCTCCGAAACCTCCTACCCCGGCGGGTGGCGAAGGTGGTCGTCCTTCTCCAGGAATTCATAGACCAAACCATTAAAAACAAGTATCCGTAAGAATCGTGGGTTCATATGTTTATGTATTCATCGGCGTCACTCATATAGCTTGGACTCGAGGTTCCTCTTGAGTTGGTTAAACGTCTTCTCAAAAATTATTTGTCGTTGTTTTGTACAAAAACTGTGATTGTGTTATGTGGATGTGTCGACGATTCATGTCAGATTTGTTCAACGTTCCGCAAACTCGATCAATTCCATAATTATTGATTTATTCCCTATATCTTCTTAACTTCAGTTCTGTAGAATACACATCCATGAACATGGATCAAAAATGTCGACAAGGTTACAATTATAAGCATTTAACGTATGTGTGATAATATAATATCTGGACCATTAAACAAAATGCGGAACTATCCATCTTAATAGCAACACAAATTTGTTTTAAAAGCATTTCCAATGCAAGCTCAACACAATTTCAATGCAAAATGGATGACAATTTGCATGGCAGAGTCAACTCCATAACCAAACCGCTTAAAATCATTTGCAGTTTTATTCTTGAAGAACAACAAATAGTCTAAGAGTTCCAATCATATGGAGATCAAATACTTGATCGTCAAGAAAGAAATGGAAAAAAAAAAGTTTAGTTAGAGTATATTAGAACTTATCTTATTGTAATGGATATGTTGATTATGGCATGGTCGTCTAAGCAAATTTAAAGGTCATGAACGTCTGGGCATTGAAGATGAGTCATCGCTATTGTATTTGAAAGCAATAGAAAGACAACAATAATAAAAATTAAGAGAAACAGATATTTGAAACAATATCATTTTTTATTTATGAATCAATCTTTTAAGTTTACTTGGTTTTCATTACAATATTCTTAAGATTTCCTCAGATAATTACCCATGAGTTAGATGTAAATAAACAACTTACTGTTTCTCTCTCTTCCCCAGTATCACTAAGTACACTTACACAACACAATGAGCAAATATCACTTGTTGCTATACTAATTCGATCCTTAAACCTAGATGTGTCAACTTCTTTTTATAGTATGTTTACACACCTTATCTTCTCGTGAAACCAGAAACAAAATTCTGTTATCCAGCCTCATTCTTTTCCTCTTTTTGCATCTCCTTTCTAGCTTGACTCCCCCTTTCTTCTCATCCTTTTTTCACTTTGAATTTTAAAAATACTCGACCCATATTTCTTCTCATTTAATTTCTCAACAATCTGAAAAAGTCAAAACAAATCTAACACACTCGTAAAATATTGCATTTACAATCTCCCCCTTGAATTCTTATCACATAAGCACATAATCAGAATTAATTCACCATGCATAGAATTCAAACACACAAATGCATCCACAATCAGCCTCATAAGTTAAGATATTTAAGCACACTTAAAATAAGTAAAGATCAATCAACCAAACAAGTGTACTTAAAAATAAAACACGAGTTCGATTTAAATGCATTTAAATTTCTCACGGCCTTTTTCCCGCAGCTTTACTTGTTTGAGCCCCCTTTTCTGGTTCCCCTGTTTTTGTGATTAGAAATTCAAAACAACACACATTAGATCCAAAATCAGATGAACATAAACAAGATGAACTTAACACTACAGTGATTTACTCTTTTTCAGCCTTGCCAATGTCTTTAATTCCTTTTGAATGTGTTGCATCTCGGTCACCACGTCTGTTAGCTGCTTTTCCAAATTTATGATGTTTTGTGTAACATCATTTTCATTGTTTCCTATTTTTTCCGTGGCTAACATCTTGCTGACATAGCGTTTCTCAAACATGATCCAAGGAGGCATTTTCTCTCTTCTTTCCTCCTTACCAATATGATCAGGAATTTGCTGAACCAAAATATTTTGGATCACATACAGGAATGGCAGGATAAACTTTCTTGCATTAGAGAACTCGAGACCAATTGTCTAATCAAGAATGACTTTCCCAAAATTAACAAGAATCTTATTTTTTACGCAATATACCAGGACTGTTGTATCATTCCAAATACCAACAGTTTTCTTGTTCGCTATCCAGTTGGTTCGACATATTCTTTTTAGTAAAGCGTATTCCCAATTCAACTTTGAATTTTGAATCTGTCTTGGCCAGCTCGTAAATTTCTTTCCAGTCAGCTCTTGGGTGACATTTTTCATATAAAGGTCTATTTCCTGCTCCTTCACTGTGACGTTTTAACGTTTGATGTATCCAAAAACTTATTAATCATCTCAGCATCAAAACGAGCAATATTCCTCCTCACGTACCCTCGTCCTGGTCCTAGTTTATCAATTTCTGAAATCAAATTTGCATAGAACTCGTATATGAACTCTTTACATATAGGGACAATGTTCGTCACTATATTGGTGGGGCTTTGTTCCACGATTACGTCTCACAAAGGAAAATGTTTGACCAAATTAACATTTAAACCTCTTTCACTTAAGATTTCTCTTTCTTTCAGTATTCCAAACCTTGAAGTTCCTATTTATAAAGAGAGTTTCTTCGAGAAAGCCTTTGAAGGAGTCATTCGAGTAGTACCTTGTTGGCTTGGAATTTTTAATGACGTGGGTTGTCTCTGGCGTTCAGATCTAGTTTTTTATGTTTCTTCAGCTTCATTTGGTTGCAAGTTTCTGTCTAAGGATGAGCTTGAACTTTCTCTTTGTCTTTATATCCTAGACGAAGAGTCAACCAATATTGTGGGTTATCGAACAGGTTTTGCATTCGCCCTCCTTGGAGCCACTCTATTCTAGGCTATTGTTTTGTATCCTTTTCAATTTATTTTGGATGGATTTTCGGTAATTAGGAGATAATCCATCGGAACTCTTTTATTGTTGTAAATGATCATTTCGTTGCGTCGCTTTGTTCTACTTCCTGATACTTTTGTGTTCATCTTTCTCCTTTGATTTTTTTTTGTGTGCTACAAAGCAAATACAACTACACTTCTTTCTTTGCAACAACAGTTAGGGTTTCCGAAAATATATTCAAATGTGAGGCAAATTTTTTTATTTCTAAAAGATATTACAAATGCTTTCAATGAAAAAATTGCACCAGTAACGTCAACAGCCTATATAGCACATCACATAAACCATTTTCAGAATTAATCGTCAATTGTTTGAAAAATTACTTTGTTTGCTTTCTCTTTTATTTATGAAACATTATCCAATTAAAAATGTTTAAGTGAAATTTCAATCTGTTAAGAAACATCAAATAACTTATAAGGTTGGCTTTACGTACACTTACTCAAATTTTTTATTCACTCATTTTATTACCTTCATATACACTTTTTAATTCAAAATTCATCAGCTTCTAGGACACTGTTTAGATATTTTTATATTCATATAATAAACTCCTTGATTACCTTTCTAGGTATACTCTTATGTATCAATTCCAACATAGAGGAATATTTAAGCAAAATTTTGCTTTGTATCATTAGGACGTTATAACTGAAACTGAATACCTCTCAACTTAGACCCGAGCTTATACTCATAACAGTTATTATTTTTTTATTATCTGCACAAAATATTTCACACATAACTGTTAGAGGAGTAAGTGACTAAAATTGAATAAGTGCACTTTAATGACTTTTAAGTGTATTTAAAAAACTGAGTGTGTCTAACAAAACATCAAAACTTATACTTTATTTTTCTTTTTCTCAATAAGATCAAAAATTTCAAACTCTTCATTTTATCCAATCAGAACACATTTAAAAATATTAGAGTTCACAAGCACCTAGTGATTTTCTTAAAGAAACAAACTGCTTTAGATCAAATAGTTTTGTAAAAATATCTGCTAACTGACGTTCTGTTGGAACATATTCCACTTTCATTTGCTTTTGTTCAATCTTTTCTCTTAAAAAATCATGCCTAATCTGAATATGTTTTATTCTGGAATGTTGGAAAAGATTTTTTGAAATATCAAATGCACTAGTATTATCACATAGAATAACCAAATTTTTTGAACAATACCGTAATCCATCAGCTTCTGATTCATCAAGATTAATTGTGTATATCAACTTCCCAAGACGATGTATTCAGCTTCGGTAGTAGACAAATATATAGAGTTCTACTTTTTACTATGTCAAGACACTAAGTATTGCCAAGGAAAAAACAACCTCCAGATGTGCTCTTCCTATCATATGCATTGCCTCCCCAATCTGCATCACCAAATCCAGAAAGTTCGCAATTAGTATCCTTTGTATAAACAATGTCATAATCTCTTGTACCTTTCACATATTTTATTATCCTCTTCACAACCATGAGATGAGATTTCATAGACTTAGCTTGATATCTAGCACATATTCCTACTCTTAAGCACAAATCAGGTCTGCTTGCAGTGAGATAAAGCAAACTTCCAATCATGTTTCTGTAGATCTTTACTTCCACATCCTCTCCCTCTAAATCTGTAGTCGGTTTTGTGGTGGTTAACATAGGTGTATTTGCCGACTTACTTTGATCCATTTCAAATGTCTTGACTAGATTCTTTGCATATTTGATTTAGGATATAAACAAGCCTTCATCTAGCTGCTTCACCTATAAACCAAGAAAGTAGTTCAGCTCACCAAACATACTCATTTCAAACTCTTCTTTCTTTTTTTGTACAAAAACAATATCATCAACATAAATTTGTACTACCAGAAGGACACCGGCATAAAGATTATGAATAAATAAAGTTTTGATCCAAAAACAAAATCATCAACATAAATTTGTACTAATAGAAGGACGCCATCAATATTATGAATAAATAATTTTTTATCTACTCCCCCTATTGTGTAGCCGTTCTTGGTTAGAAAGCTTTTTCTAATTCCTCATGCATTGCTATTACCTAGGACTCATCATTCAATGCATCACTTACATAATTTGGTTCTGTTTGAGATGTGAAACAAGCAAACTTGGCCATATCATGATAATTTATCTTGGACTTACCACGTGTTCTTCTACCATCTCCAATATTACCAATAATATCATCAATTTAATGATTTCGATGTACCTTTGTGAACACCATTCAATGTTTTAATGTTCATGTTCATTATGATCTTCTTCCATCCTACTTTCATTCAATGTTTACTCAGTAGGTACACTTAAATTTTCACTTTTTGTCCCAGTATGTCCTTGTAATGAATCTGTAGAAAAGGGAAATGCATCTCCTTCGGATAAATGATCTTCATCAAATACAATATTTACAGATTCAACAACCGCCCTAGTTTGTAAATTATAAATTCTGTATGCAGTTGTATTAGTTCTATATCCAAGAAAGATTCCTTTATCACTTGTTACATCAAATTTTCCAAGATATTTCTATCATTCAGTACATAACAAGTCGATGAGGAAATCACACACAAGGATGACCCTCGGACACGTGAGCAAGGAGGTGACCCGAGGAACCGAGCAAATGGAATCCTCCCACATCCTAATCACAAAAGGACGAGCGTGGAGCTTGCAGACCAAGGCTGTCGAGATTGTGAAGGAAGCCTCGGAGATTCTCGTTCATGAAGAGCACTCGCCCACGACCTTCGGAAGAATCACGACTATCTTCCGCATCTAACCGGACGACTGGCCCAGACGCTTAACCCGAGAGAGTACGTGAGCGAGGGAATGCTGCTGGTACGTCCATGAATATAGGCCAAGGTAAGGTTCCGATTATGGAAGGAGTTGAACCAGATTTAGATAAGCCATACGTTGCTCCTCCGGCATACATACCTCCGATACCGTATCCTCGACGATTGGTAAGCAGTAAGAACGAAAAAAGAGTGGGCAGATTTGTAGAATGTCTCAAGAAGTTAGACATCAACATGCCATACGTAGAAGCCCTCCAAAAAATGCCTAATCGTGCCAAATTCATCAGAGAGGTACTGTCCAAAGAGAAGCACATCGAAGAGAACGAGACGGTAGCACTCACCGAGGAATGCAGTGCAATCCTTCAGAACAAGCTGCCACCGAAGTTAAAGGATCCCAGAAGCTTATCCATTCCATGCACAATAGGTAATCTCGATATTGAAAATGCTTTGTGCGATCTAGGGGCAAGCGTGAGTATCATGCCACACTCAGTCTTCAAGCGGATGGACTTCGGCAACCTTAAACCTACAAAGATGTCTCTACGCCTCGCGGATCGTACGGTAAGACATCCGGTGGGAATTGTTGAAAACATTCCCACCATGGTAGGTAAGCTTTGCATTCCCACTGATTTTGTTGTACTTGAGATAACGGAAGACGCTAGAACACCTATTATTCTTGGTAGGCCGTTCTTAACCACTACAGGTGCGATGATAGACGTACAACAAGGAAAAGTGTTTCTGATTCTCTTTTACGGTATTTGACACGAGTTGACGACAATGCAGGATTTGCGGACGAAGGAGCTGAGGTGTATATGAAATTCATGAGTGCCATTGCAGCACTAGGAGACGTCCCATGGGAGGAGATACCACGTGATATGCATGTTGGATTCACAGCGGAAAAGACGTCCGAACTTGAGCCCGATCCTCCACCATCATCTTCTCGGTATGAGTACGTTGATTACGATAAAACATATCTTGCTGTTTTGAATGCTAACATGAGTGCATATGAGATGAGAAGACAGCCCACACGCGTGAAGAAGCGTATGAGGGTCAGCTCTTCAATGTGTATGAACGGAAATTATAGGGAGGACAGCCACGAACCTTCCATCGAAACTCAAAGGAGGCTGCACCCGCACTTGCACAAGGTATGAGAAGTCCATGTTATTAAACTTTTCAACGCATGGAGTGATGCGGGTGACACATTCAAAGCCAATGGACAGCGGCTTAAGCTCTACAAAGCCGCTCAACCGATCGAAAGTGGAAACTCCATTTCCCTTTCCGATCCACCCGTCGTGCACGCATGAGGAATGGAGACGTCAAAGCTTTACGACGTTAAATAAGCGCTTTCTGGGAGGCAACACAGCTGCTTGCTTTTAATTTTCTTAGTTTTTAGGTTAAAGACTCGGTTATTTATTTTTCAAAAAAAAAAAGAAAAACACAAAAAAATAACACCACAAACGTGCTTCACTTAGGCTAGTTTATCGTTTATTCTTTCTACCCAGATGGTCATACTTCGTGTAGATGATGCTTTACTTCTGTTATATTGCGGATTATTGGATCATATAAAATCGAGCCTATTTTGAAGATTTAAAAGCGCACACTAACATTCCGATGTCGATAGAAATAGTGCCTAAAAGCATGATAAAAAATCCACTCTCACACGAGATGCATGAGTATACCGTCATCGGTAGTCTGGGTCTAAGTAGAGGTTGGATCCCTTCAAATCCGACGTCCTAGAAGCCTAGTGTGTATGCAAAGAAAAAGAAAAAAACGAAAAGAAAAAAAGGAAAAGAAAAAAAATAAAAGGGAAACAAAAGCAAAAGAAGTCATCAAAAGAAAATAAAAAGAGAAAGAAAAAGAAAAGAAAAAGAAAGAAAGAAGCTCGGAAAGAAAGAAACAATTATCCTCGATTGATCTAGGTTTAGCGTTGTCTGAAGTCTTGTCTGGTGGAGGGAGTTACGGTAGCGTGTCTAGTTTCCTTTTATTTACTTTCTCATGGGTAACCATGGTGAACCTAGGATTAAGACTGAAAACTCGATTAGGCCGAATTTGCTCTCGACATGCTAGTTGATCGGTTAGGGTTCGCTTTAGCGGTGTTTCTAGGAGAAGAGGAATTCTCGTGTTTTCATGCCCCATGTATTCCACGTTTACGTTTGCTAAGGGACAAGCAAACATTCAAGTCCGGGAGATTTTGATCATCTCGTTTTCATACGTATTTCTTGCACGATTTAGGAGACGTTTTTGATACATATGTGATGTTTTACGTATGATTCCGTATCCGTTTTACTTGTTTTCGTGCTTTTCATGTTCTTACAGGTTTTTACGCGTATTCGGATCATTTTGGAGCTAAAGGAACATTTTGGAGCTAAAGGAACATGCACGGAGCTAAGGAGCAACTTCGGGGATCATCACGGGACAAACGGGACGAGATTGAGCATGGAAAGCCTCCGCCCGGTCGGCCACAACTCTTGCACGACCGGGCAAAACCTTCGGCCAAACTTGTGCACCATTTGCACGACTCGGGCATGCTACGCCCGACCATTTGCCTTGTGCCCGAGCGGGCACACATACCATGCCCGATTGGGCATACATTCCAGCCTCACATCCGCACGTTCCACCCTAGCCACACCCGAGCGGGCACACTCAATGCCCGAGCGGGTCGCGGCCCGAAACTACCTTTTAAGTTAAGTAAACTTAACTTAAAACAAAGGGAACTCGTGGGGGCAATTTAAGCAAGAATTGGACCGACTTAGGAGGCTTAAAAGGAGGCAAAATACGTCATTGAAGAAAGCTTACCAGAGGAGAAGAATTCAGCAAAGTTAGAGCAGATTCTTGCGAGGAGATAAGCGAGGAGCATTGAAGATCAAGCACCACCACTTCGGTTTTGTTTGGTTTTCATGTTCCTTAGACTTTCTACTTTGTTTATGTTTCTTTACAGACGCATGAGCGAGTAGTTTGTTTGTTCTAGGAGAAGGGATTAGCCCTTGGCTATCCCGAGACCGCTTTTGATCTATTTTGAATGCATCTTCCCGTTCTAGTTCATCTATTCTTTATCTGAGTGCTATAATGTACTTGTGTTTACAAAGGCCACGTAAATACATGTGTTAGAGATTAGGAGAAGGACCGAAAGGAGAATTCTAGTCTTGGAAGATCAGGTTTAGAACAACCGAGGTTAGGCCACCAAAGTAGGGTAGCAACGGTTGAGGGTGAACGAGTGAATCATAGAGTCTATGGGTTTAGTTTAAGGTGTCAGCCACGAAAGTAGGGGGCAGCTTGTTTAGATCACGTGTCTATGTCTCGGGAGAGGGTAGATATCATATTAGGATCATCCGCCTTAGATAAGCTTTAACTGGGATTGCATGATAGATGGGTTGATCGTTGGTTTCGGTAGTCTTGTGGTGAAACCGGTTTCCTAGGACGTTTGTCTTATTGTTAGAACCCGAGTAGTTTATTTACTTTCAATATTTCATTCTTCATCCACATTCTTTCGTTAGCAGGTTTGATTCCTAGTTCGAGTTTAGGTAGTGTTGTGCAGTCTTTGTGGGATCGACACCTAAAATACTACACACGTGCCGTGCACTTGCGGGTAGTTTAGGTTATTTTATTTAACTTTGAGAACGCATCAGTACTCCCCCAAACCTGAATGAAACACTGTCCTGGTGTTCAAGACCTAAGAGAATCTCGTATACCAAACAACGGGAAAATAAGGGTTGGAACGTATGCACCTTGTGTATCTTGCAATCCTGAGTTGGTGATGCGGTTGGACGTTGTTTGCGACTCCTCCTCAAGGATGATATCAACGTTGAAAATCATGTGAAAAAGAATCACACAATCCAAAAGAAGGAATACTAACCCACCGAGTACATCAATGTGAAAAGAAAAAGAATAGGTCTGAAAAAATGAAATGAAAATTCAAAAGTCGGGTTGCCTCCCGATAAGCGCTCGTTTAAGGTCGCGAGCCTGACCAAAACACTCTACTCATGTGTTGGCTCCGAAAGATCGAAGACAGTTCGATTTCCTTCCATGTTGTCCATGTTGTAGAGTTTCAACCGTTGGGCGTTCACTTTGAATGTGCTGTCGTGTCCCATCAGCTCGATAGCGCCATGCGGAGAGACTCTTTTGATTGTGAACGGCCCAGACCAGCATGACTTGAGTTTTCCTGGAAAAAGTTTCAAACGTGAGTTGTAAACAAATACTCGGTCACCTACCTCGAATGTCCGCTGGACTATGTGTCTACCATGCCACATCTTTGTGCGCTCCTTGTAAATCTTTGTGTTATGGAGGCGCATCTCCTCTAGATAATGGAGCTGTAGCATCCGTTTCTCAGCAGCTGACTTGTAATCATAATTAAGTGCTTTGATCGCCCAATATGCTCGGTATTCTAACTCGACCGATAGATGGCATGCCTTACCGTACACTAGCTGAAATGGAGTCATTCCGATTGGCGTTTTAAATGTTGTACGATAAGGCCATAATGCATCGTCGAGTTTCAATGCCCAATCTTTCCTAGACTTAGAAACCGTCTTCTCCAAAATCGACTTGATCTTCTACCCACTTCGTTACGTAGTCTACCGTGACTAGTATGTAGAGGTTTCCGCATGAGGACGGGAAGGGGCCCATGAAGTCTATTCCCCATACATCAAATGGCTCGACCTCTAGAATATATTGTTGTGGCATTTCATGGTGTCTAGAAATATTACCCGTCTTTTGGCAATTGTTGCATGATGTGACGTAGTTATGGGTGTCCTTGAAGAGTGTAGCCCAATAGAAGCCCGCTTGCAGCACCTTTGCAGCGGTCTTGGATGCAGCAAAGTGTCCTCCGTAGCTTGAGGAATGGCAGCGTGACAGTATGTGTGGGGCTTCTTCTTCGGGGCTGCAGCGTCTAAAGATCCCGTCTATGCCTCTTTTGAAAAGATACGGCTCATCCCGATAGTACGCCTTGACGTCATGGAGAAACTTCTTTCTCGCATTGTAATTCAGCCCTTCCGGTAGTACTCGATATGCTAGATAATTCACAAAGTCAGCATACCATGGAATGGAAGTGCAAGTCAAGTATATTACCGCATCATCTCGGAGATAGTCGTCGATAGGAGTGCACTCGGGGATTTCAAGTACATTACCGCATCATCTCGGAGATCAAACTCTTGCAGTAGTAGGATCCATCTAATGAGCATCAACTTTGCTTCTTTCTTTGTGAGTAGGTTACGTAAAGCAGCATGATCCGTGTAAACTATTACCTTGGAGCCCACTAGGTATGAGCGGAACTTCTCAAACGCAAAGACGATTGCAAGTAACTCCTTCTCGGTTGTGGAATAGTTGCATTGGGCGTTGTCTAAGGTTCGAC
This sequence comes from Gynandropsis gynandra, assembly GCA_036759665.1. Classification (NCBI taxonomy): domain Eukaryota; kingdom Viridiplantae; phylum Streptophyta; class Magnoliopsida; order Brassicales; family Cleomaceae; genus Gynandropsis; species Gynandropsis gynandra. The sequence continues at coordinate 37,097,829 of CM071865.1, read as the reverse complement.
TAGCATAAAAAATGGCGTGCAACATCCGATCTTTTCGCTGACCCAAAACTGCCCCAACCGCATAATCGCTCGCATCACACATGAGCTCAAACAGGAGCTCCCAATTCGGCGGTTGTATGATGAGTGGAGAAACCAACGCCTTCTTCAACTTTTCAAAAGCATCTCGACATTCCGCTGTAAACTCAAATGGTACGTCTTTGCCTAATAGATCAGTGAGGGGTTTAGATATCTTCGAGAAATCTTTGATGAACCGTCTATAGAACCCCGCATGACCTAGAAAACTACGGATGGCCTTAACGTTCCTAGGAATGTCCATGAACCGAGAAAGCGTCTATGAACAATTCCATAATTTCACCATTTACATCGGATAAGATAGAAGTCATGCACCACTGAAAAGTAGCAGGTGCATTACACAAACCAAAAAGCATCCGACGATAGGCAAATGTACCGAAGGGGCATGTGAACGTCGTCTTTTCTTGATTGTTTGGATGGATTGGTATTTGAAAGAAACTTGAATAACCATCAAGAAAACAAAAATAGGAGTGAAGAGCTAAACGTTCAAGCATTTGACCAATGAAAGGCAAAGGGAAGTGATCTTTCCGCGTGTTGGCGTTCAGCTTGCGGTAGTCGATGCACACGTGCCATCCCGTGACCGTTCTTGTCGGAATCGTTTCATTGTTCGTGGTTGGGATGACGGTGATGCCTCCTTTCTTTGGAACTACATGTACAAGACTCACCCACACACTATCCGATATAGGATATATAATTCCAGCGTCTAACAACTTAAGAACCTCTTTGTTAACTACTTCCATCATGTTCGGGTTTAATATACGTTGATGTTCAATGGAGGTCATAGTGTAATCTTCTAAGTGAATCCTATGCATTCAAATGGCTGGACTAAGTCCCCTGATATCCTCTAATGTATAACATATGGCATCCCTATACTTCCTAAGAGCTTCTAGCAATCGTGCTTTTTGGGATTCATCTAGGTCATCATTCGCTATAACCGGATAAGTAGATTCGAGTCCAAGAAATTCGTACTTCAAGCCTTGTGTTAAGGGCTGAAACTCCACTTTTGGGGCTTTGTCAACACTCCAGTCAGATTTCGGACGCTTGGTTTGGCTATTAGGCACATCGGAAGTAATCGAATTAGCGTTGTAAGCCTCTTGAGGGGCGTTGGAATCTGTCTCGCATGCGCGGAGGTTTGTGCACTGGGTTATGGCGTTTTCTTGACTGGAATCCTTCCCCATTTGATCTGTGCTTATGTGTTTATGAGTTGACAAGTCTCCTTGATGAGGATTATCCGAAATTCCATCTTTTTCTGGGGTTACGACCTGTTGTGCTCGGATCGCATAGAAATCTGCTCGGAGTGCGTCTAACTCGGTGCTCGGGATCTCTTTCATCTTTCTTTCGTCCATCAGCTTTGTGTAATGTTTCACTTTGTTAGGGTCTTTATAAAGTCTCTCTCCAGCTGCTAGAAGAGCCATCTCAAGAGAATCCATGTTCCCAAACTCTTCGATAACTTCCTCGGCTAGTCTCTCCAAGATGTCTATGTAGAATACCGAGTCTACCATACAAGGCTGTCTAAGTGTGTCTTTCAAATCAAATTCCACTTTTTCATCTCCAAATTTCAACGTGAGTCTTTCTTCCGCACAATGTGTGATCGTCTTAGCTGTATTAAGAAACGACCTACCGAGGATGATTGGGATCTTCTTGTCCTCCTCCATATCCAATACGACAAAGTAAACCGGGACAAAGAACTTTCCCACTTGCAAAGGCACGTCTTCCAGCATGCCCTCGGGTATTCTAATGCTTTGATCCATTGTAAGCGCCATTCGTGTAGGTCGAAGATCCATCCTACCCTTAAGATCCAATTTTTCGTATAATTATAATGGTAGCACGCTTACGCTTGCTCCGACATCGATTAGTGCATGGTTAATTTCATAATCTCCTATTTTACAAGGGATCACGAATATACCTGGATCGGGCATCTTCTTGGGTAGGTTTGGCTGCAGCACGAGTTAGTCACCATGACGGTTTCAGTGTCCACATCTCGCTTGTTTGTAAGTACGTCTTTGAGGAACTTAGCGTATGAAGGCATCTTCTTCAACGCTTTGTGGAATGGAATCGTGATGTGCATCTTCTTCAACATCTCAGCAAACTTTGAAATTTGAGCATTATTGTTCTTTTTGCATTGACGTTGAGGGAATGGCAAAGGAGGAGGTCTCGGTTCGGGGTTGACATATTTAGGCTCCTCTTCCTCCTCTTTGTGCTCTTCGACATTGCTACTCTCTCTCGCTACTGTCCTAGATGATTCTCCCTTTTCAAACGTTGAATGAGTGGGCTGATCCAATGTCTTACCGCTCCTTAAGTGAACGGCATTGATTTGCTCACGAGGATTTGCTTCTGGTCGCGCAGGTAGAACTCCTTGTGGTAGAGAGGAGTTTGCAGCGAGTTGTGCAACTTGAGTTTCCAAGACCTTTAGGTGCGTCTTCATCTCCACAAACTGTTTCTTTACCTCTTCATGTTCTGCTCTCATCCCTCTAGACTCGTTGTATAGATCTTTTTGTCCTTGTAAGAGTTGAGCTAGCATAGACGTAATATCGGTGTTAGCTTCTTGTTGTGGAGGAGGAGGCACACGTGGCTGGTAATTCTGGGTTTGGGACTGCGTCCTTGGCTGAAAATTCTTATTTCTTTGCATCACTCATGGCTGAAAGTTTCCCGATAGTTTTTGTGCGTTGGATGGACCGTCGAAATTCTTGTAGGAGAAATTTGGGTGATTTCTCCATCCGGGATTTTACGCGTTTCCCAAAGGCTGGTTGTTCCTCACGTAATTTACTTCCTCATACCCTTGGACTTCATAATCTTCTAATTGCTCTGAATATTGTGGAAGACGTGATTCGGATATAAAATTGTAAATTCCAGCAACTTGATCTTTCATCTCAGCCAAACCGACACATAGAGCATGTGTGTCGTTCACATGAGCTACCCTTGCTGGAGTGTTGTGGCTGTATTCTCCAGCAGTGTTGCTGCCTTCATCAGCCATACGAATTTGACTCAAAATAAAAAAAAAAGCAAAAATACAAAAAAGAAACAAATAAGACTCCGTGAAGGACTATGTCTTAATCTAAAAGTGCTTAACTCTAAAGTCGTAATCAAGTCCCCGACAACGGCGTCAAAAACTTGATGTGGTTAATCTCTAGTAATAATTTACCTAGACTAAACCTTCCGCAAGAATACGGATCGTATAGTACCAGGGTCGAACACAAGGAATTGATGCAACTCTAAAGCTAGTAAACTAATGAATAAGACGTGTGAAATCGATAAGAGATGGGAATGCGAATCAAAATAAACTAAACTATTGACGGGATAAACTCAATGACTAAACACCACGGGTTTCGAGAGATGCACGATGATGCAATAGAAGCTCTAACAACATCATGGTTATAGATATCATTACATTTTCGGGGAATTCAAGCTCTTTCCTAGGGAATGACTCTCCCGATGCCTGAACCCACTATCTAGCATGCGTATACCAATCTCCCAATTGTTTATCTCACCTACTAGATGCATTAAGATCGCTATCCTAATTCCTAAGTTCAATCAATCGACCGGCCAAGGTTCTAAATCGATTGAGACTTCATATCATGGCTATGTTCCAAGATCCAATTCATCTCCCAATGCAATTAGATCTTTATAGACATTCATTCAAGTGGCCAACAAGAACAAAAGCATTACGAACAACCAATCAATCTGAAACGGTCAAATATTATAACCAAGCGTTAAGGACAAAACTTCATTATAAATCGGAAAAGCTCTCTAGCCCATGGCTATGGGTCTACTCAGACATGAACTGAACAAAAGAAACGCAAAAGATAACTAAATTCAACATTGATAGAGAATGAGATCCCTCCCTATTCTATTACCGACGTCTTCAATAGTTCCTCTACGTTCCGGCTACCTCGTTTCGTCCTTCTCTCTCTTGCTATGTGTCTCTCAGTGTCCCCTCTCGTGTCTGGATCGTCTCCTAGCCCTAGAAGGCTTCTTTTTCATTAATTTCTCGTTCAAACCTTCAAATAGTTAGTTCCGGATAAGGCGGCCCGCGCGGGCACAAGTGCAGCCCGGTCGTGCAGCAGGTCAGCTCGGTCGTGCATACTTATCAGCCCGATCGGGCATGCATGCCCATGTGTGTTGTCAACAAGCCCGAGTCGGGCAAGGTTTCGGCGATTTTCGTCCCTAATTGGAGCCCGAGCGGGTCCCCTTTTACAGCCCGAGCAGGCATGGTCACTCGACCATGTTCTTCTTGTGCTCGAGTCGTGTATGGTTTCGGGGATTTTCAGCCATAATTTCACAACCTCAGCCCAAGCGGACATGGTCCAAGCCCGAGCGTGTAGCCTCTTTTTTGCTGTTTCCGCTCCTTTCGATTTGAATCCGTGGCCTTGCACATGTTTGACCTTGTCATTCAATCACGTTTTCGGGGTTAAATTGTCATACTCACTCGTGTTTTGCTTCATGTTTTCGTTTCCTATACAAAACACGAAATGATAGATGAAGTCCTCGAATAAACTCGATAAATTGGTAAAATCTAAGGAATCTAATCAAAACTAAACCTAAGAATCATGTAAATACTACGACGGATTACATGTTATCAGCAATAGAATGCTCTGCATTCCACAGAGCTCAATGAGGGAGTTGGTACTACAAGAAGTTCATGGAGGAGCTCTCACGGGGCACTTTGGCATTGAGAAGACCTTGGCCACCGTCAAGGAACATTTCTTTTGCCTGCACCTAAAAAGAGATGTACAACCGCTTTGTGCATGATGTATCACGTGTCACCAAGCCAAGTCCCGTAGCCAGTCTCACGGTTTGTATCTTCCTCTACCAATTCCAACTCATCCATGGATTGACTTGTCGGTGGAATTTTTTCTCAGATTCACGAAGAACGGATACGAAGATTATGTCTTTGTTGTTGTGACAGGTTCTCCAAGATGGCGCATTTGAAGAGTCTTATTCTTTCTTTCAACTACACCATTTTGTTGTGGTGTTTTAGAGGCAGAAAACTAATGTACAATACTATGTTTTAGACATAACTTATGAAACATATCATTCTCAAACTCTCTTCCATGATCACTATGAATTCGTTCTATACTTTCTTTTGTATTTTTTCATTTGCAAAAATGTTTAGTGGAACAGCTCAAAAGTATCAGACTTTTCTCTAAAAAATTTGACCCATGTGCACCTTGAAAAATCGTCACCAACAACAAAACCATATCTTTTTCCACCAAAACCTTCTATCCTCATTGGTCCCGTCAAGTCCATGTGCACAAGTTGTAGTATCTTTCCAGTCTTAACATCAGGCATGTTCTTGTGATGAACCTTAACTTGTTTTCCTAATTGACACGGTTTACAAGTTTCAGTTTTATCAAGGTTTAGCTATGATATATCTCTAACAATGTTTGAGCTGGATAGCTTTACCAGTGATCGATACTAGACTTGTCCCAATCTCTGATGCCATAAGGAAAGATTGTCTTCAGTTGCTTTTAAACATACTTTCTCTTCACTCCAAATGTAGCAATTGTTTAAAGACCTTGTACGTGTAAGAACACATTTATCATCAGAATTCAGTAGACATTCTTTTTTGTTAAACTGGAACTAATAATTACTATTAGACAGTTGACTAATACTAATTAAGTTAGCAGTCAGTCCAACAACATATTGCACATTCTTCATAAGAGGTTGTCCAGGTGTGTCAAATCTTCTTTCCCAATAATTTTTCCTTTGTTTCCATCTCCGGAGATAATGCTTCCAGTATTTTTAATTTCAGCAAAATTTTTTAGAAGTTCTCTTGAACCTGTCATGTGTGAACATCCACGTCAAAATACAACATATTTGAATTATCTTTTCGTGCCGAAATATAAGCTACATTGCAATACAAATCACTTTTCCGTATCCATGTTTGTTTTATTTTGGTTAGAGCTTATTTACCTAAATCATGTCTGATTTTTTTGTTGCAAGTGATTTGTTTATGTCCTCTTATTCCGCAAAAATAACATCTCACCAAATTGTTCCTTTTATAATGCATTTGAAATTGTCTTACAGAGTTATATCCATGATCATAATGTCTGATATCAGAATCAAAATCTCTGTTATTTATACCGTTCTTGAATGAATAACTTTGTTTCTGTTTTCCATGCGTTGTTGAGGATAATGTTCCAATTTCCCTCCAGAAACAAATATGTTTTTAAGATTTCCTTTATTCCCCGTATAACCAATTCCATGATTATTTTCTCTTCGTTTTCCCAATGAGAGTACATGATCAAGTTTTTCAGTACCGTTTGAGAGCATTTTCAATTGCTTATTGGTTTCTTCAAGCTGGCTCTTGACTAGTTTTGCTTCTTCTTCTTCTTCTTCTTCTTTCAGAATTACTTCCTTTTTCATTTCTTGAATTTGAACTTCTAATTTTTCATTAGTTTTGACCAGTTGTACATTCAACGTTTTCATATTCAGCCACGCATTGTAGATAGTTTCTACATCTACTTCATCTTCTTCATTTTCTATCTCATCAAGTTTATTATCTTCTTTTTCCTCTTTTTCATTTTCTTCGATTATTCCAATGAATATAAAAGAACTTACCATTTCTTCTTCATTACTCTCTTCAGAGTTACAACTTGATTCACTAAATGTGGGTGATGACTTTCCTTTGATCAAACCGGTATCAGCACATTCATTTTTTCTATGACCAAAACCTTTACATTTGTAACACTGTGTTTCTCGCAATCCATTCAAAACACTTTCTATCTTAGAGATACTTGGACATTCAGATTTAAAATGCCCAAATCCCTTGCATTCATGACATTGAACTCTAGATTGCTTTCTTTCTTACTTCCTTCATCATTTGTTAACCGTCTGACTCATGTATGTTTTTTCATAAATTTTCCAAATTTTCTGGTCAGAAGAACAATATTTTCTTCAAGAATATCCAGTCTTGAGTTTTTGTCAGTGGCTTAAAGAACTACCCCTTTACTTCCTTCTTTTGAAGTGTTGTCTTGTTCAAGTTGAAGCTCCAGTTCATAAGTAGCAAGAATCCCAACAATTTCTTTAAAACTTGTGATATAAGTATATAAGACATATAGCTGCTTTTTTAGCATGAAACTTTTTAGGCAAGCATCGGAGCAATTTTTTAACCAGCTTCTTAACATCAAAAGTTTAACCAAGTACACTTTCTTTATTTGCAATTGCATTCATTCTACTACTGAATTCTTTGATACTTTCATACTCTCTCGTTTCCAGTTTTTCAAATTGATATTCCAGAATATCAAGTCGAGCTCTCTTAACATTTGAAATTCCTTCATGTATAGTTTTCAGAGTATCCCATGCATCCTTAGCAGATCACATCCTTGAATTTGTGTCTTCATCAATTCCTATTATACTCGCTCTCATTTTCACTCTTCAATATCCATAATTTGAGGCATCTAACAAGATTGGTTTTCCAAAAGAATATAAATCTCTTAGTCCTTTTATGTTATCTTCTAGTATCTCAAACCAAAAATTAGATATACTCTAAGTTTGATTACCAGCTCTAATACCAATTGAGAACAATTGAAACAATACCAGTTTTTATTTGAAACAATACCAGTTTTTATTTACGAATCAATCTTTTAAGTGCACTTGGTTTTCAGTACAATGTACTGCAGACTTCCGCAAATAACTTCCCCTAAGTTAAATATAGATATTTGAAACAATACCAGTTTTTATTTACGAATCAATCTTTTAAGTACATTTGTTTTTCAATACATTGTACTTAAGACTTTCGCAGATAACTTCCACTGAGTTAAATGTAAATAAACAACTTATTGTTTCTCTCTCTCTCCCTATTGTCTCTCTAAGTACACTTACACAACATAATGATCAAGTATCACTTGTCGCTTTACTAATTTGATTCGTAAACCTAGATGTGTCAACTCCTTTTTATAGTATGTTTACACACCTAATCTTCTCGTGAAATTAGGAACAAAATCTGTTATCTAGGCTCATTCTTTTCCTCTTTTTGCGTCTCCTTTCCAGATTGACTCCTCTTTTCTTCTCATCCTTTTTTACTTTGAATTTTAAAAATACTCAAACCATATTACTTCTCCTTTAATTTCTCAATAACTATAAAAGTCAAAACAGATCTAACACACTCCTAAAATATTGCATTTACAGTATTAAATTTTTAATGTATTATTTTTTCTTATTATATTTATTATAAGAACATTGTCATATTTTCAATGAATATCAATGGAATTCCACGAGAACGTTTCAATCATCTATGAAATTTTCAACAGTTATATCTACAAAAAATATCATAAAAACACGTAGAAAGTATTGTTAAAAAGTTGAAATTATAAACAAATAATTACTTGGAATTATCAACAAATAATTCTATCGAATTTTTCTCGCTAGAATTCTAGACAAAAGCTCTTGACAAATCGTCTCTCCATTATTTTCTCCACAGATTCATGATCAATTACTAATAAGTTTTAAGTTTTATCCCAGATCCGTCCCTAATTTTCCAAAAGAATTATCTATTCATATTTGCCTACAATTAGTGGTGGAATGTCAACAAAAATAGAACTCCAAATATCTTATGTTTGTCCGTAGTATCTTGATAACCAATGTATTCCTCTGAAAATTACTAATTAAATTATGATCGATCTATAAATTATTGATTGATTCGTGATGTAATTATAAATTAATTATGGACGTTTTGGAATTTTCCCTAATATGTTTGTGTTATCCTCTATTCTCGCCGATAATTTTTTTATATAACCATCCCAACATGTTATGAATAAAAGCACCATAATTCATACACATGTCTAGTGTTAAAGTATGTGGGGTCATAAATATTTCTACTCTAAAATGTAATGTTAGGATATATCTTATTAAAGTGTTTATACGTCTCATTCTCTTGGAGGATACATTTCTTCTCCATGACTCAAATGCTCAATATGCCATCAGAGTTTGGATGCTTTTTAAAATTGGTACAATCTTTTGATTCTGTCTATAATTTGTAAATACCATATAGGACGATATAAAACCTTTTTTTCTTTTTCTTATCAAATAAAATTGTTCGTTACCACAAAGTCGACAATCACTCAAATTTGACGTTTATTTTCCGAAAATCATGCAATTGTCTTGACAAACATCAATATTTGAATATGGCAATAAACTCACAGATCTCATCATCTTCTCTGTCTCATAATTTCTCATCAATTGCGATATAGAATATATGTAACTCTCATAAAAATTAGTTTTTGTTTTCAAATTTTATCATACGTGCAAACAAATAAAACTGTGAAAGACATATTCTACAAACATTATAAAAGGATGTCTAGCACTATATAACATCAAAAAAATTGCATCAAATTCAAATCTTCTTCCATATTTTCTTCATTCCTTTAAGCGATAACTTTTGAATCAAAATGCATAGTTTAAACATTGGGGTCAAATGCCCCCAATATTTTTTAACTTCAGAAATTGTAGTTAAATTTGTTTTTTTCAAAAACAAAAAACAAATTCCTGAATAGAAAAATAAAATTCCTTTTGATAAGGAAAAAGTAATCTTAAATTTAATCTTTGTTTTTTTATATCTCTCATTATTTTTTTATTCATTTAGTTGTTTTTAGTTTTGGGTTTGATATTCAAATATGATCATATTCCTTTTTGTTAGATAGAATAATAGATAATATTTTCAAAATAAAAATATTTTCAACTCACAATTTCTTCGTTACACATTTATTTATAGCACAAAATAAAAAATAATGTTGTTATAAATAGATTTTAAAATATGAACAATTGAAAACAAATTTGTAATGTGTTTTATTTTTCTATATTATATTTTTTAAAAATATTTACATTAAATTATTTTTTATTTTAATTATACATTTTCCCTTATGAAAAATTGTGTCTACATCCACCATCGGTCCAAATTACTTCACTATATGAAATGCCCAATTAAAATCTTCAATAATATTACTACTCATTGATACAAGGTTTTTCCCATGAGATAACCACATAAATTACTCGAGACTACAACCTATTAAATAAAAATGATTCAACACAATTCTCTCGTTAACAATTTTTTCATTTTTTGTATTTGACGAATGGACAAACCATCTTACCAATTTCATTGTAAACTTGTTGATTTGTCAACATAATCATGAACTTTGTAATGCATTCCATAAACTCATTCGATAAGAATTAGAATGTAAGATAATTTTGTGTTGGTAACAAAGTAGGTGTAGAGTTACTTATATAAGAAAAATCTAGTAAGTTTCCTATAGATTATGGATAGACGAGATTACAATAGGGACTAAACACGAGGCATCACTAAAAATAAAAATTTAAGGATGAACCATCCTAAAGAGTCTGAAAATTTAGAACGGTTGTCATAAAATCGTTGGAAACCCGTTTAAGATACAATCATAACTTTAATGGAAATTAGTTGATATATTTAAAATCTTTGCTCAAAAGTACCAACGGGCATCTGTTGGTAATTTCCAATTTTTCACCGAAAATTTTCAATGGATACCCGTTGATAGGCATTCCAACGGATATTCGTTCCAAATTTCCAATAGACATCCGTTGAAACTTTCAACGAGCATCCCTTGAAATGCATGTCTCTTGAAAAAATAAAATTAAAAAGTTATGCACCTAACTGTCTTGTGCTTTTAACATGCATATGTTGGAATTACCAACGGATTCCACTTGGAAAAAGTAATCATTACAAAATTTTGTGTCTAACCGTTTTACGTTTTCAACGAGAAACTGATGAAAATTTCAGCGGAGGCCCCTTGAAAAAATGAAAGGTTGCAATCTGATATTCTTTTATTTAACATCGATTTCAACGAGCATCCATTGAAAATTCAGGTATTTAAGATGTTGAACAATTCATTTTCAACACATTTAACAAAACCTCACAAGTCCTATGAAAACCTCTGCCAAACCAATTAAACACCATATAATATGACGATTGAACGATTCACCAGTCATAAAAACTAGTTGCCAAATTCTGGTGGAGCTCTGGTACCATCTCCTCCACCATTCTTCCTATTCGTGATGCCGAGATAGACGACAAATAAGAAGACGATGATGTTTTATATGATTTGTAGGACATAGTATTTTTATCTGTATTGTTTGTTTTAAATAAAAGAATACATTTTTATATATTTTGAATTAATATTTTAAAATTAATATTTTTAATATTATTTAAAAATTGTCATAAAATTGTTGGATACCCGTTGAAGATACAATCATAACTTTATTGGACATCCGTTGATATATTTAAAATATCTGCTCAAAAGTACCAACGGGCATCTGTTTGTAATTTCCAATTTTCCAGCGAAAATTTTCAAGGGATACCCGTTGATAGGCAATCCAACGGATATTCGTTCCAAATTTCCAACAGACATTCGTTGAAATTTTCAACGGGCATCTCTTGAATAATTCAATAGATGTCCGTTGGAAATTTCAACAAACTTATCCATTAAAATGCTTTGATATTTTTTCAACGGGTTTTGGTCGTTGAAACGCCGTTGGAAACTGAAACAGTTGAGTTTTTTCAACAGTCTATTACCAACGGTTATGAATCCATTGAAATTTGTTGATTTCAATGCAAAATTTATCTTTTTCAACAGATTTGGCTGTTGGAAATGGTATTTTTTATAGAGATGAAAATCCATTAGTACTATCGACGCATTATCTATGGATACTAGCCGTTGATATGCATCGTATTATCCGTTGAAATTCTTAAACTTTATCAATGGATACTCGTTATAATTTTCAAAATTTTAACCAGGTATCCGTTGAAAGTGCCAGAGGACATTCGTTGAAAATTCCAACTAATGACCTAGAAAATGGTCATAAATATAAAATTATGTGCTTGTCTGTTGGAAATCGTTGGCCTCTAACTTTTAAAATTCTGTTGCCTAGGGATAGGTTTTTCAATGAGCATCTGTTGGACCAACGGATGCTTCTTGAAAAAAAAATGGAAAATTGTGAGCTGACATTTATTGATTAGACATTGGTTTCAACGATCATCCGTTGAAAATTCCAATGGATGTCCATTGAAGATTCGAGTATTTAACATGTTGAACAATTCATTTTCAATAAATTCAACAAAACTTCTCAAATCCTCTTAAAAAAATCTCCTAAACCAATTAAGCATTGTATACTATGAAGGCTCGACGATTCATCGATCGCGGAAGATTGTGGGCGGGTTCTGGTGGAGCCCTACCATCACTCCTTTTCTCGGTGTCGGGAGAGACGATAAGAAGAAGACAATGACGATTTAGATGATTTTTAGGATCTAGTATTTTTATTTTTTTAAAATATTTTTTAAAAATCTTTTATATTTAAGTTAATATTTTAATTTTTAAATTTATTAATAATATAAAAATTCGTCATAAAATCAATGATTGCTCGCTGATGATACGGTCATAACATAATTGGGCATTCGTTGATATATTTAAATTTCCTGCTCAAAATACTAATGGAAATCTGTTGTAAATTCTAATTTTCCCGCGAAAATTTTCAACATATACATGTATAGTCATTCAAACATATGAACGGATGTCCATTGAACATTTCAACATATGTTCGTTTCAATTTGCAACGGATAATTTAATCGCTATGTTTTCAACGGATATCCCTCATTGAAATACCGTTGAAAATTTCAATGGATGTGTGTTTCCAACAGCGATTATCAACAATTCTGAATCCGCTGAAGTTCGTTGAGATTTGTTGATTTCAACTGAAAAATGACATTTTCTAATGGATTTTTCCGTTGCAAATGGCTTTTCTTGTAGTGTTTACCGAAGTATATCTCAACTTTGTTTGCTAAATAAAAACTATTTTGAATGGATTGATCTAATCCATTAAGAATGTCTAGTAGAAATTACTCATTTGAGTCTACTAGGAATTACTCATTATGCTCGATTATTAGAACCCTAATTACCACCACACAAATATATATCAAAAGAGCGTTTGTGTTTTTAAAAATATTGATTTTTAAGCCTAACCATCCTAGAAAAATTTTAGATATATTTCTTAAATTGTTGACCTATGAGTTACAAGATTTGAAACTGGGTTTCAAGCTTAAATCACTACAAGAAAATTGAGATTTAGGGACAGCAAAATCCATCCCTAATCTGCCCATAAAAGTGTTTAGGGACGGATTAGGGACGGCCAAGAGGCATCCACAAACGAGCATCGTAAAATGATATACGTTCCTAATCCGTCCGCAAATATCGACAGAAATTTCAGTCCGCAAACCGTCCGTAATTGCAGACCACCAAGTCGTTCGCAAATTGATGGGAAAAGTTGGAGAATTTTTAAAAAACATTACGGACGGGCGGCCCGTCTGCATTTGCGGACGCCCAAGTCCGTCCCCAAATTTGCGGACGATCCTTTCGTCCGTCCGCAAATTTGAGAACGGGCGGGGAGTTCGCAAAAGCGGACGGACGGCCCGTCCGTAATTTTTTTACGTCCTAAGGGCATGGCATAAATAAAACGCCACCTATTCCGCTGCACTCTTGAACGAGATGCATGAGTATACCGTCATCGGTAGTCTGGGTCTAAGTAGAGACTGGATCCCTTCAAATCCGACGTCCTAGAAGCCTAGTGTGTATTCAAAGAAAAGAAAACAAAATGGAAAAAAAGAAGACATAAAAGCAAAAGAAAAGAAAAATAAAAGATAGAAAAGAAAGAAAGAAAAAAAGCTCGGAAAAGAAACAAGTATCCTCGGTTGTTCTAGATTTAGCATTTCTCTAAAGTCTTGTCTGGTGGAGAGAGTTACGGTGGCTTGTTTAGTTTTCCTTTGATTTACTTTCTCGTGGGTAGCCTTGGTGAACCTAGGATGAAGACTAAAAACTTAATTAGGCCGAATTTTCTCTCGACGTGCTAGTTGATCGGTTAGGTTTGCTTTATCGGTATTTCTAGAAGAAGGGGGAATTCTTGGATTATGTATACCCCACATGTTCCACGTTTGCGTTTGCTTAGGGACAAGCAAACATTCAAGTCTAGGGGATTTTGATCATCGCGTTTTCATACGTATTTCTTGCACGATTTTAGAGATGTCTATGATATAGATGCGATGCTTTACGTATGATTCCGTTTCCGTTTTACTTGTTTTCGTGTTTTCATGTTCTTACAGGTTTTTATGCGTATTCGGTTCATTTCGGAGCTAAAGGACGTGCACGAGACAAAGTACCAACATCGAGGATCATCACGGGACAAACGAGAAGAGAATCGGCAAGGAATAGCCACTACCCGCGTGGGTAACTCCCTAGCCCGAGCGGGCATTTGTTACGGTGATTTTGTCCAGCAAATTCAGCACGAGTCGGGCAAGAACTACCACGCCCGGGGCCTCAGCCGAGCAGGCAATACCACAGCCCGAGCGGGCAGCAGCACAGCCCGACCAGGGCACCTTCTAGCCCGAGCGGGCTGCCTTATTCTCCATCGCGTTCTCGAGCGATCTTCCGCGCCGCACCCGAGCGGGTCACTTACCCAACCCGCGCGGGTCGCGTCTGTCACCTGCAACTCTAATTAAGTTAATTTGTCTTAAAACAAATGGGAGTTTGTTGGGGACTTATACAATAAGGAAAACGACTTTAGAGAAGAGGAATAAGTGAGAGGTCGAGCCCATTAACTCAGCTTTCAGTTCTTGATCGAGAGAGAGAGAGTAGAGAGAAGGAGGAGGTTCTTGCGAATGAGACTTACAAGGAGCATTGGAGTTCAACCCTGGTTTCGTTTGGTTTTCATGTTCCTTAGACCTTCTATTTCGTTTATGTTTGTTTACGGATGCATGAGCGAGTAGTTTGTTTATTCTAGGAGAAGGGATTAGCCCATGGCTATCCCAGAACTTCTTTTGATTTATCTTTGAATGCATCTTCCCGTTTTCGTTTATCTATTCTCTATCGGAGTGCTTAAGTTACTTGTGTTTGTGATGGCCATGTAGATTCATGTGTTAGGGATTAGGAGAAGGACCGAAAGGAGAATTCTAGTCCTAGAAGATCAGGTTTAGAACAACCGAGGTTAGGCCACGAAAGTAGGGTAGCAACGGTTGAGGGTAAAACGGATGAATCACAGGTCTTATGGGTTTAGTTCAAGGTGTTAGCCACGAAAGTTGGTTTGACTAGAACTAGATCACGTGTCTATGCCTTGAGATAGGGTAGATATCAAATTAGGATCGTCTGCCTTAGATAACTTGACTGGGATTGCATGATAGATAGGTTGATTGTTGATTTCAGTAGATTTGTGGTGAAACTAGATTCCTGGAACGTTTGTCTTATTCTTAAGAACTAGTTTGTTTATTTGTTTTTAGTATTTCATTCTTAAAACCATATTTCGTTCGTTAGCAAGTTTGATTCATAGTTTGAGTTTAAGTTGTGTTGCGTAGTCCCTGTGGGATCGACACGTGAAGTACTACACACGTGTCGTGCACTTACGGGTAGTTTAGGTTATTTTTTTAACTTTGATAACACAACACATAACTTGCGCCAACAACATCAAAGTTGTCAACCTCTTTCGGTCGTCAGAATTCTTCGCCTTCACAAGCTTTTCACTGACTTGTTCGGGGGTCACCTTTCCACGGCCGAAATTCTTCCGCTTGAATGTGACACCCATCATGGACTCCCATCCTTTGGGATATGTTCCGCATTTCAATATGAAATTAGTGCGTGCTCCACTATAGAGTACTGGATGGAATGCCGTTTGTAACGAACCACAACTTCGTCTTGTCTCGTATAGTCACGGAGTGTTTTAGTAGGATAGACATTTGAACCGTCGTCAATGTGGAGCCACATTGTAAATGGAATAAATTCCTGAATTGTGACTTCTTCTCAAAGTAATGCAACTCATATTCGTCTAAGATTCCTCTCAGCGTTGTTATTGTCTCGTGAAGATAACACTTGGTGTTGATCTTTGGCATTTTGTCCATGTGCTTGAATTCATACACAAACTTCGGCTTTGGCGCCACCTGCAAAATGACCAATTTTGAATACATTATGCGTATCAGAGTTAAATATAACCTAATCTACCCGCAAGTGCACGGCACGTGTGTAGTATTTTAGGTGTCGATCCCACAGAGACTATGCAACGCTACCTAAACTCGAACTACGAATCAAACTTGCTAACGAAAGGATGGTGATGAGGAATGAAATACTAAATGCGACTAAACTACTTGGGTTCTAACGATAAGACAAGCGTCCTAGGAAACCGGTTTCACCACAAGACTACCGAAACCAACGATCAACCTATCTATCATGCAATCCCTGTTAAAGCTATCTAAGGCGGACGATCCTACCATGATATCTACCCTCTCTCAAGGCATAGACACGTGATCTAGACAAGTTGCCCCGTACTTTCGTGCCTGACACCTTGAACTAAACCCTTAAACTCTGTGATTCGCCCGTTCACCCTCAACCGTTGCTACCCTACTTTTGTGGCCTAACCTCGGTTGTTCTAAACCTGATCTTCCAAGACTAGAATTCTCCTTTCGGTCCTTCTCCTAATCTCTAACACATGTATTTACGTGGCCTTTGTAAACACAAGTAAATTAAAGAACTCAGATAAAGAATAGATGAACTAAAACGGGAAGATGCATTCAAAATAGATCAAAAGCGGTCTCGGGATAGCCAAGGGCTAATCCCTTCTCCTACAACAAACTAACTACTCGCTCATGCGTCTGTAAGGAAACATAAACATAGTAGAGAGTCTAAGGAACATAAAAACCAAACAAAACCGAAGTGGTGGTGCTTGATCTCCAATGCTCCTCGCTTATCTCCTCGCAAGAATCTGCTCTATCTTCGCTGAATTGTTCTCCTCTGTCGGCTTTCTGTAATGACGTCTTTTTGCCTCCTTTTAAGCCTCCTAAGTCGGTCCAATTGTTGCCTAAATTGCCCCACGAGTTCCCTTATGTTTTAAGTTAAGTTTACTTAAGTTTTGAGCAGTTTCGGGCCGTTACCCGCTCGGGTAGTGAGTGTACCCGCTCGGGTGCAGCTAGGGCACCTTTGCCCCCGGGTAGTGAGTGTACCCGCTCGGGTGCAGCTAGGGCAGTTGCTCCTTAGCTCCGTGCATGCTCCTTTAGCTCCAAAATGGTCTAAATACGCGTAAAAACCTGTAAGAATATGAAAAGCACGAAAGCAAGTAAAACGGATACGGAATTATACGTAAAACATCACATATGTATCAAAAACGTCTCCTAAATCGTGCAAGAAATACGTATGAAAACGAGATGATCATACTTCTACCAACTTAAGCGACCCATGCGACTCAACCGACTCGTGCGACTAACCGACCCGTGCGACCCATGCGACTTAACCGACCCGTGCGACCCATGCGACTCAAACGACCCTCAGACACTCTACGACACTCAATCGACTCACTGAGACTCAACCGACCCACACCCCTCAAATTAATTGAGGGATGTCGAGAAGCAAATTTTATAATCTCCGGAGGGACAAAATTTATTATACAAGATGCATTATTCTCTCCATAATCCCAATGAAACTTATCGAGTTTCCAAGATATTTGCCAAAGTGGCTATCATCTAAAAACAATGGATGATGAAAATCATGAATATCTTTATATCATGACAATGGTTTCTCGAAAGAAACATATTAAGGAAAATTACCAGCTTTATCCTCTAAATTATATTTCACAAAGATAAGAGTGGTTGAATCATATGCCACCTTCAACCCAAAACATAAATGTACTTAAGATTTAGAATGATTAGCTGGGTCACCCAGGTTCATTAATGATGCGGAGAATTGTTCAAAATTCCAATGGTCATATTAAAAAATGAGATGATATTTCAATCTCATGAGATCATATATACTACTTGTTCTTAAGAAAATTGATAGTAAGACCATCGTCGGTCAAAGTTGGTTATGAATCACCATCGTTTTTAAAACGAATACATGGAGATATCTATGAACCCATTCATCCACATAGTGGACCATTTCGATACTTTATGGTATTGGTCGATGCTTCAAGTAGATGGTCACACGTTTGTCTATTATGAACCTACAATGTTGCATTTGCGAGATTTCTTGTGCAAATAACAAAATTACGTACTCAATTCCTCAGTTACCCTATGAAGAAAAGTGAGTCTTGATAATGGTGGTGAATTCACTTCCCAAGTTTTCAATGATTATTGTCCATCAATTGGAATTGAGATTGAACATCCCGTATCGCATGTTCATACACAGAATGGTATGGTGAGTCGTTGATTAAACATCTCCAACTCATTGTTTGACTATTATTTTACTGAAAGCAAAACTCTCAGTTTCTGCTTGGGATATTTACATTATGTAGTACAAACGGATGATATGTTCACAACTCGGTTTGCTGATTGTCGTTTTAATGAGAATGAATTCTCAGCGCTAGAAGGAGGAATAAAATAAGCATCATAAGATTTAACATGGAAAACACAATTATTGCTATATCTTGATCCTTGATAACGCCTAATGTATCTTAGTATTCCCATCCTTCCTAGGTTAATTTTTGTTATGATTCTTGGACTTTACCGACATATTAAGCATAATTGAGGGCTTCTTCTATCATTTCTTGTGTTGTGCAGGAAATGAGGACATCTGAAGCAAACACAAGAAAATGCGCCAAACCTACCTGAAAGCGCGACCAAAGTGTAAAAGGAGCATGGTCGATCACATCTAGCTGCACGACCTCGGTGAATGGAAGGAGAACGCCCAACCAAGCACACTATGAAGCACGATCGAGCTCCTAAAGTCCACAGCACGGCTGTGCAGATTATGCAGCACGAACGGGGAGCAAACAAATGTAACATTACGGCCGAGCAGTTCATGCAGCACAACAGGGTTGAAGTGAAACTACATGCACGACCGAGCAACAAACAAAGCACGACCGGGCTCAGCTCCAATGCCCGGGCAATCATCCTTAATAAGAGAGCAGCACGGTCGGGTTGGTTGATGTACACGGTCGGGCATAGAGGAAACTACCAAGGCAAAGTTACGAGGATCGGCGTGCCGCTCGGAGGAAGAAGGAACACCATCGATTTTCAAAGGATAGGAGTCTATTCTGAAAGAATAATGATGCGATCCTCGCTGAATCGACACTCTAGAACGAAGGTCATGACGAATAATCCTTGCCGCAGTCGAGGCAGAAGACTCCTCTACACAAGGCATGTGGAGCGATAGGTCGCACGAGAGTTACGGAAGGCTCTCGGTTTACCGAAAGTCGTCTTCGAGGATATTACGCACCAAGAAGAACGAACTTGTGTTGGATATTACACACCAACAATTGATGTATATTACACACCAACAATGGAGATTTCTCAAAGAGAAAATTAAAAATTCAAATTGATGGAAGATTGAGTTCTACAAAGGGGATGGCTAGCCATAAGAAGAAAGAAGTCGTGCAAGACTTCAATGCCACCATAAATGCATGCAAGCAATGCAAGGCTTGTAAATTAAATGAAAAAAAAATTAAAATTCAACATAAAAATAAACGTAATGATAAGGTATTTCGATACGATCGACGTATGAAGCCTCGAGTCAACAATTAGGGGGCTAAAAGTGATTCGTGGCCTCGTTAAAAACCCGCCATTGAAAAACCATGTGGGACAAAACCACCGGTTGGAAAAGAGCACACACGACACACTTTCCCTAATTTTTTAGCGTTGCAAGTTGAGCTTCGGCATGTAGTATGACTCGGATGTTGGAGCTCCCTTGTGGACTCGAGCATTCGTCTTGAACCCGCACGGCCGCGAGTAATCCGACGATAGCTTCCTTGAACCTTCCAGCTTTAGCTTGGGTCACAAAACCTGCTGGTATGGATAAGGCATCCTCCTCTCTAGCTTTAGCTCGGGTCACAAAACCTGCTGGTATGGATAAGGCATCCTCCTCTCTAGCTTTAGCATGAGTCACGGGACCGGCGTCCTCTGTTCTCTCCTTAGGACGGGTCGCATCCGCCTTTCTCTCCTTAGGATGGATCGCGTCTGCCTTTCTCTCCTTAGGACGGGTCGCATCCTCACGGGTCACATCCTTTTCTCTTGCCTCAGCACAGGTCGCGTCCTCCTTTCTTGCCTTAGCTTGGGTCACGAGACCTTCTTGTAATATTGAGGCATTTCCTTCCTGCTCAGATCCTCGATGTTGTCAATGATCATATCATCCCCTCCCTGTTGAAAAGGATTTGTCCTCGAATCTGTTTGATCTGCGACAAAGGGCACCAAGTCAGTAACATTAAACTGGAACTCACATTATACTTACCTTGCAAGTCTAGTTGATAAACGTAGTTGCTGATTCTCTTGAACACTAGAAGGGTCTGTCGATCCGGGGCATCAACTTTGATTTTCTCTTGTTCGGGAATCGCTCCTTTCGCAAATAAATCCAAACTTGGTCCCTAGGCTCGAAAATCGTTTTCCTCTGTCACTTGTTTGCCTGCATCGCATAGAGTTTTGTTTTCTCCTCTATGTTCTTCCGAGCTTTCTTGTGGATCTATAGTACCATTTTTGCCTTCTTTTCTCCGTCCAAACTAACTTGTTCACTCAAAGGTAACGATATTAGATTTAAAGGTGAAACAGGATTGAACCCGTAAACAATTTCAAACGGGGAATATTTGGAAGCAGAATGTACAACATCATTATATGCAAATTCAGTGTTCGGTAAACATTCTTCTCATGTTCTCAAGTTCTTTTTAACAATTGCACGCAAAA
Source organism: Gynandropsis gynandra (assembly GCA_036759665.1). Lineage (NCBI taxonomy): Eukaryota > Viridiplantae > Streptophyta > Magnoliopsida > Brassicales > Cleomaceae > Gynandropsis > Gynandropsis gynandra. The sequence goes on along the minus strand of CM071865.1, from coordinate 37,077,098 downwards.
AAGTTTCTAGGGTTCGATTAACTACCTCGGTTTGACCATTAGTTTGCGGATGACACGTAGTGGAAAACAATAACTTAGTTCCTAGCTTAGACCATAGAGTTTTCCAAAAATGACTATGGAACTTTGTATCCCTATCAGAAACTATCGTTCTAGGCATCCCATGCAACCTGACTACTTCCTTAAAGAATAGATCGGCTATGTGCAGCATCATTCGTTTTGTGGCATGTTATAAAATGTGACATATTAGAAAATCTGTATACAAACCACAAAGATTGAATATTTTCCAGTCTTAGTCCTAGGATACCCAATCACAAAATACATAGATATATCAGTCCAGAGGTGAGTCAGGATAGGTAAAGGGATATACAAACCGCGAGTTTGAAATTTAGACTTTGCTTTTTTGCACGTGACGCATCTTTCGTAAATTCGTTCAACGTCCCTCTTCATGTGCGGTAACTTCATGCGTTCTCAAAGTTAAATAAAATAACCTAAACTACCCGCAAGTGCACGACACGTGTGTAGTATTTTAGGTGTCGATCCCACAGAGACTACGCAACACAATCTAAACTCGAACTATGAATCAAACTTGCTAACGAACGAATATGGTTGAAGAATGAAACACTGAAAGTAAATAAACGATTTGGTTCTTAACGATAAGAGAAACGTTCTAGGAATCAAGTTTCACCACAAGACTACCGAAACGAACAATCAATCTATCTATCATGCAATCCCAGTTTAAGCTATCTAAGGCAGACGATCCTAATATGATATCGACCCTCTCTCAAGGCATAGACACGTGATCTAGACAAGTTGCCCCCTACTTTCGTGGCTGACACCTTGAACTAAATCCATAAGAACTTGATTCATCTGTTTTATCCTCTACCGTTGCTACCCTACTTTCGTGGCCTAACCTCGGTTGTTCTAAACCTGATCTTCTAGGACTAGAATTCTCCTTTCGTCCTTCTCCTAATCCCTAAAACATGCATCTACGCGGCCGTCGCAAACACAAGTAAATTAAGCGCTCAGATAGAGAATAGATAAACGAAAACGGGAAGATGCATTCAAGATAAATCAAAAGTGGTTCCGGGATAGCCAAGGGCTAATCCCTTCTCCTAGAACAAACAAACTACTCGCTCATGCGTCTGTAAACAAACATAAACAAAATAGAAAGTCTAAGGAACATGAAAAGCAAGCGAAACCGAAGTGTCAGGTTGATCTACAATGCTCCTTGCTTGCCTCATCGCAAGAATCTCCTCAATCACGAACTGAATTAAAAGTTCTGTCTAATGCCGTCCTCTGCCTCCTTTTATGTCCTTTAAGTCGGTCTAAATGTTGCCTTAACCCCCACAAACTTCCTTTTATTTTAAGTTAAATTAACTAAACTTTAGTTTGCTGCCGAAGGTCGCGACCCGCTCGGGCGCTCAATGTACCCGCTCGGGTACGGCTACGTCTGGTCGCGTGGATCGCGATCCTGCATGGGGTGCCCGATCGGGCATGGTGTGCGCCCGGTCGGGTGAGAGGCATCTGCTCGGGCGTTTCCTTGCCCGATTCGTGCGTGAATGCGCACCAAATTTCGCCGTAGCCTTTGCCCGATCGTGTGTGATTTGTGCCCGATCGGGTGGTGGCTCCTCTTGCTAAATCTCGTCCCGTTTGTCCCGCCATGATCCTCGAAGTTGGTCCTTAGCTCCGTGCATGTCCTTTAGCTCCAAAATGAACCGAATACGCGTAAAAACCTGTAAGAACATGAAAACACGAAAACAAG
>CM071865.1:37044713-37075283 GCA_036759665.1 Gynandropsis gynandra | reverse complement strand
TAAATCGTGCAAGAAATACGTATGAAAACGAGTTGATCAAATTCCCCCTTCTCCTAGAAATACCGTTAAAGCGAACCTAACCGATCAACTATCATGTCGAGAGCAAATTCGGCCTAATCAAGTTTTCAGTCTTAATCCTAGGTCCACCACGGCTACCTATGAAAAATTAAATCAAAGGAAAACTAGACAAGCTACCGTAACTCCCTCCACCAAACAAGACTTCAGACAATGCTAAACCTAGATCAACCGAGGATACTTGTTTCTTTCTTTCCGAGCTTCTTTCTTTCTTTTTTTTTCTTTTTCTTTTTCTTTTCTTTTTATGACTACTTTTTGTTTTCCTTTTCTTTTATTTTTTTCTTTGCATACACACTAGGCTTCTAGGACGTCGGATTTGAAGGGATCCAGCCTCTACTTAGACCCAGACTACCGATGACGGTATACTCATGCATCTCGTTTAAGAGTGCAGCGGAGTAGGCGGCTTTTTTGTGCCATGCCCTTAGGACGTAGAAAGATGATCGCCAACCCACCACTTAGACCCGAGACATCGAAAGAGTATCAAGGTCGATGCACTCATATCGATTTTTTATCATGCTTTTTAGGCATTATTTCTATCGACAGCGGAGTGCTAGTGTGTGCTTTTAATATGCAAAATAAGCTCGATTTTATATGATCCAATAATCCTCATTAGAACAAAAGTAAAGCATCGTCTACACGAAGTATGACCATCTGGCTAGAGAGAATAAACGATAAACTAGCCTAGCAACTTCGTCTAAACCCCCCACAAGCAACACTAGGATTGCCAAAGAACTACGACCTATTGTTTTTCAGCCGACTAATAAGCTCTAACGCTTAGGGAAAACCTAGCTCAATCATGCAAAATCTCACGAAAAGACCAACTTCTTAAGCATCCTAGGTTCAGGGTTCATCTCAAAACGTGGCACCGGACAAGTGCCTGGGACGACTCTGACTCATGAAAACAGAAACAAACTAAAAACCACAAATTAACCTAAGAACTACAAAGTCAAAGGGAAAAATGAAAGAAAATGAAACGAGATCACCTGACAAACGTGAGCTGCTCCCCCAGACTTGAATTGAAAGGCGTCCTCGACGTGATGCTCCGATGGAGGGTAAGGGACGGAAAGCACGTTTGTGGTGGTTATTTTTTTAAACGAAAACGAATAACCGAATCTAAAACTAAAAACTAAGAAAAGTAAATGCAAACAGCTGGGTTGCCTCCCAGAAAGCGCTTATTTAACATCCTTAAGCTTTGACGTCTTCATTCCTCATGCGCGCGCGACGGGTGGATCGGAAAGGGAAATTGAGTTTCCACTTTCAATCTGTTAAGCGGCTTGGTAGAGCTTTAGCCGCTGTCCATTAGCTATGAATGTGTCACATGTCTCGCTCCATAGTTCCACATCTCCATGTGTGAAGACTTCTCGTACCTGAAAAGGACCAGACCAACAAGCAAGTAGGTTGCCCAAGAAATTATTAGGACGAGAATTGAAGAGTAGAACTAAGTCACCTAGTTGGATCTCATGAGGTAGGATCTTTTCATCGTGCCATCCCTTAGTCACTGATTCTTCCTTTGGCATATCATGCACGGGATTCACTTGCTCGCTGCCCGAGGTTGGATTAAGTGTACCTGCATTGAAAAGTTTTATGACGTCTTTTTCCATTACCTCGTGCAAGTGCGGGTGCAGCCTCCTTTGAGTTTTGGTGGAAGTTTCGTGGTTGTCCTCCCTATAAATTTTGTGCGTACACATTGTAGAGCTGACTCTTCTACGCTTCTTTACCCGTGTGGGTTGTTTTCTCATCTCATCTGCAATCAAGTTAGCATTCATAACAGTAGGGTATGTTTTATGGGAATCAACGTACTCATACCGAAAAGAAGACGGAGGTGGGTCGGGCTCAAGTTCGGACGCTTTCTCCGCTGCAAAACCAGCATGCATATCACGTGGTATCTCCTCACGTGGGGCGTCTCCTAGTGCTGCAATGGCATTGATGAACTTCGTGTACATCTCAGCTCCTTCGTCCGTAAATCCTGCATCTTTGCAAATTCGTGTTAAATACCGTACAAGAGAATCGGAAGCACTTACGTGATCAAGCGTGTATTTTGCTAACTCGTCCAGCGAATCGATTGTAAAGCAAGACTCCTTGAATGAGGAGTCGTTCATGGTGCTGGACAAGGTAAACTCTATCGTTTCGTCTCCGACACATAAGGACAACTTTCCTTGTTGTACGTCTATCATCGCACCTGCAGTAGCTAAGAACGGCCTACCAAGAATAATAGGTATCCTAGCATCTTCCATTATCTCAACTACAACAAAATCAGTGGGAATGCAAAGCTTACCTACCATGGTGGGAACGTTTTCAACGATTCCCACCGGATGTCTTACCGTACGATCCGCGAGGCGTAGAGACATCTTCGTAGGTTTAAGATTCCCGAAGTCCATCCGCTTAAAGACTGAGTGTGGCATGATACTCACGCTTGCTCCTAAATCACACAAAGCATTTTCAATATCGAGATTACCTATTGTGCATGGAATGGAGAAGCTTCAGGGATCCTTCAACTTTGGTGGCAGTTCGTTTTGAAGGATAGCGCTGCACTCCTCGGTGAGTGCTACAGTCTCGTTCTCTTCGATGTGCTTCTCTTGGGACAGTGCCTCTTTGATGAGTTTGGCATGATTAGGCATCTTTTGGAGGGCTTCTACGTATGGGATGTTGATGTCAAGCTTCTTGAGACCCTCTAAAAATCTGCCCACTCTCTCTTCAATCTTACTGCTTACCAATCGTTGAGGAAACGGTATAGGAGGTTTGTACGCCGGAGGAGCAACATATGGTTTGTCTAAATCTGATTCAACTCCTTCCATAATCGCAACTTTACCTTTTCCTCTATTCATGGACGTACCAGCAGCATTCCCTCGCTCTTTCGAAGGCGAATTCTCAACCACATCACCGATGCACACAGAAATAGCATTCACATACTCTCTCGGGTTTAGCTCGGGTTTACCTGGGAGCTGTCCAGGATTCCGAGAGGATGAGGCAGCCCGCTCTGCTACGGTGTTCTCTAAACTCTTCACATGATTGCTCAAAGATTCCATCTGAGTTTTGAGTTCGCTAATTGCTGTCCCTACATCCGCGTTGAATTTGGTTTGAATCGATTGTTGCTGCTCCTGCTTCTTAACGAATTCGAGCAATACCGCCTCAAGGTTTGATGAAGAGACTTGAGGAGGTTGAGGAGCTTGCGGAATTTGCTGAGCTTGCTGGAATTGCTGGTTGTTTTGCTGAAAATTATTTTGCCTTTGTGGGAACCCCGAATACTTTACCGGTTGAGTCGTTCGGTATGACAAGTTTGGATGATTCCTCCAATTCGGGTTGTAGGTATTCCCGAATTGAGTGTTGCCTTGCTGCTGGGCATAATTCATCTGTTCAAAATCCTCATGTACCGTGCATTGATATGCTACATGCTCCGTATCTCCGCAATTCGCACAATACATGGCATTCGCTGCATTACCCATAGCTCTGTTCTGATTAGGCTCATATAAACGACGAGTGCTATTAGGCATACCTCTCGGAGTTGACCACATGGTGTGGTTCATGGAGAGGTTATCGATCAGCTCAAATGCCTCCTCGATGCGCAGATCCATGAATGATCCTCTGGCAGCGTTATCCAACGTCGTTCGGTGCTCATCTGAAATTCCGTTATAGAAAGTTTGGTTAACGTACCACTGCTCAAGACCATGGTGTGGATACAACTGTAGAAGATCCTTGAATCTGCCCGACGCCTCAAACAAAGTCTCTCCATCTCTGCATCTGAATGTTGTGATTTCCCCCCTCATCTGAATCGTCTTGCTCGGAGGAAAGAAGCGTGATAGGAACAGTGTGCAGAGCTGATCCCAAGTGGTGATAGATCCGGCAGGGAGAGAAGGGGAAGAGACGCAACAAGATTGCATCCTCTGAGACTCCGTGAATTTTGAACGTACCTGAAAGCTCAAGGAAGTCTCTGAGGTGCTGATGGGGATCTTCATGGTTTCCACCCATGAATTGCTTCTGATAAAGCATGTTGATCATTGCTAGCTTAATCTCAAACTGTTCTCTCGCAACAGCAGGTATCCTTATGGCTGTTTGCACGTTGTTCATATTCGGCACCACGTAATCCCTGAGACGACGTGGTGGAGGAGACTGTAGTTCTCGTGGTTGAGGCACGAGTTGTTGTTGCTGCATCTGTCCATTGCCGTTCTGATTATCCATCTCTTGTCGATCTGAAAGCTCTGCAAAGGACAAATAAAAAATGATTTACGTAGAAAGAACGAAAGAAAAGAAAACAAAAACAAAAACAAAAATAGACAAGAAACTTGATGCGTTCTCAAAGTTAAATAAATTAACCTAAACTACCCGCAAGTGCACGGCACGTGTGTAGTATTTTACGTGTCGATCCCACAGAGACTATGCAACACAATCTAAACTCGAACTTTGAATCAAACTTGCTAACGAACGAATATGGTTGAAGAATGAAATATTGAAAGTAAATAAACGATTTGGTTCTTAACGATAAGACAAACGTTCTAGGAATCCAGTTTCACCACAAGACTACCGAAACCAACAATCAATCTATCTATCATGCAATCCCAGTTTAAGCTATCTAAGGCAGACGATCCTAATATGATACCTACCCTCTCTAAAAGCATAGACACGTGATCTAGACAAGTTGCCTCCTACTTTCGTGGCTGACACCTTGAACTAAACCCATAAGAACTGTGATTCATCCGTTTTATCCTCAACCGTTGCTACCCTACTTTCGTGGCTCAACCTCGGTTGTTCTAAACCTGATCTTCTAAAACTAGAATTCTCCTTTCGGTCCTTCTCCTAATCCCTAACACATGCATCTACGCGGCCGTCGCAAGCACAAGTAAATTAAGCGCTCAGACAGAGAATAGATAAACGAAAACGGGAAGATGCATTCAAGATAAATCAAAAGTGGTTCCGGGATAGCCAAGGGCTAATCTCTTCTCCTAGAACAAACAAACTACTCGCTCATGCATTTGTAAACAAACATAAACGAAATAGAAAGTCTAAGGAACATGAAAAACAAGCGAAACCGAAGTGTCGGTTGATCTCCAATGCTCCTTGCTTGCCTCCTCGCAAGAATCTCCTCAATCACGAACTGAATCAAAAGTTCTGTCTAATGTCATCCTCTACCTCCTTTTATGTCCTTTAAGTCCGTCTAAATGTTGCCTTAATCCCCCACGAACTTCCTTTTATTTTATGTTAAATTAACTTAACTTTAGTTTGCCGCCGAAGGTCGCGACCCGCTCGGGCGCTCAATGTACCCGCTCGGGTACGGCTAGGTCTGGTAGCGCGGATCGCGATCCTGCATGGGGTGCCCGATCGGGCATGGTGTGGGCCTGGTCGGGTGAGAGGCATCTGCTCGGGCGTTTCCTTGCCCGAGTCGTGCGTGAATGCGCACCAAATTTCGTACTATCATGAGTTCAGGGTAATTTCGCCGTAGCCTTTGCCCGATCGTGCATGAGTTGTGCCCGATCGGGTGGTGGCTCTCCTAGCTAATTCTCGTCTCGTTTGTCCCATGATGATCCTCGAAGTTGGTCCTTAGCTCCGTGCATGTCCTTTAGCTCCAAAATGAACCGAATACGCGTAAAAACCTGTAAGAACATGAAAACACGAAAACCAGTAAAACGGATACGAAATCATACGTAAAGCGATACATATATATCATAAACATCCCTAAAATCGTGCAAGAAATACGTATGAAAACGAGATGATCACCACTAGAAGTGATCCTGTAATATCTTAAGTGTTTTCCCAATCCCAAAATGATCCATAAGACCACCTTCATGAGTGTCTCTAATAAAAAATTCTTGCATAGAGCAGTTAGACACGCACAATCGGTTATCATAAAAGAGAAAGTTGTCTTGTCTAAAGTAACGACTTGACGCAAATTTTTCACTCGTTTTGTACACTTCTCCGAACTCCAAATCAGATGCTTATATTTCTTTAAGTTGCTCAAATCCTAGTAGCTTAGCATCTAAGGTAGTTAGCAACGCGTACCTTTGAGATAGTGCGTCCGCTTTGATATTTTCCTTACCTTGCTTATACTTGATGACGTAAGGAAATGTTTTCCCCACCTCGTGTGTCGTTTGCTAAGTTTATTCTGACCCTTTAAGTACTTGAGTGATTCGTAGTCAGTATGTAAACAAACTCCTTCGGCCACAGGTAATCCTGCCATGTTTGCAACGCTTTTACAAATGCGTACAACTCCTTGTCGTAAGTGGCATAGTTGAGGGTTGCACCTCCGAGCCTCTCGCTGAAATAAGGAATTGGCTTCCGTTCCTGCATCAAAACTACACCAATTCCTACACCGGACGCATCATATTCGATTTCAAATGTCTTAAGGAAATCCTGTAAATCAATAAAAGGGCATGAGTAAGTTTCTCTTTTAGCGTTTGGAACGCTTCCTCTTGTGCTTCTCCCCACTTTCTACCAATGGGCTAAAGTCCATGACGAATCGACGATAGAACCCCGCGAGTCCATGGAAGCTTAAGACTTCCCCGACGGTCTTTGGCCTCGGTCAATCCGGAATGGCTTTAACCTTCACTTCGTCCACCTTGACTCCATCTGCACTTACAACAAAGCCTAGAAACCTAACAGTATCCATACACAAGGTACACTTCTTGAGGTTAGCATAGAGTTCATCCTTCCTGAGTACCTTTAGAACCGACTCTAGGTGGTCAACGTGTTCTTCTAAGTTTTTACTATAGACTAATATATCATCAAAGTAGACCACTACAAATCTACCTATAAACTCTCTAAGAACGTGGTTCATTAGACGTATGAAAGTACTAGGTGCATTTGTCATCCCAAAAGGCATCACTAACCATTCATATAATACATGTTTAGTTTTAAACGCAGATTTTCATTCGTCGCCCTCTTTCATTCTAATTTGGTGATACCCGCTCTTAAGATCAATTTTAGAAAATATCCTATATCCATGCAATTCATCGAGCATATCATCAAGTCTAGGAATGGGGTGTCGATACTTCACCATGATATTGTTGATTGCGCGACAATCAACACACACACGGCAGCTGCCATCCTTCTTTGGCATGAGTAAGACGGGGACGGCGCATGGGCTCATGCTCTCTCTAATGTGCACCTTGGCCATGAGTTTCTTCACTTGTCTTTGCAGCTCCTTAGTCTACACCGGGTTTGTATGGTAAGCTAGCCTAATTGGAAGTGTGGCACAGGGAATGAAGTCGATTTGATGTTCGATGCCGCGTATCGGAGGCACTCTCGTGGAGTTGTCTTCAGGGAAAACATCTTCATAAGTCTACAATAAAGAAGTGATCTCACTCGGCAGCACCGGTGCAAGGTTTGTCAAGCTCTAAAGATCTTCCTTAAACACGAATAATATAAAACCGATTGACTAGAGTGATGAGATTTCTTGATCTCACCCAATTTAGAGTAGAAGTTCGATGCCCTTAGTACGTGTTCTTCCTTCTTGTTGCACCTCTCTTGGCATCAAAGGAATAATAATCGTTTTCCTGCCATTAAACTCGAAAGAATGCATGTTAGTATAACCGTCATGTTTTACTTGCGATCCGATCGCCACGGTCTACCGAGAAGGATATGGCTTGCTTCCATGGGAAGAACGTCACACAAGATCTCGTCCTCGTATTTCCCAATAGAGATAGGCATGGTCACTTGGTAGGTCATGTTCATCTCCCCGTCCTCATTGAGCCACTGGAGTTTATAAGGCCTCGGGTGTTTCTTGACATTTAATCCAAGGCAACTTCCTCTATCTATAACCTCGCTACACACCTTTCCTTGAACAAGGCAGCGGGTGTGGAACAAGTTCTCTTGTCGTTCTTGTTCTTTGGACTTAGATTGCACACTCAAAGATAGTCGTGCTACCAACAACTCTCCTATACCCGGTCCTTCCTCATATTCTTCGTCCGAATTTTCAGATACTTCGTCCTCAGATTCGAACTCGCCATCCTCACGAATAATCATAACACTCGTTTTCATATATTCGTTCGCATAATGACCCCTTTCATGACACTTGAAGTATTTCATGTCCTGAGCCCTCGGCTTTTCCTCTGTCTCGTTGAGCCACTGGAACCACTTTAACTTCATCTTTGCCCGTTGGGGCAGACTTGTCTCTCCTTTGATAACTCGAATTTTCCTCCCGTTGATGACTAAATTTTCTAGCCCCAAAGTTAAAACGAGAGCTCCTTTTCTGTTGGATTTGTTGTTCGATTAGAATTGTCTTATGGAGTATCTCTTCTATTTCCACGTCGTGTTGCATCTCCAAGCTGTCTTAAATTTCCAGATTCAAACATCCGAAGAAACGAGATATTAGATAATACTTCTCCACAGTTCAATTTCCTTGAGTGAGTTTCTTTAGTTTTCTATGTAGTTCTCGGTGGTAATGACTCGGAACAAACCACTTACGTATTATGGCCTTCATTTCCAGCCAAGTCTCTATCAGTTACTCTCCATTACGCCGCCTAGAAGTTACTAACTGATGCCACCAACTCAAAGCATAATCGTAGAACTCCCTTGCAGCAACCCTAACCTTCTTGGTCTTGGTGTAGTGCTAGCAACCAAACACGAGTTCGATTTTCTTCTCCCATTACAAATAAGCGTCCGGATCAGCCTTGTCATGGAGCGGAGAGATCTTGAGTCTAAGACAAGCAAGGTCGTCCCTCGGGTCGTCCCTATGTTCCTGCACCCCTCGGCATCGGCTTTGACTACTTCGAGAAGAAGATGAACTCCCTCGTTCATAGTAGTTACTGTCTCCTTCTTGCTGAATCCTTTCTCGTTGATTAAGAGTAGGATTTACTCTTGGTCGGGCCTGAATTTTGTGCAGAATCTCCTGCCAAAACTCCTCCATTTTGGTGCTAAGAGTTCGCTCCAATCGAGCACCAAGAGCTTCAACCAACAGCTTGTTTACGCGGCTGGTTTCTGCACCGCTATCTTCCATTGTGCTTTGATGAATATACCCACAAAAACCACATCGGACAGCCTACACACGTAACACACAAGAGCAACCCACAAGAAGTACACGTTGCGCATGAGCAGCCAATACTCATAACACAAACGCACAAACGACGGACGATACGGAACAAACGAACAGAAAATACGCACAGTTCAATCACTAGCTACGGTCTTTGAACAACCAAACAGCCGAAAGATGAATCAGCCTTTTCTAGAGCAAACTCTGATACAACTTGATGCGATCCTCGCTGAATCGACACTCTAGAACGAATGTCGTGAGAGATAACTCTTGCTACAGCCGAGCAGGAAGATTCCACTACACAAGGCGTGTGGAACGATAGGTCGCACGAGAGTTCGGAAGGCTCTTTACGAAGGTTGTCTTCAAGGATATTACGCACCATGAAGAACGAACTTGTGTTGGATATTACACACCAACAATTGTCGGATATTACACACCAACAATGGAGATTTCTCAAAGAGAAAATTCAAAATTCAAATTGTTGGATTCGACAAGGGGGATGGCCGACCATAAGAAGAAAGAAGTCATGCAAGACTTCGATGCCACCATAAATGCATGCAAGCCATGCAAGGCTTGTAAATTAAATGAACAAAAATTTAAAATTCAAAATAAAAATAAACGTAATGATAAGGTACTTCGATACGATGGACGTATGAAGTCTTGAGTCCACAACTAGGGAGACAGAAGTGAGTCGTGGCCTCGTTTAAAACCCGTCATTGGAAAACCTTTTGGGACAAAACCAACGGTTGGAAAAGAGCACACACGACACACTTGTCCTAATTGTTGAGCATTGCAAGTTGAGCTTTGGCATGTAGTATGACTCGGATGTTGGACTTCCCTTGTGGACTTGAGCACTCGTTTTGAACCCCCATGGCCGCGAGTAATCCGACGATAGCTTCCTTGAACGTCCTAGCTTTAGCTCGGGTCACGGGACGTGCTGGTATGGATAAGGCATCTTCCTCTCTAGCTTTAGCACGAGTCATGGGACCGGTGTCCTCCGATCTCTCCTTAGGACGGGTCGTGTCCATTTTTCTCTCCTTAAGATGGGTCGCATCCTCTTCTATTGTCTCAGCACGGGTCGCGTCCTCATCAGCACGAGTCGCATCCTTTTCTCTCGCCTCAGCAATGTTCGTGTCCTCTTTTCTTGCTTTAGCTTGGGTCACGTGACCTTCTTGTAATATTGAGGCGTTTCCTTCCTGCTCGGGATCCTTGACATTGTCCATGATCATATCAAACAAGGAGAACCAGAAGAAGAGAGAGAGAGAGAGAGCAGACGACTAAAACCTAAGGAGCCGCTGAAGGGAAGATTTGGGAAAACCGAAGAATTCATCCGAAGCCATTCTTGGAGAATTTGGAAGATGAATACTTTATCTCTTTACTTCTCTAAGATTTCTGAGTAGATCTCCTTTCCATGGGTTAGGGATGCTTATGTAATGGATTGTTTGGTTTTGAATGCTTGATTTCGGATTTTTTTTCATTCAATTGGTTTAATGGTTGTTCTTAATACCTTCATACTTGCTGATCACCTATTTGAATGAGTTTAGAGACTCATATAGTTTGAGAAGTCGGATTTGTGTCTCAAAATTAACCCTAGAATGAATTAAATTGATGTGAATCTAACCGGTCGGTTAATCTATTTAGGAACTATGATAATTGATGTTGAGCTCCCATCGTTCTTTATGCATTTAGGTTATGGATTTACTGCATCGAGAGATGAGTACATTGATCTCCTAAGTAGTGGATTTAGGCATCGAGGGAGTCACTTTCAGTTTTTTAGGTGGAGTTCCCATTGTTTCTGATAATAGAGGTTGAGTTCCCTATCGTTCTTCATGCATCTAGGTTGTTGATTACTGCATCAAGAGATGAGCATATCAATTTCTTAAACAGTGGATTTAGGCATCGAGAGAGTCACTTCCAATAATTGAGGTTAAAACTGCTGATTTCCGATCATGAATCCTCCTACAAAATAATGCAATCTGAAAGTGCAAAAGATCAATACATTTGCAAAATATTGCAAATCAACTTCCATATGGGTTCAATGATACAACACGGATTAGAAATCATATATATTGGTTGCAAATGCACCTGCTCGTATAAAAATAGGAAAAGGTCATGCAGATGAAATAATTCCAAATGACTCTACAACACGGTTAAAGCGTGGAAGACCAGTTGGTTCTAAAGATAAAAATCCTCGAAAAAGAAAAAAGTTTGATAAAGATATTGATTTCCAGATCATATAGAACATCCCAAAAGAAATAAAAGATGACGATGATCTTCAGAATGAAAGTAATGAAAATAATCATGAGTATACAGTGAATAATGAGATTTTCATTAACTATATCATGATGAAAATATCATAAGAAGAGATGAAATAAATGAAAATGATGGAATATTCTCATTCTCTATATCTTTTGAAATTGAAAATGATAATGAAGATCCAAAACCAATGTTAGTGTCAAAATGTCAAAACATACATGATTGGATAAAATTGAAAGAAGATATGTAAACAAAATTAGATTCATTGAATAAAAGAAAAGTATTTCGACCCATCATTTAAACTCCTAATCGTGTTAAACCAATTGTATGCAAATGGGTTATTATGATAAAAACTAATAAAAATAATGAGGTCACAAGATATAAGGCATGTTTTGTCACAAAAGGGTTTTCCTAGAGAGCGAGAATTGATTATGAGGAAACATATTCCCTTTTATGGATGAAATCACATTTAGATACTTGATGAGTTTAATTGCATCCAAAAACTTAGATATATACCTTATGGATGTGGTTAGGGTATATCTATATGGATCTTTTGATAATGATATATACATGAATATCCCTCAAGGATTAAGAATGCTGGAAACATCAAACTCAAAGCATAAAAAAATGTGTACAATCAAATTACAATGATCTTTATATGGGTTAAAATAATTTAGGTGTATGTGGTACAATCGTCTAAGTGAATATCTATTAGAAAGGGGATTTGTGAAAAACCTTATTTGTCCTTATGTATTTATTCAGAAAACAACAATTGGATATATGATTATACTTGTTTATGTTATCATTGAACCTTAAAGTATATAGAAAATGCTCTAAATTAACTGAAAGTGGAATTTTAAATGAAAGACAATGGACAAATAAAGTTTTGTCTTGGTTTACAGATAGAGCATCTAATAATGTTATATTTGTACATCAATCAAATTATAAAAAGAGAGTTTTAAAACACTTTAACATGGATAAAGCAAATCCATTAAGCACTCCAATGGTATGTAGATCTTTAAATGTTCACAAGCATCCATTTCGTCCCTTGTGAAGAAAATGAAGATATACGTAGACCAAAAGTATCATATATTAGTCCAATAGGGGTTGTCTTGTATCTAGCAAATTGCACTCGCCCTGATATATCATTTGCTACTAATCTCTTGTCAAGATATAGTTCTTTTTCTACACATGATCACTAGATAAGGATCAAACATATCTTTCGATATTTACAAGGAATGATTCATTTAGGATTATCTTATCATAGAGGTTCCAAACATGAGTTGATAGGTTTTACAAATGTAGGTTATTTATCAGATCCTCATAAAACCAAATCACAAACAAGTTATGTTTTCACAATTCGAAGTATGACAATATCATGGCACTCTTAGAAACAAACATTAGTTGCAACATCTTCAAATCACACCGAAATCATTGCATTCCATGAAGCAACTAGAGATTGTATGTGGCTCAGGGCTATAACTCGACATATACAAGAAACATGTGGATTATCGGCTAACATCGATCCAACAATATTATATGAACATAATACAGCATGTGTCGCCCAAATAAAAGAAGGATACATCAAAAGCGATAGAACGAAACATATCCCTTCAAAAAATTTCTCATATACCCAAGAGCATAAGAAGAAGAAAGAAGTTGATGTTCGTTACTTCAGATCGAACGAAAATGTAGATGATCTATTCACAAAGACGCTCCCTACTTCAACATTGAGAAAACACATTTATAACGTCGAGATATATAACCTCCGAAGCTTATTAACAAACAAAAGGTTGATAAATCGAGGATGAGTTTTTTTTATAGTTGCAGTCTTTTTTTCTCATCATGGTTTTATCCCAATGGGTTTCTATTATAAGGTTTCTAGCGAGACAATCGAAAAACATCCAAGAAAGAGTATTATAATCAGAAAATTTATAATTATATAAAATTGTGAATGCTTTAACCTTTTATGAAGGTTCATATTGAAGTTATGATTTTTTAAATTGAAGAATAATATTTGTTTTCTTTTGAATAGGCAATATAAATTCCAAAACTCTTCTCATTCTCTCGTATTCAAGTTTTAGGTAAATTTTTTATCTTTTGGTTCATTAAATATATATACATATATATCACATATATGTCATACATAATATATATTTATAACATGATATATCATGCATATTATATATTATATATATACATATCACATATCACATATCATGTTATTAACATCTACATAAATATCTAACATATACAAACATATTTATAATATGTGCATGCATATATCTATTCCATTTATCCATATATATGTTTACGACCCTAATCATTAAAATTTTTTCAACATATCTGAATTTTAGAAAATATATTTTAAAATATGACATAAGCATGGCGTGGATGTCAAGTTATTATCTATTAATAGAAGCTGAACAAACATGACGATGTTGATCAATATGTATATATTTAAAAATATTTTTTAAGTTTATGTATTGTTATGTTGTACTAGACAAATGGGAGAATTAATATCTGTAAAAATGTTTTTGGATGGTTATATGAGAAATAGACAAATAGAAAAATCATTTTTAAAATTTCTAAAAATTAAAACATATAAATGTAGTTTTGCTATATATAAATCGTTGTTCCTTTAATGAATATTACAAGTATTTTAGTAAATTTTCTTATTTTTTTCTAGATTCATATTTATTATAGATTTATATTCAAAATCCTAATATTCAATCTCAAAATCATGATATAGTAATAACACAAATACATAAATCACTAACATGCCCTTAAAATATTTTTCATGCAGTTTGAGTTTTATTTAGCAAACTTTGCCCCAATGTTAGAGATCCACGAGTGAAGAGCCAGAACCAAAAGCGAAAGAACCAATGTTTCAAATACCAAGGAATTAGATGGACTAGTAAAAGAGAAAGCTCAGTAAAGCGCATACTCCAAAAGGGATTAGGTCAACTAGATGTAATACCAATGGGAATCAAGGGACGAAGGTTGGAGGGAGAGAAAATGATGCCCTGCTCTAGACGTATCAAATACTAATCAAGTTTTATAATTTATATTTAGACTAGACATTCTGTAAGGATACAGATCGTATAATATCAGGGTCGAACACAAAGATAAGTAAGATTTAAACTAATCGCCTACGAAAATTAGGGTCATGAAAATGTAAAAGTGGTGTGTGATATGAACAGGTAAACTAAACTAAGATATCGTTATATACAAATTGGGACAGTGGTTATAGACTCGTGTATTGTTCTCAAGTATGCGAATTAGCTAGAGATTTTGAAAATATCATTATTTTTAAATTCAATTCTCTCATTGATCTACCTATTCTCGTATTACAAATCTTATATATTGTACATATTATTGACGTTTTCGCCTAATTACCTATACACAAAAACATTATTAATGAACCTACAGGCTATAGTGGTGCAAACTCCTATCTAATATTTAGACCACTACATATTGAATGCATTATCAATCAATATC
Organism: Gynandropsis gynandra; assembly: GCA_036759665.1. Taxonomy (NCBI): domain Eukaryota; kingdom Viridiplantae; phylum Streptophyta; class Magnoliopsida; order Brassicales; family Cleomaceae; genus Gynandropsis; species Gynandropsis gynandra. The sequence continues at coordinate 37,060,492 of CM071865.1, read as the reverse complement.
ATCACTCCTAGACTCATTAACCTACCTATATATAGATATGATTATTCATGTCTATCCGGTGCATTAGATCTAGCCGAATTCGATGTCTCCATCTGAAGTAAACCAACTGACAACCAATTCATGCGATCCATAAAAACCTGGAAGATTAAAACGTGCAACAATTTATGGAGTTAACAATTATTCAGATTATAAAGTTCATTAGACTCGCATACACAATACTCTAATCAACAACAAGGATCAAATTTATGCTTCTACATCTAAAAACTAGATTATAATAATAAACAAGTAAAGAGAGGGTTTAGGAATTCTTAGTCAATCTCTCTATCTGTTCTTGCCATGACCTCGCCTTCAACTCATTTTACCGATCGTTTAGCTCTTCAATGTAATTCGGATAGATTCTTCGCTCTTATGCACAATCCTAATGTGTTTCTCAACTTTTGATATACTTAAAGGATATTTTCCCTCGTCATGTCTGTCCTCCCTGTCTAAGAAATGTCCCCCTTTCATAGAGAAGCCTATCTCCTTATTAAACCATTCAAATTTTGAATTTTTTAAGTGGAATTGGTGAAACGTTCAATTGAGCAGGCATGTGTTCAAGCCAAGTGGTAGGTTGTTCCATGCTTCTCCCGTGTATATAGGATGCATCTTGGACTATTTCAGATGGACCGCTTAGTCAAGCAAAAGATCACTCGGGTCGAGCAATTCCTCTGGAACAAACGAGGGCTCTAGAAGGATGAGCGCTCGATCGAGTGTCCTTGTGCTCGGGTCGAGTGAATTCTCTAGACGGATTTTATTTCTTCGCAACGACCGAGTGACCAATAGTTTTGCCAGAGTGAATTCTTTGGAGGTTTTGAGAAATCGATTTCAGTACGCCCGATCGAGCATTTATGAAGCTCAAATCAAATGTTTTGGCTAGATATGTCTATGATGCTCGTGTTTGTGCAAAAAGTTATCATGTTTCTGGAAAGTGTACTCCTTAATATGTATTACCTATTACCTACAAATAACAAAATGATCCAAAAAGATGTAAAAATGAATTACAATTATACAAAATTATATCATAAAGCAAAATAAGTGTAATAAGAAGACAACTAGAGATTAGCTTGGACAGCTTAAAACGGAGTTCGGAATTCTACAGCACTATTACCGTGTAAGGCTAGACTATATTTTTTCTTGTGATTCCTTTACTGATGCTCCTTGGTCTATCTTGCCATGGATAAAGCTAAACGATATTGCCACGAAATTTTGATGGAAAATTTGTATGTATTACACATTTTTTCTTCTAATGATATGAACAATGGGGCAGAACGTGTGGTTTGTGCAATTGAAGTCCTCTCTCCGGTTTCGTTAGACTCGGAAACTGTAGTTGTGAAAACGTTTTGTATAATAGAAAAACGAAACATTTTTTTTATTTTCTTTCTTTAGAATCAAGGTGAGTAACTAATATAATGAAAAGAACATAAAATGAGTATTTAACAATACAAAATGACTTTTTTTATATAGGTTGAAGTCTTCTATTTAGAGAGTATTTATATCGGGCGGAACCGAATTCGAGGGAGACCGGGTAGGAAATCGATCCAAGTGAACTTTAAATTAATATTTTAAGCTTTACATACACGCATATTTTCTTCCTCGCCAATCAATAAACGACAGAAGTATATTTCTTTCTTCTTTGACAAAACCGCGTTCTCATTGTTTTTTGTTTTTCTTCTTATTTATTTGAGTCATTTCAACTCTTGCCAAGAATACCCACGAAAGCATTCGACAATGGCTTCTATTTCATTCATCTTTATCTATCTTATCATTGTTAATGGTTTACTGGTCACAAATCCAGGAAACCTTCACGCTGTTGAAGCCTTCGCTTTCCAGAACTTTGATCGTAGGAATCATCATAATAAACTGAAGGTCCTGGCAAGGCCAAGGAAGGATCCTCCGAAACCTCCTACCCCGGCGGGTGACGTTGGTGGTAGTCCTTCTCCAGGATATTGATAGACCAAACCATTAAAAGCATTAAAAGCAAGTAGGTGTCCGTAAGAATCGTGGATTCATATGTTTATGTATTCGTCGGCGTCACTCATATAGCTTGGACTATTTGTAGTTGTTTAAATCTCGTCTCAATAATTATTTGTAGTTGTTTTGTACAAAAACTGTGATTGTGTTATGTGGATGTGTCGACGATTCATGTCAGATTTGTTCAACGTTCCGCAAACTCGATCAATTCCATAATTATTGATTTATTCCCTATATCTTCTTAACTTCAGTTTTGTAGAATACACTTCCATGAACATATGGCGCAAAAGTGTCGACATGGTTACAATTATAAGCATTTAACGCATGTGTGTTAATATAATATCTGGACCACTAAACAAAATGCGGAACTATCAATGTTAATAGCAACACAAATTTGTTTTAAAAGCATTTCCCATGCAAGCTCAACACAATTTCAATGCAAAATGGATGCCAATTTGCATCGCAGTGTCAACTCCATAACCAAGCCACTTAAAAATCATTGTGCAGTTTTATTCTTGAAGAACAACAAATAGTCTAAAAGTTCCAATCATATGGAGTGTTGTAAATCTTGTTTTTCAGTGAACTTTAGCAATCATTTAGTTGCTTAACTGTAGTTCACTTTGTCCATCTATCGTCTTGATTGTGCAAACATAAATGTAAACAACCGAATGAATGTAGAAACTCACTCAGCATGTAAAAGAATTGAAATAACAAATGAGAGAAAGAGATGAGAATGAACACAGTAGGAATTTTCTGAAAACTTCGCTTAATTCAAATATTACCGGTCGTCCATACATATAAGTCTAAAATACATCACAAAAATCGATCAAGACATGCTCAGAAACATCATAAATGTTTTTGTCTAACAATTACCCAAAATAGATAAAGTTTGACCCGGCCAAGAACCTAATGTCCTTGACAAAACTGGCAACCTGCACCAACGGTCTGGTGCAGGTTCTTCACACTGATTCCGAGGCTTTCAACATCTCCTGTTGCCCCGTCCGTGCTCTAAGCTTCTTCTGCTATCTTCAGGCTTTAATCTTGTCGCCTGCTCCAGTCTGGATCCTCCGTTCATCGTTGTCTTCTTGTCCTCTGAAGTCTGCAGCCTGATCAGCCTTTCTGCATTTTCCTGCGTCCCGGGTCATCACGTTAGATTTGGCCGCGTCCCGCTTCTTTGCACTTAGGTCGGCCGCGTCCCGCTTCTTCGCGTCTTGTCTGGCCGCGTCCCGTGCCTTCGCCACCTGTGTCTCCGCGTCCCGTTGTCTCGCGTCTTGCTTGGTCATGCTCCAACTGGTCACGTCCCGTGGTCTCGCGTCCTGCTTGGTCACGCTCCAACTGGTCGCGTCCCGCCTGGCCGCGTCCCGCATGCCCGCGTCTCGCCTGCGTCCGATCTGGTCGCGTCTCGCTCACCCGTGTCCTGCCCAGCCGCGTCCCAGGTTTCCATTTTGCCATGGACAAACTGATCAATGCCTTCATTCTCCCTCTTGATCTGTTTGTCCATGACTCCCAACTTGTGCCTCAGCTCCTCAAAACGCTTTGTTCCAAGTGACTTAGTCAGTATGTTCGCCACTTGGTCCTGTCCAGCCACATGCTCCAGTTGTATCTCCCCATTGCTCACGGCCACTCTTACGACATGGAACTTGATCTGAATGTGCTTGGTCCTCTTGTGATCCACGGGGTTCTTGCTGATTGCAATTGCTGTTGTACTGTCACAATGGATAACCAACGCCTCGCTCATATCAAATCTCAGTTCTGCAAATAATCTTTTCAGCCATGCAGCATGATTTGTGGCTGCACACAAGGCTGTATATTCAGCCTATGCACTTGACTGGGCTATCACCGTCTGCTTCTGTGACCCCCAGCTGAACATGGAACTGCCAATGGTGAAGCAGAATCATGTGGTGCTCTTAGAGTCTTGTACACTTCCAGCTAGATCAGCATCAACATATCCTACTAATCTAGCATCTTCAACCTTTTAAAACCACAAACCATAGTCTCTAGTTCCAGAAATGTACCTCAACACCCGCTTAGCTTCTTGTAAACTCTTCTCCATTGGCTTGGCATTGCTCCTGGACAGATAGGATGCTGAAAATGCCAAGTCTGGTTTGGTTGCTGCTAGATAGAGCAGGCCACCAACCATACTCATGTACTTGGTTGGATCATTCAGTTCACTTCCTTCCTCTGAATTCTTCCCACATGGTGCTAGGGGTGTTGAGATACTTTTGGAATACTGCATCCCAAACTTCCTCAAAAGTTGTCCTACATACTTGGCCTGGTTCATGAAGATACCATCATCCGAGTAGCTCACCTGAAATCTTAGGAAATACCTCAAATTTTCCCAGGTCTTTCATCTCAAATTCTTTATTCAACTTCTCCTTGAGTTCCTTGATCATACCCTCATCATCTCCAGATATGATCAGGTCATCCACATATAAGCAGATTACACAAATCTTCTGGTGTTTTTCCTGCACATACATGGCAGCATCACATCCACTCCGTTTACATCCTTCTCCAAGGAAGAATGAGTTAATCCGGCTATACCAAGCTCTAGGAGCTTGCTTCAACCCATACAAGGCCTTTTTGAGTTTCAAGACCTTGTCTTCTTGTCCATCTAATTCATATCCAGGAGGTTGTTGGATATACACCTCCTCTGCAATTTCTCCATTGAGAAAATTAGACTTCACGTCCATCTGGTGGAGGCTCCACCCTTCCTGGGCTGCTACTCCAATAAGGGTCCGTATGGTATCATGTCTGGACACTGGAGCAAAGGTTTCTCCATAGTCCAGGCCTTGAGTTTGAGTGAACCCCCTTGCTACCAACCAGACCTTAAGTTTATGAACCTTACCCTCATCATATGTTCTCACCTTGAATATCCATTTTACTGAGATCACCTTATGACCTTCTGGTAGTACAGCAAGCTCTCAGGTTTTGTTTTTGTTAATCATGTTGCATCCATTGCCCTCCTCCAACCAGCATCTGCCACTGCCTCCTCAAAGGTTACTGGTTCCTCCACTGTTGTATAGCAGCATTCATACACTTGGTTGCTCTCTCCCTCAACTGGCTCTGCATCCTCATAGATATATGCCAGCCTCCTCATTCTGTGCACCCCCGTGATGAGCTGCTATTGGTGTCTCTGCTCCCTCTGGAGCTAGACTGTGTGAGTCTGAATGGAACAGGGGTAAATGGCTGATGATTACCCTGACTCCCTCCAGACCCTTGTCCTTCTTCCAGACCACCTTGGGGTGTTCTCTGAGTGCTGTGATCAACTAGCTCCGGGTGTGACACAGCAGTGTTGAAACTAGGAATTCCAATCTGTCCTTGAGTTACAGACTGAGTTTCCAAGTTCCAAGCCTTCTCCTTCTCAAATATAATGTCTCTTGCAACATCAATCTTGCCTGTGCTCAGTTTGAACACCCTATAGCCCTTGCTCAAGATACTGTATCCCATGAAAATGGCCTTCTCAGACCTGTCATCCAACTTTTGTCTCTGTTGTGCTGGGATCTACACATAGCAGAGGCTTCCAAAAACTCTCATATGCCTCACACTTGGTTTGTGACCACTCCAAGCTTCCAAGGGTGTCTTGTTGTCTAGTGCCTTCGTTGGAAGTCTATTCTGAAGGTATGTTGCAGTAAACATCCCTTTAGCCCAGAATTTGTTGGGAAGACCCTTCTCCTTGAGCATGCTCCTAGTCATCTCCATAAGTGTTCTATTCCTCCTCTCTGCAACACCATTTTGCTGAGGAGAATAGGCCACACTCAACTACCGTTGTACTCCATGCTCTTCAAGGAACTCAGTGAAGGGCTTTGAGTTGAACTCTCCTCCCCTGTCTGACCTCAGTTCCTTCAGCTTCTTTCGAGTCTGGTTTTCCACCAAATTTTTAAACTTCTTGAACATACTGAACGTGTTCGACTTGAGCCTCAATAAGTATACCCACAGCATGTGGGAATGGTCATCTGTAAACGTCAGAACATACAGGCTTCCATCTAGTGATGGAGTCTGCATTGGACCACACAGGTCTGTGTGAACCAACTCCAGTATGTCTTTTGACTTGCTCTCTGATTCCTTAGGGAGTTTTAATCTGGTGTGCTTCCCTTGTATGCATGCTTCACACAACTCCATGGTCACCTTAAACTTTGGTAGACCTTTCACCATTTCTTGATTCTGCAATTTCACCAGATTGTGGACACTAGTGTGTCCAAACCTCTTGTGTCAGAGGTTTGCAAGCCCCTCCTCTCCGGCCTTATACACTGCTTCTTCTGACATCTTCCATCTAAGTGGATAGGCCTTCTTCACAATAGGTACTTCAGCTACCTTGGCTCCCTCTTTGTCCCGGATTAAACACAGATTCTCAACAAATTCCACATGGTATCCATTCCTTACCATCTGTGGAACACTGAGGAGATTTTTGTCCAATCCTGGGACTAAGAATACCTCTTTGATTTTCCGTCTTCCCTTCAATGTCATAACTTCATATCCCCTTGTCCTAATACCTCTTTGATTTTCCTTCTTCCCTTCAATGTCATAACTTCAATATCCCCTTTTCTTGTCGTCTGCAGGATGGCTCCATTGCCTACCTTTATAGGCACTTTGACTGTCTTGTCCAATGAGGTAAAGTACCTCTCATCCTGAGCCATATGGTTGGTGGCTCCGCTGTCTATTAGCCATACGTCAGTATCATGCTCTCCTCCAACCACATGTGCTGCTGTGAATAGAAAATCTTCTCCATCTTGCTCTTGGTTTGTTTGAGCTTGATTGGAGGGACCTTTCTTCACCTTGCAGTCCCTTGAGAAATGTCCCACTTTGCCACATGTGTAGCACTCCTTCTTAGTTTTGTAGGATTTGGATCCTTCTCATTTGTCTATCTTCCCTTTGAAATAACATTGAGCTTCAGTGTGGTTGTCCTTCCTGCACACCCCACACCATTTCTTGTCACCTTTGAACTTCTGCTCAGTCTTGCCAGAACCCTTCTTGCCAGATTCTGACTTGGATCCTGTCTTGATCCCTTTGTATCTGACTTGGAAAGCTCGCTCTAGCCCTCCGCCATGTCTATCATCCAGTCTATATTCTTGAGTCTGTAGAGCAATCACCAGCTCAGCCATTGTCAAGGCTGTTAACTCTTTAGTCTGCTCTATGACTCCAACATAGGGGTCAAATCTTTCTTGTAGTGAGCATAGGATTTTTGACACCAATGCATCCTCCTTGATATAATCTCCGTATGCCCTCATCTCATTTCCCAACTCAGTCACTTTGTTGGTGAAATCTTTGTTTGATTCTTTTTCTCCTTGCTTCAAAGTGTAGTACGTAGCTCTCAATATTTGAAGCTTTATCATGGCCGTCTTAGGGTCACCTTGGAAGCGTTCTTTGAGAAGGTCCCATGATGCCTTTGCTGTCTCACATGTTGACAGATGGGCTATGAAAATTTCTTCTGATACAACATGGTAGATGAGCTCCAAGGCCTTCTGATCCTTGGCCTCCAACTCTTCCCACTCAGCTATCTTGTTTTGTCTTTGTTCCTCTGTATTTTCTATGCCCTAGGCAGGCAGCTCCGGGATCCCATCTGTGACTACTTTCCACAGACTCTTTGACCTTAGGGTGGCTCTTATCTTTATTACCCATAGGTTGTAATATTTCCCTTCAAACACTGTACTAGTATGGTGTTCTACATTGTTCTGAATTCTTTTACTGGATGCTTCTCCTCTTCTTCTTGTGCTTGAATAGTGCTTCAAATTTGTGCTATGTTGCACCTCTTGGCCTTGAGATCCAGGAGGCTCTGATACCACTGTTGTAAATCTTATTTTTCAATGAACTTTAGCAATCATTTAGTTGCTTAATTGTAGTTCACTTTGTCCATCTATCGTCTTGATTGTGCAAACATAACTGTAAACAACCAAATGAATGTAGAAACTCACTCAGAATGCAAAAGAATTGAAAGAACAAATGAGAGAAAGAGATGAGAATGAACACAGTAGGAATTTTCTGAAAACTTTGCTTAATTCAAATATTACCGGTCGTCCATACATATAAGTCTAAAAGACATCACAAAAACCGATCAAGACATGCTCAGAAACATCATAAATGTTTTTGTCTAACAATTATCCAAAATAGATAAAGTTTGACCCGACCAAGAACCTAATGTCCTTGACAAAACTGGCAACCTGCACCAACGGTCTGGTGCAGGCTCTTCACACTTCCGAGGCTTTCAACATCTCCTTTTGCCCCGTCCGTGCTCTGAGTGTCTTCTGCTATCTTCAGGCTTTGATCTTGCCGTCTGCTCCAGTCTGGATCCTCTGTTCATCGTTGTCTTCTTGTCCTCTGAAGTCTGCAGCCTGATCAGCCTTTCTGCATTTTCCTGTGTCACGGGTCGTCACGCCCGATTTGGCCGTGTCCCGTTTCTTTGCACTTAGGTCGGTCGCGTCCCGCTTCTTCGCGTCCTGTCTGGCCGCATCCCGTGCCTTCGTGTCCTGTGTCTCCGCGTCCGGTTGTCTCGCGTCCTGCTTGGTCACGCTCCAACTGGTCGCGTCCCGTCTGGCCGCGTCCCGCATGTCCGCGTCTCGCCTAGCCGCGTCCGATCTGGTCGCGTCTCGCTCACCCGCGTCCTGCCCAGCCGCGTCGCAGGTTTCCATTTTTCCATGGACAACCTGATCAATGCCTTCATGGAGATCAAATACTTGATCATCTAGAAAGAAATGAAAAAACATAAAGTTTAGTTCGAGTATATTATAACTTATCTTATTGTAATGGATACGTTAATTATGTCATGGTCGTCTGAGCAAATTTAAAGGTCATGAACGTATGGGCACTGAAGATGAGTCATCGCTATAGTATTAAATTTTTAATGTATGGTTTTTTCTTATTATATTTATTATACGAACATTGTGATATTTTCAATGAATATTAATGGAATTCCATGAGAAAATTTCAACATTCTTTGACATTTTCAACAATTATATCTACAAAAAAATATCATAAAAACTCGTAGAAAATATTGTTAGAAAAGTTGAAATTACAAAACAAATAATTATTTGGAATTATCAACGAATAATTCTGTTGAATTTATCTTGCTAGAATTCCGGCAAAGTTCTTGACAAATCATCTCTCCATTATTCTCTCCGAAAGGACTATCTATTCATAATTTGCCTATAATTACTGGTGGAATGTCAACAAAAGTAGAACTCCAACCTTAATTTTCTAATGATCTTATGTTCGTCCGTAATATCTTCATAGACAATGTATTCCTCTGAAAACTACGAATTAAATTATGATTGATCTATGAATTATTGATGGATTCATGATGTAATTATAAATGAATTATGGAATGGCTATTTTCCAACGGATATATCCGTTGGGAATGGCTACTTTTCCATTCAGAATGGTCATTCCTAAGGATTTCTACGGATTCTGAGCCATTAGGAATCGATCATTGAAAATCTGTATCCGTCGTGATTTGCAATGGGCATACAACAGAACAAATTCGTTGACACTTTTCAACGACTTGTAATAGATAAATCCTTTAGGAACTGGCAACGCATGTCCGGTACAAGCTATTAACGAATGGTCGTTATAGTCTGACAACGAATATTCGTTGGCAATTTATAACAGATATCCGGTGTAAACCCGTTGAAAAGAAAAATGGTGGGAATTAAATGTTTTCAACGGATACCCGTTGGTAACATGGCTGGAAATGGTGGCAGATATCCATTGTTAAAAAGGCAGGAATTTTTCATGTCCAACGGATGCCCGTTGAAATTTTTATCAATGGTCATTCGTTGAAAGCGTGGCGAAAATAATTAAAAAATTAAAAAAATTAAAAAATATTTAAAATTTTAAAAATAAATTAATTAAAAATTATACAAATTAAAAAACATAACTTAAAATCATAAACTACAAATCATCTAAGTTAGTAGTGGCGTCTTCATCCCCGTGATCGCAACACCTCGTGAAGGAGTTGCATCAGAGTCGATAATCGGGTTTTATCTCGACGTTGTTTTCCCCATCGGTTCCAAGGGGTTGATACGCTCGACCGGTTAGCAATTCGATAATGCTCTCCATGTGACGCATCTTTGCTCGAGTTTCTCGGAGCTTCAATTGCATTACCTGAAGAACATCTTGCGTTGTCCCAAGTGTAGTTTTGAAATGCTCGATAAGCCGTTCTTGCGTGTAATTCTCTTGAACTAGGGGGGATACCGTCGTGGCGTCCTCGACGATATCCTTTTAAAGCGATTCGAGACCGTATAGACGCCCCTTATACAGTCTAATAGACTAAAAAATAAAATACGTTAAAGTTAGAATCGTTAGAAAATATTTTATTAAAGTAAAGAATTATAAACAATAATCTTATTATTTACCTCTTAATAAATTTTGTCTTCTTGTAAAGGACTAAGATCGTTGGGAGTTGAACCGCAAGCTTGTGATTGCTGTGTGATCTTCTCCATCACAACTTTCACTGTCTGTTCTGCTCGAGGGCCGACGAGTTCGGTTGGTTGCTCTTTTCCCCGACGACGGGCTTCTTCTTAGCGTGGTTTCTACAACCAGTTCAAGCAGAGTCGGTTCTCTTCCCATTCTTTGCATCTGTAACATTATAGTTATATAATTAGATAACAATTTTATAGAACAATAAGATTTAAAAAATGAATTAAAATAAATTTTACCAATTCTTTTTGTAACACCCCCATACTAGAATTACCTCTAGACTAGGAGTGTCCACCATCACCTCCAAGAGGTGGCTACACGTGTCATCTCTCAAAGGCATTTATAAAACAAAATAAATTATTTCTTCCAAAATAAAAGTAGTCCGGACCAAATAGCAAAAGAAATACGTAAAGATCATAGTAACGGTAAATGAATAAAATAAATACGAAATGCAAAATAAAACTCATCGAGACCTCGTGCACGTCTCTCCCATCAGTCCGCTGTGAGCTTTCATGTTGCTGCTCAACCTCATTGCTCTTTTTCCTCGCCACATCCTGTCCATCAACGATATCCCACAAATAGGGTGCGTACGAAATACGCACTCAATTAGATCAATATGTGTATGTACTTTGTGTGACGTATTCTCCAACTCTAAACTGAATAACATAAATAACGATCTATTCAAAGTCTAAACTAACGACATACAGATAACTCTACCAAACCCGACTGAATATCCAAAGTCTAAGACTAGTACCACACTGGATCATAACACACAGAGTCCACACGACTCTAGCTCGAGCATACGCTCGCAAAGTCCAAAGGATCCCAGCACTGAAGATCTCACAAGGTCACAACATACCTCAGCCATCAGTACAATACAGTGGTTCATCGCTCGAAAGGTTACCACAACCCCAACACGGTACGACGCTGGCAGATCAACTGATCTGGCTAACTCGATGCTCCGTCGCTCGAAAGGTTACCACAACCCCAACATAGTACGACGCCGCCAGATCCACTGATCTAACTAACTCGACGCTCTGTCGCTCGAAAGGTTACCACAACCCAGCACGGTACGCCGGCCGAGATCCAAGTGTCACAATACTAAAGTCATCGACTCGATACTCCTCACGTGACAACTCTCACCGACACGCTCGCACCCGCCTTCTTTCGAAGGTTTGAGTGTGAAATCACTCGATCGAACACACTAACATGATGTTCACTCGACTTTAACACCGAACAAAAAATCGATGTTCTCCGACCCAACACTTGGTGACACATCAATTCTCTAGATCATCTCTAGTCATGTATACAACTCATATACTTGTCATCAATTCTCATACGATAAATCTAGGGTTTAATCCAATTTCACTTGCTCACTTTTCCCATTATGATCCTGTAAATCCTATCATGATCATGCCTCGTTATAAAAGTATAATCTCTTCCATAAATCAACCACAAATCCAAAATTAGGATTGATAAAATCATCACCTTAGCTTCTCTGATGATTTGACAATTTTGGATAATATTGATAGCAACAACACCAATCATTTTTTTCCCAATTATAGATCTATTAAATTATCAATTCCATTAATATAAATCTTCGAATTAAGGAGTAATCACAAAAATATTTTTAGAGATTTACCCTTATCTCGATAATAATTCACCCACGAAGAATGTGATAAAAAAAATGGATATGTTTCTCCAATTTCTCTCCTCTCCCTCTTTTCTCTTCTCTCTCTTCTTCTATCTTCTCTTTTTTCTCTATTTTTTCTTTCTTTTCTTCTTTCTCTCGGCTTATCAGCGAATGCTCCCTTTCTCTCTCTTTTTTTAATTACTAAACTTAATATTAATAAGTTATATACATATATATATATATAGATATCCTCCACCGGCTTCCTTTTCTTATAGGTCTCACAATTCTCACCCACTACAAAGGAATTCGTCCTCGAATTCTATATCTCTTATTTCAATGAATAGAAGAACCATACAACTCATCTTCAAACAACTCAGGATACTCATGTCTCATATTATCCTCTAATTCCCATGTTGTTCCTTCCACGCCATGATATTTCCACATAACCTTTATCATCGGAATTTGCTTATGCCTCAACTGTTTCACTTGGTGATTCACAATGTGTCTTGAACATTCTTTATATGTTAAGTCTTTCCTCAAGATTTTTGGTGGCTCTACAAGTATCTTCTCTGGTACTGTTAAACACTTACGCAACAACGATACATGAAACACATCATGTATTCCCTTTAAAGATATGGAAAGCTCCAATCGATAGGCCACTACTCCAATTCGCTCAATTACTTTAAACAGCCTCGTGAACCGTGGTGATAACTTGTTACTCGGCTCCTACATGATCTCCCTCGCCTCGCCTGAATCCGCAACTACACCATATCTCTGCTGTTAAACTCAACAACCTTCCTTTTTAGATCAGCATACTCTTGTGACGATCTTGAGCAGTCTTCATTTTCATCTTAATAATTCTTATTTTTTCCATGATCTCCATGACAATCTCTGCTCCGAAGATAGATCTCTCCCCACTTCAGTCCAGCACAAGGGTGTACAACATGGTCGCCCGAATAATGGTTCATATGGTGGCATCCCAATGCTAGCATGATAACTATTATTGTATGCGAACTTGACAAGCGGTAAATGATTCTCCTAACTACAAGCCACTCCAATGCACATGCTCGTAATAGATCTTCAACGCTTCCTTATAGTTCTCTCGGATTATTCGTCTATCTGTGGATGATGTGCGATGCTCATGCCTAATTTGGTTCCTAACTCTTTTTGCAATGCTTGCCAAAGACGTGACGTGAATCTTCCATCTCAATCTAATACAATAAGTGATTTTCCAGCTTATAGTATGTTATCTGGATGGACAACGCATGGTCGATTGGCTTCTCCATATTGCATGGAGGAAACAGATGACTTGGTTCCTAACTCTTTTTGCAATGCTTGCCAAAGACGTGACGTGAATCTTCCATCTCAATCTAATACAATGCTTGACGGAACCCCATGCAACTTCACAATTTGCACAATATATATCCTTGCTAGCTGATTCACATCAAAAATGTTTTTTTATCGATTTGAAATGAGCCGATTTAGTTAGCTGATCCACGACCACCCAAATGGAGTCCTTGCCACCTTGCGTCCTTGGAAGATCCATTACGAAACCCATGGTAATATGGTCCCACTTCCATTCGGGAATTGGTAGACTTTGCAATTTCTCGTTTGGTACTTGTTGCTCCACTTTGATTAATTGACACATTGGACATTTCGCTACCCATCGAGCGATGTCCTTCTTCATCCATGGCCATTGATAAAACTAGCCAACATCCCGATACAACTTCGTCAATCCTAGATGTATCGAAAGCTTGGATTGGTGAGCTTGGCTTAGAATCTTTTCTCTGATCCCTAGATCCTTTGGTACACAAACTCAACCATTAACCATTATTAGATCGTCTTCTCTGATCTGATAAAACTTGTACCTCGGGTCTTGCTTATTATTAGGAATCTTTTGTAATCTCTCATCGGATAATCGTGTTAGACAAATTCTACTCAATAGAATAGCCTATTTTATGGCTTGCAAACTGACACTCTCGGACTCAGTCTGCACTGCCTCTAGTCTCAAAGCACTTATCATGCTAATCAAATCATCAAATTCTTGCATAGTCAAAATTTCAACTCTCTTGCGGCTCAATGCATTTGCAACAACATTTGCCTTCCCCGGATGGTACACGATGTCCACCTCGTAGTTTGCGACAAACTCCATCCACCTTCGCTGACGCAAATTCAACTCTGGCTATGTAAATATGTACTTTAGACTTTTTTTATCTGTAAAAATCTATAACTTCTCCCCATAAAGATATACCCTCCAAATCTTTAACGCGAGAGCACAGTTGCCATCTCTAATCATGAGTCGGATAATTCTCTTCATGCTTACGTACCTGCTTTGATGCGTAAGCAATCACGTTATCTCCCTGCATAAGTACACATCTAATCCCGTCTTTGATCCATCTGTGTAAACTATGTATGGAATCCCTGGTTGTGGTAAGGCTAACACAGAGGATTTCGTTAGCTTCTCTTTTAGCTCTTTGAATGACTTCTCACAATCTTCATTCTAAATAAAAGGGACATCTTTTCCTGTAAGTCTCGTAATTGGCTTCGCTAGACTTGCAAAGTTCATAACAAAACGTCGATAGTACCCTGCTAACCCTAAAAAGCTCCATATCTCTTATGCATTTTTTCAGTTTTTTCCAACTTACAATCGCTGACACCTTCTCAGGATCGAAAGAAACTCCTTCTTCTGTTACGAAATGTCCCAAAATCCCACATGTCTCTTCTAGAAACTACACTTTTTCAACTTCGCAAACAATCGTTGTTCTCTGAGATACTCTAACACTAAGCGCATATGTTCCTCATGTTCCTCTAGACTCTTGGAATAGACCAAAATGTTATCGATAAATACAATAACGAGACGATCCAAGTAGTTCTGAAACACATTGTTCATTAGCTTCATGAACGTAGCAAGGGCATTAGTCAAACCAAATGACATACATCTCAAGTCTATCGTAGGGAAATTGCACGCAAAACGATGTGAAAAAGGAATGGCCGCAAAACTCCTATGGATGTCGGAAGATGTTTGGAATCAGATGTGCGCACTTTGGGATTCCCCAGAATTTAAGGCAAAGAGCGAGTGAGCAAGTCAATCCCGACGTTCTGATAGAGCGGGATACGGGATGAGCGTGCACACGGCAGGATCTCGTTCTTTTGCGGAAGTATACCAAGATCTGGTAAGTTTTATTCAACTTTATGCATTTATATAAAATTTACATTTTATTAAACTATGTCTTTTTTATTTTTTTCAGGCGAAAGAGAAGGGACACGAACCATCGTATATAGAATTGTTGGAACGTACACATGTTAGGAAGTCAGATGGTTCATGGGTGGATCCTAAGGCGAAAACCATTCACGATGAAATTGAAAACATGGCATCGGAGCGAGTATCGCAAATTCCCCCGAGAGAAGACGGCTCACAAACTACTCTTAGTCAGGAAGAGTACAACGAGTTGTATCTCGAGGTAATAATTACATTCTACTATGATCTAATTTCATTATTTAAAAATGTTATTAATTCTCGGTATTTGTTTTACAGCAAGTTACGCCCTACAAAGGTCGTATCTTCGGACTTGGAGCAATGTCCTCAAAACATTCAACTTCATCCAAAGGTAAACAAAAAGTGGATTACGAGCTCCGACAACAAATGGACGAAAGGTTCCAAGAATACGACAGGCGCGTAGAACAAGCACTAAAGGAGGCTGAACTATTAAGAAAGGAGGCTGAACTA
>CM071865.1:37027724-37044697 GCA_036759665.1 Gynandropsis gynandra | reverse complement strand
ATTAAATTTAAAAATTTTAATTTTTTTTATTTAAAAAAAAACATTGGAAACGGCACAGCCGTTTCCAAATTTGGAGACGGTTTGTTGTCCGTTTCCAAATCCAGGGACCGATTGGGGACTACTTTTCCGGTCCCTAATTAGGGACGGATTGGGGACTAAAATTTCCGTCCCTAATTAGTAACGGATTGGAGACTGAAAAAAATTAGAGTCGCGTGATTGGATACTACCACTGGTCGTCTCTAATCCGTCTCTAAACTGGTTTAGGGACAGATTGGGAACCGATTTTTCGGTTCCTAAAACCTGTTTTTCTTGTAGTGTCTGGTCTAATCTCCCCCGAATATGTTGGACAACCTGTTTCCCCTTGGCATCCGAAGACTTCAAGATGCCCTCCTCGATGAGTGCCTTCTCTACCAATTGAGCATTCTAAACTAGCTCAGACAATGATAGATGCTTGATTATCTCAATCCTGCATGTGATCTTCGGTTGTAGTCCTTGCAAAAATTTGTTGACCTTAAGAACTTATGAGGTTACTGATTTGGATCCAAACTGTGATAACTCCAAATAAGTCTCATAATACTAAGCAATAGTACGGTCACCTTGTGTAAGCTCTAGAAATGTCAACTCCATCTCTTCACGAGCAGCGTGTGGTATATACATCAACTCAAAAAGTTGTTTGAACTCAGCCCAAGAAAACATATGCTCTGGACGTTCCCTCTGAATCTCGTCCCACCAAAACACTGCTTCTTCCTACAAGTAATGGAGTGCAATATCCATCTTAAACTCTAATGGACATCTAGATGATCGAAAGTTGCGCTCTAATCGAAACATCCACTCCTCCGCCTTCATGGGAGGTATTGCGCTGCCACGAAATGGCTTTGTAGCCCATTTAGCCATGTGATCCATGACAAAGAAATACTCTAATGTCTCTACATGCCTCTGATTAAACATTGGAGGAGACGCTGGTGGTGGTGGCAATGGTACTTGTGGTGGGGCATGTAGGTGTACTGGTGGTGTCGGTGCCTGCAGCGGTACTTGTGGCGTCTCCGAACTCTCATCTTGTTCACATTGTCGACTTTCTGCTAATAGCTCTCTCAACATTTCACTCATGACATCTCTATCTATTCCACTTTGTGATCTTCATCCAGATCATTGAGACAGCGTACGACTAGTGGAATAATAATCATCCTTCTCGGTATTGTCTGCTACACACAATTAGCTACTATTAGTTTCCATAGCTCTAAACCCCACTAGACATTTCAGGACATGTGTGCTACGATCTTGTGGCTTTATTAAAACTTTTCTCTAAAAATTTTGCAATCTAGTGAAAACAATAAATACGAAAAATGACAACCAGAGCTCAAATACCAATTTGTAACACCCTCATCCCGGAATTACCTCCGGACTCGGAGTGTGCACCTCGCCTCCAAGAGGTGGCTACACGTGTCATCACTCAAATGCATTTACAAAACAAAATAAATGATTTATTCCAAAATAAAAGTGGTCTGGACCAAATAGCAAAAGAAATACTTAAAGATCATAATCACGGTAAATGAATAAAATAAATACAAAATGCAAAATAAAACTCATCGAGACCTCGTGCACGCCTCTTCCATCAGTCTGGTGTGAGCTTTCGTGTTTCTGCCCACCTCATTGCTCTTTTTCCTCGCATATCCTGTCCATCCACGACGGCCCATATATAGGGTGAGTACGAAATACTCACTCAGTGAGATCAATACGTGTACTTACTCTATGCCACGTATTCTCCCATTCAAAACTGAACAACATAAATAATGATCTATCCAAAGTCTAAACTAATGACATACAGACAACTCTACCAAATCCAACTGAGTATCCAAATTCTAAGACTAGTACCACACTGGATCATAACACACAGAGTCCACACGACCCTAGCTCGGGCATACACTCGCAAAGTCCAAAGGACCCCAGAACACTGAAGCTCTCGCAAGGTCACAACATACCTCAACCATCGGTACAATACTGCGCTTCGTCGCTCAAAAGGTACGACGCTGACATATCCATTGATCTGACTAACTCGACGTTATGTCGCTTGAAAGGTTACCATAACCCTAGCACAGTACGACGCCGGCCCAGATCCAAGTGTCGCAATACTAACGTCATCGACCCGATACTCCTCATGTGACAACTCTCCCCGACGCACTCACACACGCCTTCTTTCAAAGGTTCCAGTGTAAAATCATTTGATCGAACACAGTTACAAGATGTTCACTCGGCTTTAACATCGAACCAAAATATCCACGTTCTCTGACCCCAAAACTTGGCCGCACGTCAATTCTCTAGATCTAATCATTTATACAACTCAAATAGTTTTCATCAATTCTCATAGATAAATCTAGGGTTTAATCTAATTTTACTTGTAACGTCTCACGTTTCACATTATGATCTTATAAATCCTACCAAGATCATGCCTCGTTTTAAAATTATAATCTCTTCCCTATAAATCATATTGTGACTTTTCAATCCGATCAGCCTCAAACAAACAATATCCACACACCGAACAACGTTTGGCGCATATCCATCTAGGAATTTAACGTCTTCTTTTAACCACCTTAATAATGTGGTTTTTGCTGGCCCAAACAATCTGAACATTGGGATACATGCCCTTCCATCTCATAACTCCAACTCAGATCTTTGACATATTGTCTTCAAATCTTTATTGATTGTGTATTATCCTTAGTTTTCTCCATCACATTCAAAACAGTATTGATGATGTTATCGAAACATTTCTTTTCGATATGCATAACATCTAAGTTATGACGTAATATTAGTGATTTCCAATATGGTATTTTCCAAAAGATAATACGTTTATACCAGTTATGTCATTCACCTTGGCCTTTTGGCTTTCGATGCCCACGATCTCCATCGCATTCTATGATTCTTGTAAATCTTCCATTGTGTTCAATAGTTCGTAAATGATTTGTGTTCCGGTTTGCATGCACGGTGCCTCTTCTTTTTGTACCACGTTCTTTCAAAAATGATTTTTACCTTTTCTGAAAGCATATCCACAGGGAAAAAATATTCTATGATAATCAAACCAATATGGTTTCTTCCCATTTACTAGTCGAAATGAATCTGTATCCTCCATACATTATGGATATTCCAATCTCCTGTGCGTACTCCATCCAGATAACATTCCATAGGTAGGAAAATCGCTAATTGTCTACAACAAGACCGCTTTCAATGTGAAATTTTGCTTTGTACACACGTCATAAGAAAGAATTTAATTGTTCCATAAATATCTTAATTCATGAATCAATGGTTGAAAAAAGACATCGAAAGTTTTCTTTGGATGTTCTGGTCCTGGAATCAGCGATGTCAGAAACAATGCTTCTCTTGTCAAACACATATCGGGAGGTGAATTATAAGAAGACAAAATCACCATCCACAGAGAATATTGACTTCCAGATTGTCCACATGCAAAGATAAACATTTCTCATTTCATACGCAAAATCAAAAAATATTTCATTGAAATCTTCTCAAGCCTTACCATCCAATGGATGTTGCATTATCCCTTCGCTCGTCGAGTGTTCTGCGCACCATCTCATTGTCGCAGCGGTTTTCTTCGATTCAAATAACCTTCTCAACCTGTTTGCTACATGCATATAGAACATATTTTTGTATGGTACATATTTATGTGAAGATGGTTTCTTTGGACGAAATCTGCTTGCACCGCAAAATTTGCATTCCAACATTTCTTTATCATTTCTCCAAAATAACAAGCAACTGTTTCTACAAACATCAATTTTCTCATGTGGTATTCCCAAATCTTTTAAAACATTCTTTGTTTCATAATATGTCTTGGGAGGTTGATTATTTTCCCGTAAATACTCTTGCATGGTTTTGAAAAATGAATCCATGCAATTTTCAGCAACATTGTAGTCTGTTTTTATATTCATCAATCTTGATGATAAAGATAAACGGGACTGGCCTTCACGAAAACATTCATATATAGGTTGTTCCGTTGAATCCAATAGTTTGAAAAATCGATGTGCCTCGATATTTGGCATCTCTTCATGTGGTTGTTCAAAAACTCTAGGAAAGCATGTGACCCCATTTCCACATATGGATTGGTCATCGATGCTTCATAAACAACTTCTTCATTTCTTTCTATTTCTTGCGTTTCTTGCACAATATTTCTAACGCCATAATAATGTTCACCATGAAATAACCAAATTTCGTAATTCTCTACGAAATCCACCTTTTAAAGATGTTTGAAAATAATTTCTTAACTTCGATACTTCATGTTTTTGCAGGGACATAACATTGTCATGCGTTCTTCACACAAAGATTGCATCGACGCAAAACTCTTGACCTGCTCCAATCCATGTAAGAATTCTTGAGTACCTTCCTCGGTTATGAAATATTTTCTTATATACATCCACTTTTTCGATCTATATATATCTCTATTTGAAGAAGAAGACATTTTTTTAAATATATTTATTGTTGATAGCTTGATGTAGAAGCCTGATTTTGATCATTAAATAGTGAATTTTTCAACGGAAATTCGTTAGAACCCTCAACGGATGCCCGTTGTAAATATTCAAAGGGCAACCTCGAAAGTTACAATTTCAGTGGTCATTTGTCGCCATTGTCAACGGAAATCCGTTGTGCTATGCAGTGCGCATCCATTGGCCGGTTTTTGGGGTTTCTAACGGCGGTTTAACGTATCGGTGCAACGGATTGTGTTCATTGCTCGTCTGTTACCAATTGAAATGGATTGCAACGGAACATTACTCGTTGATCATTCTAGGGCATCTGTTGGGAAGAGCTATAAATGGACGGATCCGTTGATTCGTCCGTTAAAAATCCCGTATATTTTTGTAGTGATAATTCATGTACATGTATGGTGTTAAATTGTATGGGGTCATATATTTCTACTCTCAACTGCAAAGTCAAGATATACCTTATTAAAGTGTTTATACGCTCATCCTCTGGGAGGACACATTGTTTCTTTATAATTCAAATGCCCAATATGCCATCAGAGTGTCACTTGTTGTTTTTTAAAATTGGTACAATCTTTTGATTTTGTCTATAATTTCTAAATGCCATATACGACGATATAAAACCTATTTCCTTTCCTATCAAATAAAATCGTTCGTTACCACAAAGTCGGCAATCACTCAAATGTGACATTTATTTCCCGAAAAACATGGAATTTTCTTGAAAAACATCAATATTTGATTATGGTAATAAACTCACAGATCTCATCATCTTCTATGTCTCATAATTTCTCATTAATTGTGATATAGAACATATGTAACTCTTATGTAACTCTCATAAATATTTTTTTTTTGTTTTCAAATTTTATCATATGTGCAGACAAATAAAACTGTGAAAGACATATTTTACAACCATTATAAAGTGAATGTCTAGCACTTTCTAACATCTCCAAAAAATTGCATCATATTCAGATCTTCTTTAATATTTTCTTATTCCTTTAAGCGAAACATTTTGCATCCTTTCCCAGAAGTTTTCATTTGTATGTCTTGACTCTTTTGAGTCAGAAGGTATAGTTAAAACATTGGGGTCAAATGCCCCCAATATTTTTTAACTTTAGAAATTATAGTTAAATTTTTTTGCCAAGAAAAAGCAAATTCTTGCATAGAAAAATAAATTTCTTTTTGATAAGAAAGAAGAAATCCTAAATTTAATCTCTGTCTTATTTTTTTATATCTCTCATTATTTCTTTTTATTCATTTAGTTGGTTTTAATTTTGGTTTTGATATTCGAATATGATCATAATCCTTCTTTTAGAAAGAATAATAGATAATATTTTCAAAATAAAAATATATTCAACTCACAATTTCTTTGTTACACATTTGTTTATATCACATAATAAAAAATAATATTATTGTAAATAGATTTTAAAATATGAATAATTGAAAACACATTTGTAATATGTTTTTTTCTATATGATATTTTTAAAATATTTACATTAAATTTTTTTATTTTAATTATACATTTTCCCTTTTGAAAATTGTGTCTACATCCACCATCAATCCAAATTACTTCGTTATGTGAAATACCCTTATTAAAATCTTTAATAATATTACTACTCATTGGTGCAAAGTTTTCTCAGTGAGATAACCACATAAAGTACTCAAGACTAAAAACTATTAAAAAAAGATCATTCAACACCGCTCTCTTGTTAACAACTTTTCCATTTTTTGTATTTGACGCATGGACAAACGATCTTACTGATTTCGTTGTAAACTTGTTGATTTTTCAACATCTTCATGAACTTTGTAATGCATTCCATAAACTCCTTTGATACACTTTAATTTTCCGAATCGATTCTTTTGTACATCCATTATTGAAAGAAAAATATTCGATTATGACGATGATTTTATTTAATATGAAATAACAAGATTATATGAACTAGAATATATGATAATTTTGTAATGATAATGAAGCAGGTGTAGCGTTACTTATATAAGAAAATTCTATTACTTTTCTTATAGATTATGGACAGACGGGAACACATTAGGGACTAAACACGAGGCATCAATAAAAAATAAAAGTTTAAGGATGAACCATCCTAAAGCGTCTACAATTTAGAACGATTTTCAGACCATCAAAATTTCGTCCGAAACAAAACAAAATTAACAGACGAAAATTTAGTTCGCTCGAAAATTTTGGTCAGATCGGTCTGTGGTTCAAAACAATCAAAATTATGAATGGTTTCCTAACAATATTATTGTCCGTAAATTAATGGATGAATTATAGACAGAGCGCTCATTTCTTCTGTATTCCATCTAAATATCTTGAATTTCAAGTGGTGACACCATTCTTCGTATCATAAATAAAATTATCACGTTTTCTACTTCATATCATCTTTATTTTCTATATTATTATGGCATCAATTTCAAGATAAAAATATTTTTGTTTGTAGACAATGGATGTATAAAGAATTGATTTGTAAACTTAAAGTTTGTGGAAGGAGTTTATGGAAGGTGTTATATAATTTATGATGTTGGCGATAAATCGACAAGTATACAAAAAGTTATAATTTGGTTTGTGCATGCTTCATTTACAAGAATAAGAAATCTATGAATAAGATAACTGCGTAGAATCATCTTTATGCAAGTGATTTCACCTCTAATTACTTTATATGGTTGTCTTTGATCATCTCGTTTTCATACGTATTTCTTGCACAATTTTAGAGATGTTTACGATATAGATGCGATGTTTACGTATGATTTTGTATCCGTTTTACTCATTTTCGTGTTTTCATGTTCTTACAGTTTTTAATGCAAATTCGGTTCCTTTTGAAACTAAAGGATGTGCAGGAGACAAAGTACCAACATCGAGGATCATCACGGAACAAACGGGACGAGAATCGGCGAAGGTCAAGCTTAGCCCGTGCGGGGTACACCTTTGCCCGCGTGGGCATTTAGTTCGACAATGCTACGGGCAATTGGTCCAGCAAATTGAGCACGAGTCGGGCAAGCTATCAGCACGCTCGGGGCAACAGCCCAAGCGGGGCACACCGCAGCCCGACCGAAGCACGCATCAGCCCGAGCGGGCACTCCCTAGCCCGCGCGGGTCTCATTGTTTTCCATCGCTATCATGCACGATCATGCGCGCCACACTCGAGCGGGTCACACACTCAGCCCGCGCGGGTCGCGTCCGTCACCTACGACTTACAGATAAGTTAATTTGTCTTAAAACGAAAAGGAACATGTTGGTGACTTATACCATAAGGAAAACGACTTTAGAGAAGAGGAATAAGTGATATTTTGCTAGAGAAAGTAATGGAAACGTTGCCCAACTTAATCAAGAATGGAAAACTCATGAAAAGGAAAAATCGGTGGCTACTGCAACAAAAGGAAAAGAACAAACGGCCAGAAGGAAAAAGGAGGAGAAAAGGAAAGAAAAGAAGAAGCAAAAGGAAGAACTGGAGCTAGGGGTCAAGGGCTTCAGTGAGAGAGTTTAGTTGGGAGAATTCACACGAAGAGAGAGAGTAGAGAGAAGAAGGAGATTCTTGTGAAGGAGACGTACAAGGAGCATTAGAGATCATCCCAAGACTTCAGTTTCGTTTGGTTTTCATGTTTCTTAGACTTTCTACTTGAATTATGTTTGTTTACGGACGCATGAGCGAGTAGTTTGTTTTGTTCTAGGAGAAGGGATTAGCCCATGGCTATCCCGGAACCACTTTGATTTATCTTTGAATGCATCTTTCTGTTTTCGTTTATCTATTCTTTATCTGAGAGTTTGAATGACTTGTATTTACGAAGGCCAAGTAGATGCATGTGTTAGGGATTAGGAGAAGGACCGAAAGGAGAACTATCAGGTTTAGAACAACCGAGGTTAGGCCACGAAAGTAGGGTAGCAGTAGTTGAGGGTAAAACGGATGAATCATGGATCTTATGGTTTAGTTCAAGGTGTCAGCCACGAAAGTAGGGGATAACTTGACTAGATCACGTTTCTATGCCTTGAGAGAGGGTAGATATCATATTAGGATCGTCTGCCTTAGATAACTTGACTGGGATTGCATGATAGATAGGATGATTGTTGGTTTCGGTAGTCTTATGGTGAAACCGGTTTCCTAGAACGTTTGTTTCATTGTTAAGAACTAGTTTGTTTATTTGTTTTTAGTATTTCGTTCTCAATTCCCACATTTCGTTCGTTTGCAAGTTTGATTTGTAGTTTGAGTTTAGGTTGTGTTGCGTAGTCCCTGTGGGATCGACACCTGAAGTACTACACACGTGCCGTGCACTTGCGGGTAGTTTAGTTTATTTGTTTAACTTTGATAACGCATCAAGTTTTTGGTGCCGTTGTCGGGGACTATTGTCAACACGTCTTAGATTCGAGCCTAGAGTCTTTCTTGTTTGTTTTTGTTTTTCTTTTCTTTCGTTTCTTTCTACCTAATTCTGTTTATTTGTCCTTTGTTGGTTTATGACCAGATCTCAAGGTGCTTCAAATCTACTCCGAATCGACCCCGAGATCGAGGAAACTTGCAGACAACTGAGAAACGGCAAGGAAGAAGGTAACACAGAGCCGTCAGATCAACGAGATATGGATAATCAGAACGGCCACGAACAGCTTCAATTACCTCTCGGTAATTTTGGGCATATGCAGCAACAGTCACTCACGCCTCAACCGCAAGAACCACAGGCTCCTCCACCACGTCGTCTGAGAGATTACGTGGTGCCGAACATGAACAACGTGCAAACAGCTATAAGGATGCTGGATGTTCTAGAGAACAGGCAATGATCAACATGCTTTACCAGAAGCAATTAATGGGTGGAAATCATGAGGATCCCCATCAGCACCTCAGAGACTTCCTTGAGCTTTCCGGTACATTTAAGATACACGGAGTCTCAGAGGATGCGATCTTACTGCGTCTCTTCCCCATCTCAATTGGAGGACGAGCAAAAACATGGCTGCAATCGCTTCCCGCTAGTTCAATCATAACTTCGGATCAGCTCTGCACATTGTTCTTATCACGCTTCTTTCCTCCGAGCAATACGATTCAGGTGGGGGGGAAATCACAACGTTTAGATGCAGAGATGGAGAAACTTTGTTTGAAGCGTGGGGCAGATTTAAGGATCTTCTACATATGTGTCCACACCATGGTCTGGAGCAGTGGTACGTTATCCAAACCTTTAACAACGGAATTTCAGATGAACACCGAACGGCGTTGGATAACGCTGGTAGAGGATCATTCATGGATCTGAGCGTCGAGGAGGCATATGAGCTGATCGATGACTGTGCCATGAACCACACCATGTGGTTAACACCGAGAGGTATGCCTAGCAGCACTCGTCGCCTATACGAGCCGAATCAGAGCAGAGTGACGGGCAACACAGCAAACGCCATGTACTATGTGAATTGCAGAGATACGGAGCATGTAGCGTATCAATGCACGGTACATGAGGATTTCGAATAGATGAATTATGCCCAGCAGCAAGGAAACACTCAATTCGAGAATACCTACAACCCGAATTGGAGGAATCACCCGAATCTTTCGTATCGAACGACTCAACCGGTAAAGTATTCGGGGTTTCAGCAAAGACAGCAAACATTTCAGCAAAACAATCAGCAATTCCAGCAAGCTCAGCAAGTTCTGCAAGCTCCTCAACCTCCTCAAGCCTCTTCTTCAACTCTTGAAGGAGTAATGCTCGAATTTATTAAGGAGCAAAGGCAGCAACAATCGACTCAAACCAAATTCAACGCGGATGTGGGGACACCGATTAGTGAGCTTAAATCTCATATGGAATCCTTGAGCACACATGTGAAGATGTTAGAAAATTCCATAGCACAACAGGCTGCCTCATCCTCTCGGAATCCCAGACAGCTTCCCAGTAAACCCGATCTTAACCCGAGAGAGCACGTGAACGCCATCACCTTGCGCAGCGTCAATGTGATCGAGAATCCACCCCCGAAAGAGCAAGAGAGAGCTGCTGGAAAATATGTGGATAAAGGAAAGGGCATTTTGTATGAGGGAGGAGCTAAATCAGAATTGGAGAAACCATACATTGCTCCACCGGCATACAAACCTCCAATACCGTTTCCTCAACGGTTGGTGAGCAGCAAGAACGAGGTAAGGTATGGACGGTTTATAGAGATCCTCAAGAAGCTTCACATCAACATATCGTTCGTAGAGGCCCTCCAACAAATTCCCACGTATGCCAAATTTCTCAAAGAAATTCTGTCCAACAAACGGCGTATCGAAGAGAGTGAGGCGGTAGCACTCACCGAGGAATGCAGCGCCATTCTTCAAAAGAAGCTGCCCCCGAAGTTGAAGGACCATGGAAGCTTCTCCATCCCGTGCACAATAGGTAATCTTGATATTGATAAAGCTTAGTGTGATTTAGGAGCAAGCGTGAGCCTCATGCCATATTCGGTCTTCAAGCGGATGAACTTCGGCGACCTCAAACCTACCAAGATATCTCTCCAACTTGTTGACCGTTCGGTAAGATATCCGGTGGTGATAGTTGAAAACATTCCCACCAAGGCGATGCTAGGATACCTATCATACTTGGTAGACCGTTCTTAGCTTCTGCAGGTGCGATGATAGACATACAACAAGGGAAACTTTCCCTACGTGTTGGAGACGAAACGATTGAATTCAAATTGTCCAAATCCATGAACGGGCCCTCCATCAAGGAGTCTTGCTTTCGAATTGACTTGTTGGACGAGTCAACGAACGATACGTTTGATCAAGTAAGTATTTCTAATCCCCTCGTGAGATGCTTAACTCAAGTTTGCAAAGATGCAGGTTTTACCGATGAAGAAGCTGAGGCGTACGCAGAATTTATGAGTTCTATTGAAGCATTAAGAGACGCCCCATGTGAGGAGATGCCACATGAAGCACAAGCTGAGTTCGCAGTGGAGAAAGCATCCAAACTCGAGTTGAAGCCTCTTCCTTCTTCTCGTCGGTATGAATACCTCGGACATAATGATACATACCCCGTTATTGTTAATGCAGTGCAGATGAGACGCAAAAACTACTTGAATGCTTAAGGAATGATAGGAGAGTGATCAGATACACCATCGAGGATATCAAGGGACTAAGCCCTTCGTTATGCATGCATCGAATACTCATGGAGGACGGACATAAACCATCCATTGAAGCTCAAAGGCGGCTGAACCCCAACTTAAAAGAGGTAGTGAAAAAAGAGATACTAAAACTTTTGGATGCAGGTATCATATATCCTATCTCGGACAGCGAATCCATGAGCCCCGTGCATGTCGTACCAAAGAAAGTAGGAATGACAATAGTACGCAATGATAACAACGAGCTGATTCCAACAAGAACCGTCACGGGATGAAGGATGTGTATAGACTACCGCAAGCTCAACAAGGCGACGAGGAAAGATCACTTCCCTCTCCCATTCATCGACCAAATGTTAGAACGGTTAGTGCATCATGCCTATTTTTGTTATTTGGACGGATATTCTGGTTTCTTTCAGATTCCTATTCACCCTCAAGACCAAGAGAAGACGACTTTTATGTGTCCTTGTGGGACATTCGCTTACCGTCGTATGTGATCATCTCGTTTTCATACGTATTTCTTGCACGATTTTATAGATGTTTATGATATATATGTGTTTCTTTACGTATGATGCCGTATCCGTTTTACTTGTGTTTTCATTTTCATGTTCTTACAGTTTTTTACGCGTATTTGGTTCATTTCGGAGCTAAAGGACATGCACGGAGCTAAGGACCAACTTCGAGGATCATCACGGGACAAACGGGACGAGATTTGGCAAGAAGAGCCACCACCCGATCGGGCACAACTCATGCACGATCGGGCAAAGCACCCGACCGGGCGCACATCATGCCCGATCGGGCACCCCTTGCGGATCGCGATCCGCGCGACCTGACCTAGCCGTATCCGAGCGGGCACATTGAGCGCCCGAGCGGGTCGCGACCTTCGGCAGCAAAACTAAAGTTAAGTTAATTTAACTTAAAATAAAAGGAAGTTCGTGGGGGATTAAGGCAACATTTAGACTGACTTAAAGGACATAAAAGGAGGCAGAGGACGACATTGGAGGACACTTTTGATTCAGTTCGTGATTAAGGAGATTCTTGCGAGGAGCATTGGAAATCAAGCCCCGACACTTCGGTTTCATTTGGTTTTCATGTTCCTTAGACTCTCTATTTCGTTTATGTTTGTTTACAGACGCATGAGTGAGTAGTTTGTTTGTTCTAGGAGAAGGGATTAGCCCTTGGCTATCCCGGAACCATTTTTGATTTATTTTGAATGCATCTTCCCGTTTTCGTTTATCTATTCTCTATCTGAGTCTGTTTGCGACGGCCACATAGATACATGTGTTAGGGATTAGGAGAAGGACCGAAAGGAGAATTCTAGTCCTAGAAGATCAGGTTTAGAACAACCGAGGTTAGGCCACGAAAGTAGGGTAGCAACGATTAAGGGTAAAACGGATGAATCATAGTTCTTATGGGTTTAGTTCAAGGTGTCAGCCACGAAAGTAGGGAGCAACTTGTCTAGATCACGTGTCTATGCCTCGAGAGAGGGTAGATATCATATTAGGATCGTCTGCCTTAGATAGCTTAAACTGGGATTGCATGATAGATAGATTGATCGTTGGTTTCGGTAGTCTTGTGGTGAAACTAGATTCCTAGAACGTTTGTCTTATTGTTAAGAACCAAGTCATTTATTTACTTTCAGTATTTTATTCTTCAACCATATTCGTTTGTTAGCAAGTTTGATTCATAGTTCGAGTTTGGATAGTGTTGCGTAGTCTCTGTGGGATCGGCTCCTAAAATACTCCACACATGCCGTGCACTTGCGGGTAGTTTAGGTTATTTTATTTAACTTTGAGAACGCATCAGTATGCCTTTTGGCCTCTGCAACGCTCCGGCTACTTTCCAGCGTTGCATGACGGCAATCATTTCCGATTTAGTTGAGCATATTAAGGAAGTGTTTATGGATGATTTTTCTGTTTATGGCTCTACATTCGATGATTGCCTCGTTAACCTTTCTAGAGAGTTGCAGCGATGTGAGGAAGCGAATCTTGTTCTTAATTGGTAAAAGTGTCACTATATGGTGAAGGAAGGTATTGTACTTGGGCACATGATCTCATCGAGGGGCATAGAAGTCTACAAAGCCAACATTGAGGTAACCGAAAAACTTCCTCCACCCATTTCAGTTAAAGAAATTCGTAGCTTCCTAGGGCATGCATGTTTTATCGAAGATTCATCAAAGACTTCTCAAAGATTACAAAACCATTGATGGAGTTGCTGGCCAAAGAAGCTACATTCGACTTCGCTCAAGAGTGCCACAACGCCTTCAACACCATCAAGATAGCATTGGTTTCGGCGCCTATCATTCAACCACCCGATTGGAGCCTACCATTCAAGATTATGTGTGACGCTAGCGACTACGCCGTTGGGGCTGTCTTAGGGCAGCGAAGAGACAAGTTCTCTCATGTCATCTCTTTCGCTAGCCAGACACTAGACGACGCTCAAATCAACTATGCCACAACCGAGAAGGAGCTCCTTGTCGTCGTCTTCCCCTTTGACAAGTTCAAGTCCTATCTCGTAGGGTCAAAGGTAATGGTTTATACTAATCATGCAGTGCTTAAATATCTTCTAGGGAAGAAGGACGCGATACCACGCCTCATCCGATGGATCCTTCTCTTACAAGAGTTTGATCTCGAAATAAGATATAGGAAGGGGTCCGAGAACATCGTTGCAGATCACCTCTCTCGCATCATTGTGGATGATGAGAGACCTGTCGACGATTCCTTGAGAGACGACATCATGTGCGCACTTACTTCAGGTAACCCTACTCCTTGATATGCTGATTTTTTTAATTTTCTTGTGAGCGGTATACTACGCCCCGACCTTTCTTTTCATGAGCGCAGGAAATTCTATGTGGACGTCAAACATTACCATTGGGACGATCCAATTCTCTACAAGAGATGCGCGAACGGGGTCTTTAGAAGATGCATCCCCGAGGAATAGGTAGAGAGTATCCTTTTCCATTGTCATGGATCGGAATTTGGAGGTCACTTCAGCAAGTCCAAAACCGCTTCAAAGGTGCTACAAGTGGGTTTTTATTAGCCGAATCTCTTCAAGGATGCCCATAGGTACGTTTCCTCTTGTGATAGATGTCGAAGAATGGGAAATATAGGTAAGAGGAACGAGATGCCACAGAACTACATCCTTGAGGTAGAATTGTTTGATGTTTGGGGTGTAGATTTCATGGGACTTTTCCCTTCGCCGTGTGGCAACAAATATATTTTGGTAGGTGTAGATTATGTGTCTAAGTGGGTATAAGCCATAGCAACGCCGACTAATGACGCTAGGGTATTGAGGAAATTCTTTAAGAAGATCATATTCCCTTGTTTTGGAGTTCCTAGATTTCTCATTAGTGACGGAGGTTCACACTTCATTGCAAGGAAATTCGAGTCCCTCCTTAAGCATTATGGCGTGAAACATAGGATAGCTAAACCGTACCATCCACAAACTAGCGGACAAGTAGAGGTTTCGAATAGGGAGATTAAGAGTATACTAGAGAAAACCGTGTCTAGGTCCCGTAGAGATTCGGCGATGAAATTAGATGATGCGATATGGGCCTATAGGACTGCGTTTAATACTCACATTGGCATGACTCCTTTTCAGCTTGTTTATGGCAAGTCTTGCCACCTACCTCTCAAGCTAGAGCACCGCGCCTATTGGGCGACAAAGCTCCTTAACTTTGATCTTAAGAGTGCAGGTGAGTGACGACTTTTGCAGGTGAACGAGCTCGACGAGCTCTGTCTTGATGCATACGAGAACTCTAAGATCTACAAGGAGCATGCTAAGAGATGGCAAGACAAGAAGATCCTACCTCATGACTTTCAGCCATGTGACTTGGTTCTACTATTTAATTCTCGTCTTAAGCTTTTTCCGGGCAAACTACGGTCTCGTTGGTCTGGTTCTTTTCAGGTACAAGAGGTATTCCCGCATGGAGCAGTAGAACTATGGATCGATACGAGTGGCACATTCAAAGCTAATGGACAGCGACTAAAGCTCTACCAAGCCGCTCAACCGATCGAAAGTGGATACTCCATTTCCCTCTCCGATCCACCAATCGCGCACGCATGAGGAATGGAGACGTCAAAGCGTAAAGACGTTAAATAAGCGCTTTCTGGGAGGCAACCCAGCTGTTTGTGTTTTATTTTTCTTAGTTTTTAGTTTAAGACTCGGTTAATCGTTTAAAAAAACACAAAAAAAACACAAAAAAATACCACCACAAACGTGACTTCACTTCCCTTACCCTCCATCGGAGCTTCACGTCGAGGACGTCGTTCAATTCAAGTCTGGGGGAGCAGCTCATGTTTATCAGGTGATTTCGTTTCGTTTTCTTTCATTTTCTCTTTGATTTTGTAGTTTTTAGTTTGTTTTTGCTTTCGCGAGTCAGAGTCGTCCTAGGCACTTGTCTGGTACCACGTTTTGAGATAAATCCTGAACCTAGGATGCTTAAGAAGTAGGCCTTTTCCGTGAGATTTTGCACGTTTGAGTTAGGTTTTCCTAAGCATTAGAGCTTATTATTCGGCTAAAAAACAATAGGTCGTAATTATTTGGGAATCCTAGTTGTGGGGGGGCTAAAAAACAATAGGTCGTAATTATTTGGGAATCCTAGTGTTGCTTGTGGGGGGTTTAGACGAGGTTGCTAGGCTAGTTTATCATTTATTCTCTCTATCCGGATAGTCATTCTTCGTGTAGACGATGCTTTTCTTCTTTTTTTTATTAGGATTATTATATCGTATGAGATATGTTAGTATACAAGATCCTAGATATTTTTTAGTATTATTGTGTCTTGTTATTAGTTTCCTTATTTGTCTCATCTATTGTACTTTAAATATGCAACCTTCACAATAATCAAATCAATCAAGAATCATTCCTAATTACATGGTATCAAATTTTGAAATTTGAATGTCAAACCTAGCAAACTCTCTCTTTCTCTTCCACCGTCGGCCGCCTCCCTAGCTTGGCGCCGCACCACCACCCTAAAGCCTCGGCCGCCTGCCTTGCTTGGCGCCTCCCACCGGTCCAACACGTTCGGCAGCCTCCTTCACTTGGCGCCCTCACCCCACCACAAAATCTCACCACCGGCAGCCTAAATTCCGTGGCGCCTCCACCTCAAAATCGAAAGTTCGCGGCCTCTCAATACCGTTGTTCCCATGGCCTCCACTGCTGCTGCACCGTCCGACAAACCCTTCGGGATTACCAACATCAAATCCCACATTCCGATCATTCTCGACATGGAGGAAATGAACTACGATTCATGGCGCGACATTTTTGAGACACACTGTCTCAGTTTCGGCGTCTTGAGCCACATTGACGGCTCCGCCCCAGCCACCGCTGCAACATCCGAGACCTGGACGCGTCTTGACGGCATCGTCAAGCTCTGGATCTACGGAACTATTTCAAAACCGCTGCTGCAAGAAGTGCTCAAAACACGATCGACGGTC
>CM071865.1:37005125-37017874 GCA_036759665.1 Gynandropsis gynandra | reverse complement strand
TGAAATGTGATGAAATCGAGTTAAAATCGGGTTAAATTGGGTGAAATAAATTTGAAATCCGGTGAAATTGGATGAAATTGTGTCAAAATTGGGTGAAATTGTGTCAAAATTGGATGAAATCAGGTTGAAGTTCGATAAAATGTGATGAAATCGAGTTAAAATCGGGTTAAAATTGGATGAAATAAATTTGAAATCCGGTGAAATTGGATGTAATCAAGTTCTTGGATGAAATAAATTTGAAATCCGGTGAAATTGGATGAAATCAAGTTCAAATTGGGTGAAATTGAGTCAAAATTGGATGAAATCAGATTGAAATTCGGTGAAATGTGATGAAATCGAGTTAAAATCGGGTTAAAATTAGGTGAAATAAATTTGAAATCCGGTGAAATTGGATGAAATCTAGTTAAAATCGGGTGAAATTGAGTCAAAATTGGATGAAATCAGGTTGAAATTCAGTGAACTCTGATGAAATCGAGTAAAAAACGGGTTAAAATTGGATTGAAATAAATTTGAAAGAAATTGGAATTGGATGAAATCTAGTTAAAATCGGGTGAAATTGAGTCAAAATTGGATGAAATCAGGTTGAAATTCAGTGAACTCTGACGAGTTAAAATTGGGTGAAATCGGGTTAAAATTCGATGAAATCGAGCTAAAATTGGGTGAAATGAGATTTAAATTGGGTGAAATGAGGTAAAATTTTGTTAAAATTAGGTGAAATCGGGTTAAAATGGGGTGAAATCGAGATAAAATTGAGTGAAATAGGGTTAAAAGTAGGTGAACTCGACTAATTAGTTGACATCGGGGAAATTGAGTGAAATCGAGTTAAAATTGGGTGAAATTGTGGTTAAAATTGAGTGACGATTTGAAATTCGATGAAATTGGGTGAAATTTTGTTAAAATTTAGACAAATCGAGTAAAATATAGGTTAAAATCGGATATTCGGAATGAAGGTGAATTTGAAGTGAAGGATAAATGGGCTTAATGGGTTAAATGGGTAAAACTCATTAAAATGAATGTAAATAGGTTTTAAACTCATTAAACTCATATAAATTTAGGCCCAATTATTAAGAATTCATTTATATTTTAAATGGGTTGGGTTGGATTAACCACTAAACCCAACTCAATTTGACATCTCTACTCACAACTAATTTCCCCATGTAGTTACATCATTGGATGTTTTCATATGAACAAATCATGTTTCAGTTGAATACTTTAGACATGCTCAACTTCTCAGAATGACCTTATGTCGGGTACTTTTTGCATTTCTACTGTTTTTTTGCTTCATTAGTGGCTAGTCGGGGTCGACCTTTAGCGCATGTGAGATGACTTTAAGGTCTATTCCCTCCCTCCATATTAGATTGATACCAATGCAAAGTAGTTAAAGTTGCTTGATAAGAACTCGATTAAATTTTTTTGGATTTTTATCCTCAATTTTGCTATAGCCGGGACAATCCTTCAAGTAGTTGTTACAATTTTAGTGCTTTTCTTTGAGGGCTCTTTGGTAAGCACAATCTGGCTTCTTTCTACTCTCTAAACGGAAGATAAATACCTCGTACTTAAAGCACCGAAGGCAACCAGAGATTAGGCTGTCTTTGCCTTTATAACAAACGTTCACTATTTCGGACTATCAGTATGAATAATTTTCTTGTAGATCGATCGGAAATAAGAATTAAGGATGATGAATTTAATGAAGAAATCATTCAATAACATGTTTTTTATTATATTGCCGCTTTTATTGACTCACATTTAATTCTTTTAGCACTTTTAAAGAGTCTAGTTTTGTGTTACAAAACACACAGAAGAAATAGTTGCACACTGCAGCTGCCTGCAACAGCTATCAACGGCAGCTGATAACAGCAGCTCAAGGTTAACCAATTACCATTGCATATCTTCCGAGTGACAAATAGCAATCAGAATTGAACTCAACGAAAATCAAGCTACTCGTTAACAATATATATTCAATGAAACTCAACAGGAGGCCGTGGTGAAAAAAGATCTTTGGCATATGTTACAAACGAGTGAAAGGAAAATATTAGTAGACAGTTTTATTTCACATGCACTGTACAGTTGCATGATCATCATGAAGACGGCTTCAAGCTCCTCATCGCTGCAGCCATAATCTGAGAGAGTTCACATGAGAGATTTAATCACATTATACAATATACGAATGCCTACAGAAATTGAACCAGAAAGATCAAATGCTTAATCAGACACTAAGTTCCACATCTCTAATGCTAATTCTCCACATCATTGCGTCTTTGGATTCTCTATCAATACATATATATATATGTATATATGTGTGTGTGTGTGTGCGTGCATGTTACTTCGTTTGCAAGAAATTGAAATATAAACATACATACCCTAGCAGCCCCAGGAATATGTTGTGAGATAATGGGTCTGTTTCGGTGAAGTTCACTGGAAGTCCCCTGCTCCATCCCCTTGGTTACTGCAGTTCGTTTATTGGATTTCACACCATAGTTAATAGTCAGAGGCCTACAAGCTTTACTTGATACATCATCCGAAGTGTTGTTGGTGCTTCCATTACATCCTTCACCCATGTCGTCAGCTGACCTATTATTCTTTGCAATAGACATGCTCTTGCTTCGTGTGCTTGTCACATGGGCATAGGCATCAGCTTGATCAGTCTTTTTTTGGAAATTTTGCTCCTTGCCTGAGAATTCTTTAGTGGCAGAAGTTTCAGGGGATCCTTTGCCAATGGCATCCACTGGTCGAGCATCCTCTTCAACAGATTTGCTTTTGCTTCTTGTAACATAATCACGGGCGTTACTTTGGACAGTATTTGTCTGAAGATTTTGTCCCTTTCTCGAGAACTGTGTAGCCGCTGCTCGTGCACCAGCAATTGCAGCCGTGAGATTATTGGACTGTTCAACCTCAAGTGGTTTCTTCATTAGGATTGTACTAGATATAGAACCAGGTTTTAAAGAAAATGGATCTTTAGGATCTGGAAGTGGGAATTTCACAGGAAGCGGGCTCTTCACAGGTGCAAGTCCTCTGACTGAAGCCTCATAGATCTGTTTCACGCAAATTCCAGTAAAACACCATCAGTGTCTTACATCTATATTTGTGTCTGTGATTTCATGAGGAGATCTTAGGCTAAAACTACAGTGAAGTACCTTCTTTTCCAAGTTATAAACGCCCTGGTACCCACGCATCTCAAATGGAACTATCAATTTCTGCAATGGAATTGTAGAACAAATGTTGGTATTTGTTATAAGTAAAGATATAAATCAACAAAGATGAAACATTCACCTGCGGCTGCTCGCAAAGCCAGCAAAAATTGGTTTGCCCTTCTAACCTCACCTGTTGTACCAAAAGATATAAAGCAAGCGGTTTTGTTAAGATTATTGACTTGTGAATACTGAGTTATGTTCATGTTAGCATATAAACTGAGTGCTAAAAAGGAAAAATAATCTGACCCCTTCAGGTAAAGCCTCCCAATTCTGAAGCTCTTCACATTTAACACAGCCAACAACCTCAACGCATCCTACACCAATATGGAGAGGCCATGCAATGGGTCAAAAGATGTTTCTAGAATATGCTCAAAAGGTTTTTGATCAATTATATTTCAAATATAATAATCATCTTCACACAGTTGAACAGTATATTTTCAGTCGTGCAGAGAAAGGCCAAGTAGAAAAAGCTGGAAGGGAAAGGAAATAAGATGACACTATGGATGATATAGTGCACTGATGCAGATTACCTACTACTACTAGATATATATAAGCAAAGATCCTACTCTCAAACCATGTAAAATGTAACAATTTAGTAATATTGAACCAGAATGTAACGAAATCAAAGTCAGAATTCAAGTTCTCCAAATTATCTGTTTCGGTATATCCTGATCTCAGCTTATACCTCTTCACAAAGATATACTTTTCCATTTGGATCAGTGTACTGAGCTAAAATGGGTGCAACACGTTTGTCAAGCAATAGACAGATAGATATACTTAAGATGACAAAAAAGGTCAATTCAATACTTCAAATATACAAAGATAAGCATATACCTAGGAGTCTTGAAACCGGGTAATGTTCAGGAAATTTAATATCGGTGATTCCATTGACTGCGTAAATTTCTCGGTAGAACTCTTCCATTGCTTTGATTGTAGCTTCATCCGGGACTTTACTAGCAGCGTGAATCCATAGGCGACCTACAATGTTAAACATTGTGCATACTTAAGATGAATTTCTACAAGTGATTTAGCCATCAGAACCACAATGTTTATCTCTTGATACATTATTGTAAAGTTAAACTGGCTTTTCAAGAAAGCCTCAGCCTAATCATGCCAAGTTGGCATTGCCAACCAATCATACAAGCATATATCAAAACATCACGGAAGAGGCACTCGAGTAATCATAATAGATGCAATCCAAAGGATAGTATACCGAAAAAAAAAAGTAATATTTTTACAAATATTTTGAAGCTTTAGAAATTTGCGTGTATCAGCTTAACTTTTTCTCATTATCTTTTCTAGGCGACCAAACAAGTAAAAAACCCAAAATTAGTCTTCTATTCACAAGAATTCAATTGAATCGATAAATGGTTTTAGCCACACCCCTCACTAAAGAGAGTTTTCTTTGGTTTTCTCAGGATCCAGACATTGCGATTGCCTAATTCCTCGCGCATTCTCACAACAATGAATTAAAAACTAAACCAGAAGTCTACAATTCATCATTAATTAAAACAAATTAACTGATTATCACAGAGCTCCATCTCCACTGCATATTTTCCCGTATTTTCTCGGCAATCAAAACATCAAATCACGAAAAAGGTGCTGTCAATCTTTCAGTAAAATTAGGGTTTATACCACGAATCGGCGCAGGCCAGGACCTTCCTTCGATGCGCTTGATACCACACACCAAAAGCGAAGCCCATGGTTGATGCATGGTCAAACAAGGGTTCGTGTAGTTCCCAGCGTTTCTTACGGGTCCGCTTCTCATGACTAAGCTTTAAGTCCAAAGCTAAGAATTTTTCTTTCTCTGTGATTTTCTCGGATGTGTTTGGCTTCCCAGAATCTAGCAGATCCTCTATAATCGCAGAAGGAAGATAGAGAGAATGTTAAACCGGTTCAAGCTTTGCAGGAGAGCTTTGTATGTCTGAGATCGGGACGTGACTCCACACACACTTTTATTCTTGCGTGCGGAAGAAACAGAATCAGAATAGGAAAAGTAGGGGAAAATATATTTTGCCGTTAGAAGTATAAGGAAATATTTCCTTTTCATTGCTAAATAATATTAAAAGCAAATATTATTCATGTTACCATTTTACAATTTTCAGATAAAAATTACCAAATTTATAGAACTGGTTCTTCATGACATATTATAATTGCACATTATCTAATTCTTATCAAATTTAATGTTTTAAAAAACTTATTGTAAATTATTTTTTGAAATGTTTTAAATATAAAACTAAAAATTTTATTTTTGTTTGATAAAATATTTAAAAATAAATATATATATTTTAAAATTTTCTTTAACACATATGGATGACCATCATTATTCCATGAAACAACTTCTAATGTCAAATTTAAATAAAATTTGTAGATTTTTTATTTTAAAATTTCAATATATATTAAGTTAGAAATCGTGCAATGCATGGACATTTGACCCAATAATTATATTTTACATCTATTGTTACTGTAATAATCTATATAACGTGTACGATTTTCATTTTATCACTTTAGGATGATATCAGTTAAATTAACATTTTTCTTTTCCGAAAAAGTTTATGAAAATCATATACTTATCTCATTAATCATCTCATAGAAAGAATAATAATATCAACTACATGTCATTCTATTATCTATCATCATTTCATAAAATAACGTAACAAATATTATATTTTTTTATACGAAATAATATAATATAAACACTAAAATTTATATATTTTTAAATGTTATAAATCTTCCATATCAAAAGATAGAAATAAATCAATTTTAAATTTTGGTACTATTTTCATTTTCAAACGTACTTTTTTATCATAACTTAATAATTATAGATAAAATTATTTTGTTCCATATATATTTAAATATGTTCTTATATTTAAAAAAATGAATCCACAACAACTACAAAAAGATATGTTATTTCCAACGTACTAGATTTCTGTTGGAAATAAACATTTTTCAACGGATTTAGTATTGTTGGAAACCATTCGTTGAAAATCTGCATCCTTGCGATTTGTAACTACAGTGAAAAAAAAAATCCATTGATAAACGTCAACGGAGTGCAACGGATATATCTATTGACCAATTCCAACGGATATCCTTTGACCAGCCCATTGGAATCAGAAATGGCGAGAATTTAAAACGTGCAACGGATGCCCGTTGAAATTTAATGACGGGAATCATCAACGATACCCGTTAGAAACAAAAAATGGTGGGATTTTAAATATTACAACAGATACCCGTTGGAAATAATGGAACTTTTCAACGGGATCCGTAGGAATATTTACGAAAAAAGTTAAACAGAAAAAAAAATTAATATAAATAAAATTTATACAAATTAAAAATCGAATTACTACATATCGTCTAAACTGGTACCGCCGTCTTCATCCCCGTGATCGCCAACGCCTCGTGAAGAGTTTGCATCAGAGTCAATGATCGGTTCTTATCTCGAAGGTGTTGCCCTCGTCAATGTTGGAGGCTAATATGCTCGACCGATCATCAACTCGATGATACTTTCCAAGTGACGCATATGCGTTCGCGTTTCTCGAAGCTTAGATTACGTTACTTGAAGAGCATCTTGCGTTCTATCTTGCGTTGTTCGAAGTGTAGCTTCAAGATGCTAGATGCATCGTTCTTGCGTGTAAGTCTCTTGGATCGCGGGGTACTATCGTAGCATCCTCGATGATATCCTTTTGTAGTAAACCTAAACCATATAGATGCCTTTTATACAGTCTAACAGACTGCAATGTAAAACACGTTAAAGTTAGTATTTCATTAGAAAATATTTTGTGTAACTAAAGAATTATAATAGCAATTATCTTATTATATACCTCTAAATAAATTTTATCTTTTTGTAAAAGACTAAGAGTGTCGGGAGTTGAACCGATGGTTTGTGATTGTTATGTGATCTTTTCCATCATAGCTTTCACAGTCCGTTCCGCCTGAGGGTTGACCAGCTTAGGTTCGTCTACCTCTTTCCCGACGACGAATTTCTTCTTAGTGTGGTCTCTACAAACAGCTCAAGAAAAGTCGTTTCTCTTCTCATCCTATGCATCTGTAACGTTATAATAATATGATCAGTTAACAATTTTATATAGCTATAAATTTTGATCATTAATTTAAATACCTTTTACCAATTCTCTCTTTCATTTTGGGATATTTCGAATCTTTTCACCATATTGACATTTTTTTTGCCTTTCCGCTTTTGACCTTGAAATCCTCTGAATTCCAACATTGGACGAGTTTGTTGAATACCTCATTCATTACACAAGTTGGTTTGGCATTCTTCTTGTAAAAGTTGCGCTTGGAGTTGTTCATCATCTAGCGCAATCGGGTTTGCATGTTGTGCATCTAAGCATTATAAATGCGCGATATATCTTTCTTCCGCCATCTATATGTGTGCTGCAAAATTAAATTTCAATGAATTAGTTATAAATAAAAGTATATAATAATTTAAAATTAAATTTTATATTAAAAAATACTTACAATAAATGTACTTCACCATCGGTGGCGTATAACTTCGGGTGTCACTTGCCAGGATTAATAGAGTCGATCTTGTAGTGAACCTTGGATGATGTTATTTTCTGTGTGTTTTAGAACATCATTCACATCAAACTTACACGTGTAAATCAAATAATTAGATAGTATTTATAATTAATTTCAATACAAAGTTTTCTAACTAATATCTTACAATAACGTCATGTTAGGATGTTTAGGATCAATAATAGGGACGAAAAAATGCTCGTCGAAACTATCCATCAATGCATCTATATCCACCATATGATCTTCTTCATCAAATATTGATAGTGTCGATATAGGTGAAGGAGACCGA
The DNA here is from genome assembly GCA_036759665.1 of Gynandropsis gynandra. NCBI lineage: Eukaryota > Viridiplantae > Streptophyta > Magnoliopsida > Brassicales > Cleomaceae > Gynandropsis > Gynandropsis gynandra. The sequence continues at coordinate 37,009,861 of CM071865.1, read as the reverse complement.
TATGGTGGCGGTGGCGGGGCTTTTGCAGAACCCGCCAATATTCCACCGTGATGGACAAATCGTTGAGCTATCATTATTTTTTAGGGTTTATAGATTATGTTTGAGTTAAATTAGTAATTTGGTTTTGAGATTGTTTTGAAAATTAACTATTCAATGGTTAAAATATAGATATATCCAACGGACCCCGTTGAAAATTCCAACGGATGCCCTTTGGAAATAACATCACATCAATGAACGTAATTAATTGACATGACTGTTGGTTTTTCAACGGAAATCCATTGAAAATTTCAATGGTTGTTGTTGGCAAAGCGTGTTTCCGAGGCAACGAACTACGTAATGATGATAAGTCTTCTTTCTAACGAGCATCCGTTGCTAGTGTGCAACGGACGTCTGTTGGCATCTACCAATGGTTATCCGTTGCAACATACCAACGATTATTCGTTGGTAATCTAAACATTAGAAACGGTCATCTGTTGCTAACTCCCAACGGATGCCCATTGAAACTTGAATATATAATGTTAAAAAATAATTTAAAAAATATAGATATTACAATTACATAATTTACATTTCTTCTTCGGTTGATTCTTCGATTGGCGAGTCTTCCTTCAATAGTTCATTATATTCATCATCGTCTTCATCTTCTACATCTTCCAATTCAACGTATTCATAATCGCGGATGTATTTTCCATCTATGTCAGTTCTTGTGAGAATCTCGTCTCGATTGTTTGTATCAATTAACCGTATCGGTTCAAGGTGATTGGTTTGCAATGGATCTTCTTTTTCGTCTATGCTTATAACTCTGTGTGGCTTGATCTTAACTACGGCCCACCACTCCACTCTTTGACGTTTCAAAGTTGTTGGATATTGCATGTAACATACTTGATCTACTTGATTTGTTGTGATGAATGGATCATACTTACCATATTGTTGTACCGGATTGATGTCAATTCTTTCCCATTAATTTTTTTCGTTTACCACGTCCTACGGTTGGATCAAACCAATGAAATTTAAAAATCATTACCTTCAATCCACGAGACCGAGATATTCCACTTGTAGGATTTGGTGCAAAATATCGTAGAAATTATCACCCTTTATTTCACTATTAACACAAAACATCGTAATTGTACGTGCTTCTATGTTTTTCGTGTTCGTAAGTGTGGAATGTGTATCCGCGAGTAGACAAAATTGGCTAACACAAAATATTTCTTGCAGAACCATTAGCCAACTCTTTTAACCAGGTAGGATGTCTCCCATCGGAACCTTTGACCTATATAAGAAAAAACAAATGAATACTTTATAACATAATGTTTTGTAGGGCTGGCAAAATATTCGAAGTATTCATATGTGATTCGTATTCGAACCGTATTCGATCCGAAAATGCAAATATCCGAAGGAACAAATACAAATACAAATATAAGAAATTAGATATTCGACAAATACAAATACAAGTAATATATTCAATTATTCGTATCTGTAAGTATTAAATAAATAATTTATTTAATATATATACAGATAGATAGATATATACATATATATAATAAAATTAATTTTAAGGATCAAATTATAAATAAAAACATTATTAATTTTATTTTAAGACCGAATATAAAATATAAAAACAAATAGTTACTATACTTAAAATTTGAAGGACTACAAATGTAATTTACAAACTTTTTATTGGTTGTTTCAAGATTATTTTAAACGTAAAAATCAATGAGTAGGGGTTGTGAATTAGAATTGGAAAAATATTTTCCAGAAGAATGTGAAGAAGATGTTGGTAATTTAGATATCTTGTATTGGTGGAAGACTACGAGTTCTATAGAACTCTTTCTTTGATGGCAATAAATCTTTTGGCTATTTCGGCGTCTACAGTTGCTTCAGAGTCGGCTTTTAGTACGGGAGATCATGTGATTAGTCCGTATCATAGTTGTATGACTGCTAATATGGTTGAAGCTTTAATTTGTACTCAAGATTGAATTTGTAATCCAAGTGGAATGGATAATGTTATGGACATATTGTAAGATATCGAAAAAACAACGTAAGTATATAACTTTTATTGTAGTCTTATTTAATGTATTTGATATTTAATATTATAATCTAATAATTTGTTATGTTGTTTTTGTTAAGAAGAAAGGTCGCGTCCCGCTCTTCTCCACGTCCCGAGCCGCGTCCCGCTCTTCTTTGCATCCCGAGTCGCGTCCTGAGCCGCGTCTCGCTCTTTTCCGTATCTCGGAGCGCATCTCGAGCCGCGTCTCATTCTTCTCCGTGTCTCGGGCCGCATCCCGCATCCTGCATCGCGTCTCGAGCCACGTCCTGCATCCTGCATCCCGCGACCTACGACCTGGTCAAGCCTATTTATGACCTTCTGCGGTCTCCTATGCCTTGTTGACCGCTCCAGCTCATGCATGTTACATCTAAACTTGTGCCTTGCATTTGAACTTGTATTTTTCTTGTTTTTCACCCTTTCTACTTGTATAAATAGGTATCTTTAGTTCTAATGAAATACATAAGGGAATACTTATTCTTATTCTCTCTAATTCTCTTGATATTTCACTCGCTCTTAGTCTTTCTTTCTTGCTTCCGCTGTTTCATCTTTGTTCTACAAATTATACATGGTATCAGAGCGGTGATCGAGTCTCGGAATTTTTTTTTTATCGATTTTGTTTCTTTTGAAATCTATTCTCTTTCAAAAGTTGTTTTTCGGTAAAAAAAAATTAATCTCTCTTTGTTATTTTGTTTCCCTTTATTTACTTGGATTTCTCGTCATGGACTCGACCAAAAACATCTCAATCTCGTTGAATGGAAACAATCTATTTGGACGAAGATTGCTAAGGGCAATCTTGGTATGCGAGGTCTTTGGGGGTTCGTGACAGAATCGGATGTGAAACTGGTAGATTCAAGTATCGGATCAGAAAATGGGAACAAAATAAACTCACTGCATTGGTTATTTTAAAAAATTCCCTCGAATCTCATATACTTCGTACATATGGGCACATAGAGTCTCCTAAGGAGCTTTGGACAAGCTGAAAAATTTTTTGGCAATCAATCCAATCTTAGCCGTGTGTATGAGATAAAGAAAGGCCTTAATAATCTAAGACAAGAGGGAAAGCCTTTTAACCATGCTTTGGGTGATTTTAAAGAATTATGGTCAGAACTCGAAACTTTAAGGCCTCATACTACGGACCCTGTAGAAATTGCTCAAAGAGCAAACTAGGATCAAGTCTTTAGCCTTTTATTCTCCCTCGAAACAGAATGACTTTATTCATCATATACTTCGCCAAAACATATTTCCGTCGTTTAACGAAGTTTGTATGATGATTAAAAGGGAGGAAGGGGGAAACCGTCTCTTTAAAGGAATGATCGAGGAAGCTAATGTCTCCGAAATTACCTCTGGAAACGCCAGTACGATCAAGCCTTTCAAAAATCAGTTATCTTATTGCAAAAAGAAAGGTCATACAAAGGATCGTTGTTGGATTCTTCACCCCCATTTGAAGAGTAGAAGCCATAACAGTCAAGGTAAGGCTAATATGGCCTCTAAGTCTGAGTTTGTCTCCAAGGCAGACCTCGAGTCTATGTCTTGTGATCCAGAGTCCGTGTTTCAATCAAAATCAAATTTTAATAAAGTTTCTAAGTGGCATGCAAGAATTGGACACCCTCATAGTAAAGTTCTTAGTATCATTTTTATCTTATCTTAAAGATAAACATGAAACATGTGAAGCTTGTATCTTAGGAAAGCACGTAAAACAAGTATTTCCAAACTCTGTTTCGGTTTATAAAAACTGTTTTGAACTAATCCATTCTGATGTTTGGACAGCTCCATGTGTTTCTCGTGATCAAAAGAAATATTTTGTAACCTTCATTGATGAGAAATCAAAGTTTACATGGCTTTATACTCTCTCTCGTCTAAAAGTAGTGTTTATGATGTATTGTGAAGTTTTATAAGCATGTTTTAACTCAAATGATGCTAAAGTAAAATGTCTAAGGACTGACTATGGTGGAGAGTATACTATTCTTTAGTTTTGCAGGTACCTTGAAGAACAAGGCATTACACACCAGACCTCGTGTCCTTATACCCCGCAACAAAATGGAGTGGCCGAGAGGAAGAATAGACACCTAATGGAAGTCTCGAGAACTATCATGTTCGATTGAGATGTTCCTAAATGGTTTTGGTCCGATGCGTTCATGACCGCATGTCACATTATTAATAGAATTCCAACAAAGGTTCTAAAGGACAAATCACCTTATGAGGTATTGAACTCTATAAAACCTGATCTTGAGTATTTTAGAATTTTCGATTGTGTGTGTTTCGCTCTTGTTCCTGACTCACAGTGAAACAAGTTGGAACCAAGGAGCACTAAAGCCATGTTCATCGGATACTCAGTAAATAAAAAAGGCTACAAGTGTTTCGATCCAAAATCTCAACATGTAATAGTGTCTCGAGATGTTATGTTTCTCGAAGACAAGAGCTTTCATGATAAAATCAGTTGGGAAGAGATTAAAGAAATCTCAGAACCAAATGATATAGGTTTGTCCTTTAGAAACTTAGTAAATTCAATTTCGAAAACTAACAATGAAACAGGTCCTCTGCCAAGTGTATCTGAACGTCATGAAGACCAAAATGATCAAGAAATATCAAAAAATGAAGAATAAGAAAGCCATGATGTATTTCTGAGCAAAAATCATGAGGAGGAATCTCAGGCCTCAAATCATGAGAATGAAGATCAAATCCATGATCATAA
>CM071865.1:36954299-36996615 GCA_036759665.1 Gynandropsis gynandra | reverse complement strand
ATCACTTATTGTCCATATTAGAGCACCTCGTAATATAAAATTTTGCCGTCTTGAAACATCATACGCTGGAACTCCTTTCCATAATTCATTCAATTCTTCAATTAGTGGTTGAAGAAATATATCCAAACTTCTTTTCGGATGATTAGGCCCGGGAATCAATATAGTTAAGAACAAAAACTCACGCTTCATGCACATATCTGGTGGTAAATTATACGGTGTCATAATAACTGGCCACAACGAATAATTTCTCCCAGACATCCCGAATGGATTAAAACCATCAGTGCAAAGGCCTAAATAAACGTTTCGACTCTCAGCTGCAAAATCAGGATATACCTTGTTAAAGTGTTTCCACGCCTCACCATCTGAGGGATGACACATTTCTCCGTCAGGCAAAGATAAATATTTCTCATTTCATACGTGAACTCAAGAAATATTTCCTTGAAATCTTTCCAAGCCTTACCATCTGATGGATGTTGCATTATACCTTCGTTCATCGGGTGTTCTGTGTACCATCACATTGCCGCAGCGGTTATTTTCGATTCATATAACCTTCTCAACCTATTTGCTATAGACATATAAAACATTTTTTGTACGGTACATATTTACGTGAAGATAGTTTCTTTGGAAGAAATTTGGTTGCACGACAAAATTTACATTCCAATATGTCTTTATCATTTCCTCAAAACAACATGCAACTATTTTTACAAACATCAATTTTCTCATAGGGCATTCCAAATCTTTTAAAACATTCTTTATTTCGTAATATGTCTCGGGAGCTTGATTATTTTCTGGTAAATGTTCATGCATGGTTTTACAAAATGAATCCATGCAATTTTCAGCAACATTGTAGTACTTTTTATACTCATCAATCTTGAAGACAAAGATAAACGAGACTGACCTTCAAGACAACCTTCACATGTAGGTTGTTTCGTCGAATCCAATAGGTTGAAAAATCGACGTGTCTGATTGTTCAGTATCTTTTCATTTGGTTGCTCAATAACTCCAGGAAAGGCATCTAACACCATTTCCACATATGTATTGGTCGTCGATGCTTCATAAACAACTTCTTCATTTATTTCTATTCTTATGTTTCTTCCACAATATCTCTAACACCATAATTTTTGTCGTGAAATAACCAAATTTCGTAATTCTCTATGAAATCCACCTTGTAAAGATGTTTGCAAACAATTTCTTGACTTCGATACTTCATGTTTTTGCATCTTTTGCAGGAACATAATATTGTCTCGTGTTCTTGACACAAAGGTTGCATCGACGCAAAATTCATGAACTGTTCTAAGTGTGTAAGAATTCTTGAGTAACTTTCTTAGTTATGGGATATTTTCTTCTATACATCCACTCTCCCTGTATACATCTCTATTTGAAGAAGACGATATTGTTTGAAAATATATTTCGTGTTGATGTCTTGATCATAGAAGGTTCAATTTTGATCAATAAATAGTGAATTTTCTAATGGTCGCCTGTTGATAATACCAACGGACGTCCATTGAAACACAACATTGAATTATTCCAACGGAAATCTCGAAATTCTAAATTTTCCAATGGACATCCATTGATAATAGAAATGGATGTCCGTTGCTCTTGTTAACGGATATCCGTTGGAATTAAAATGCGGTTTTCAACGGTGTTTCAACTGACCAATGCAACGGATATGATCCGTTGTTCGTCCGTTGATAATTGCAACGAAATTGTGGTCGTTGATCATTTTCAGAAATTTGTTGCAATCCGTTAGGGAACCTTATCAACAGATATGTTAATTTGTCCGTTGATATTTGACTGTTTTTATAGTGAATATTTATTTGGGGTTTATCAACAAAACTCCGACAACAATTGTAAAAAACATTAACAGATTATTTTTGTCTAGATTCCTAGTTATTAAAAAAATGAAATCCATATCTTTTTTTCTACTTAAAATGCACACAAAAGCAACCCATAAACTTTTTTGAAAAAAAAAACAATTTGAATAACATATGATCCCTTCCGAGGCAAATATAAAGCTCTACACACAAACTCGCACAAATATATAATTATACGGGAAGGGTTGGATTTTCTAGCCCATATAAAACATGGGCTTATGGGTTAGACCAAAATTTTAGTCGACGACATATGTCGTTCACTCGATTAGAGTTATATATTTATTATGTATATAATTTATACACATAATATTAATAATATATAATTATAATATTTTATATAATTCAAAAATATAATTGTAAATCATCCATAAAGATGAAAATTATGTTTTGAAACTTCAAATTTCAAATTATTTAGTTAAATATTATTTTTATTTTAAACTTAGACTTTGATTTGTTATGTGTGTGTTTTTATGAAATATATTAATATTTTGAAATTTCAAAATATTTAGATATATAATTCATATACATAATATTAATAACATATAATTATAATATTCTTTTATAAAACACAAAATATAGTTGTAAATCATCCAAAAAATAAAATAATATTTTGAAATTTTAACTTTCAAAATATTTAGTTAAATGTTGTTTTTATTTGAATTTTTCGATTTTTATATGGTGTATCTATATTTTTATGAATTATTTATAAGTTTTGAAGTTTTAAAAGATTTTTTTATTTTTATTTGAATTTTTAGCAAATTATTTGATTATTATGAATTTTTAAATATTTTTACATATTATTTATTATATAATTATACAAAAAAATTTTAATCAGCGGGTGAACCCATATAACCCGTAGGTTATACTGGGTTGAGCTGGTTCAAAATTACAACCCATATAAAATATGGTCTAGTGTGATCTAACCTAAAAATAATCCAGTCCAAAGTGGACTAGGCTATGTTGGACCAACCCAATTAGCACCCATATTAGATCTCAACACGGGTTTTTCATTTGGTCGTAATCCTAAGGTGTCATGATATTATCGTCTCCGACCCGGTATTCTTCATATGATACACCCACCTCGCATTTCCTCATAATATTTATCGAGTTTCTATCTTCACACGAGCACCACAACCTCAAACTCGATCCTCACAATCCACTTCAATCGTGATGCCCACCTAATTTCCTTAGTGCTTGTTGAGGACTTGGAATCACTTGAAAAACATAGGATGCATAACCATAATCTTCCCTTGAATAAATGATCCAAAATCACTTATACGTTACCCGAAATCACCTACATCGCAAAAACATTTGACAAGAACAACCTCCTACTTGGTCGTACGTAACACCAATAAAACCAAAATTTAATAGAAAAAACGTTAGGATAGTAAACCTATGTGCACAGTCGAGTGTTTCTCCAAAATTCTTTCACTCGTCTAAAATCTCGACATTTTCATCGTTTCTCTCGTGGTGTACTCGGTCGAGCAATCATGGGGCTCAATCGAGCACTACACACAAAGTAGGCCCTAAATACACACTTCATTTCTGGCAGCTCCATCTCCATAGATCTTCAATGTCTACCTTTCTAGACCTACAATACACGCTTATTTTTCAGTGATACTCATCATACGAACTCCATCGCTTATCACATGAATTTTACAATTTTTATGAGAATACAATTGAAACGTTTAAATTCTCAAGTTATTATTTTATAAAACTTCTATGATGCTCATCTTTCCATTTGGGACTTATAAATGATCTAACATTGTATCAAAACCCATTGATACATACAAAATATCGATGAAGATTTTCACCTTCTCCGATAATGATCAAATGACAATGGTGACCCTACCCTTTTTTTCATTCTCGAATTCTTCCTCTGTTTCTAGGCTTGTTCTATGGCAATCCTTATGCCTTTTTATATTTGCTTCAGACAACCTTGGTCAGTCCTCCATGATCCTTTATTTATTGGCTAGTTTCTTCTCATTAGTTATCATTGCCAAAATAAAACATCTCATGAATGAGATGTTTAACCCAAGTGGGTTACATAACTCTCTTCCACCCCTAAAGAATTCATTTCCAAATTCACAGGTTCAGAATTCTAATTGTTGCTTTAAAAACTTTATTAATTGTTTCACTTATCGATCCACAATTCATACCCGACTTTCTTTGTACATCAAGTCTTTGTTTAGTTCAATGGATAGGTCTACCAATATACTTTGAAAAACTATATATATGGAACATATCATGGATCTATGTAGTTTTGTTGGTAACTCCAACCAATAGGTCATCGTTATGATCCGCTCGATTATTTTAAATGGGCTCATAAATCATGGTGACATCTTATTTACCCAATCTCCACCTGATTTACTCAGTCAAGATTGTACCCGAAATACATGATGTTCCCGACACTGAACTCGACATTGTTTAAATCAACGTAGCTTTTCTTAAAATAATGAGCATCTTTCATCCTTGCCTTTACTATTTTCATTTTCTATAGTTTCTTCTCAGCTTATAACTTGAAAATAGTTCGCTTGCCTGCCTCGGTCCATTTTAGAAGAATGTGACACGGTCGACCATACAATGCTTCATATGGTGATATTCTGATGCTAACGATTTTCATGCATGCATTAGGTATTATTCATATCATTAATGCTCTGGTTTCATCATCTTCGTTGTAATCGTATCATTTTTCACCTTCCTGAAATTTCAGATCTATACATATATTCCGTTCTGGTATAGGTGGAGTAAGCTGTTGTGCTGAAGCAAAACCTATACCCTAAAATGTTTGAGAGGACGGCAAACATAAAGGTTATATGTAATAACACCCGTGATAGAATGACAGGTTCCTAAGAAACGTGAAGTGTGTTATAGGCCTCATCATGATGATTGCCCGAGCTAAAAGGGTCCACATCAGCTCTCAATATATGCAGCAGTACAGGCAATCCCTCGTTTCATTCGGACAGTGCTTTTCGATAACATAACCAGGTGTGCTCATAACGGAACATACAAACATTTGGAGTGAATGCTAAACAAGCTCCATCAGACATAAGGAGGAACTTTCAGATCAGACATTTGTTCTAAAGAAAAGGAGGAACATACAGATATACAGAAAAGATAAACATGGAGTACATTGTTTCACAAACTCTACGACTCAAGCTTATAGCTACATATTAGATGCATCCCATGCCCGACTGCTATCGAACTGCTCCGACTCAGGCTTGTGCAGCAAAGCCTGGGTATTTGTGTAGCTAACACGAGTGTCGACACAGTACAAACATCGCTTTTCATTACGTCTGCTCTCAGCTTTGCTAGTTTCTATTCTATGAGAGATTCTGCGCTTTCCCGAGTATCCGGATGAAGGTCTGACAGGTCAGAACTAATGGAGAATTTGAGCCATCTCTTTTTCTCCATTTTACTGAGGCAAGGCTGCATCAAGAGACCAATGACTAACATGACAAGGCTCACTGCAGCCACTTTGAGAGAGGAAAAGACCAAAACAGCACAGATCAGTATGCTGGGTGGAATGCACATGACGATTGAGCCGATGGTTCCTAGGGGTATCTTGTATGGCCGTGACACAGCTGGGTATTTCATCCTCAGTCGTATAAAAGCTATGAACTCCAAGATCATCCCAACGCAGTAGAGTAAGTTTTCTGCGGCTACAATCTCTTGGAAGCTTAACCACGACAAAAGAACCACGCCCGAGGCTGAAAACAGTATCCCAATTAAGGGTGTCCCGTAGCGTGACCTTTTGGCAAAGAACTCTGGGAGCATACCACGTTCGGCCATCCCAAGAAGCTGAAATGAGTCACTGCTCATCTCTGCTAAAAACATCCCCATGTTTGATGTGGCTGCAGCCGCTTGAATCCACCATCCCAACCACGCTCCCCCCAGAACTTTACCAATGTCAGCGAAGTACCCATCTGTCCATAACTTACGATCCAGAGGAATAGCTCCAATTCCGGTCAGAAGAGGGAAGATGTAAGAAAAAACGACCAAAATCACGGCATAAAACAAAGCCCTCGGAAGTGTCTTATCCGGGTTCTCAACCTCACCTGCAAGCGTACTGATAGAATCCCAATAGTTAAGATTCCAGAAGAGTGTGTTCAAATACAAGTTCCAGTCTACCCGATTCAAGTCCATTACTAGCCATCTCGAAGGCTCCAGCTTTGGAATTGAAATCAGACCCACCACTACAAATGGAAGGATGGAGAGAATTCCCAGCAAAACAGCAACCCAACCGACAATTGTTAAGCCCCTGTAGCTCATGTATGTCAGCAACAGAGTCAAGACCAAGACAGCTGCAACTCTTGGCAAACCGCCACCAAGAGCTGGGATCTCTGACTTCAAGTAATCAAGGAAGAGGACTGGATACAACGCGTTATCAATAACTCCACTCAGCCATTTCATCCAACCTTGCTGAAATCCCCAGTAAGGTCCCAGTGCAGACGAGACCCAGACCACGTAACCACCATTCTCAGGGAACATAGTTCCCATCTCGGCAGTTATAAGTGCCTCAGGAATACTCCATATGAAAGGGAAGATCAAGAACCCGAGAAGTGCTAACAATGGCCCTGCTGCATTCACACTATCTTCGACCCCAAAAGGACCACCAGAGACCTCGTAGAAGATGAGGAAAACGAGTGGCAAAACTGATACTTTACGAAACTTGTTCGCTTTCGGCGACGAAGCATCACCCACATGAATATACTCAGCACCGCTATGATGTCCCATCTCAAGGTACTCTGGTGGATTCACGGCGGCGGCGATCCTCCGCTTCTGCATCACGTCATCCAGATTTAAGGAATTAAAACCATCGATCCCAACAACATTTAAGGTTACAAATCTGCACAACTCTCAAAACAATTCTAGGGTTCAGCATATAAGGAGATGCAATTAGAGAATGCAAATGGGAACAACAGAGAAGGTTAAACAAGATTAGAACATCTGGGCATCTTGACGAGCATTAAAATGCAAGAGGAAATCAGACGCAGCTTAAGGATCTAATACCTCGGAACTGGGTGATTCGAAACAAAAATTCATCGCGCAAATACAGGAAATAAACTATATTTTTTTTCCAATGAAGGATAAAAGGGAAGGAACGCGACACGGGGAGGAGTATATACCGATTAGGAAACCGGAGGATTGGAGCAGAAGAAATGCTAAGTCCTTCACCGTATCGAGAGCGGAAGAAACCCAAATAGCCGGAGAAAAGAGAGTTCTTTAGGGATCTCCGCCGTCGTCGTCGAAATTCACACGCTAGTGGAGTTGAGGACAATTCAAATCTGACACTTTTTTGTCACAGAGAGAAGAACCCCATGTATGTTATTTTCGGCTAAATCGGCTGAAAAGCCGTCAACTACATATATACATACATATATGCACATACTCAATATCCCAGAAATGTATATATACAGATGAAGACACACATATGCATATTCACGTATAAACACGTATATATTCATTAACACAAATATGTACACGCAAATATATATACACAAACACAGTATATATAACACACATATATAGACATATACTAGTTTTGGAGATATTATTTTTAATAAAAATTGACATAAAAATTGAATAAAATTGGATTATGCTTTGTGTTACAAGGTATTGTATTGAAACCCTCTTCTTTTTTTCCTATATCTTCTATTTTGTATGCCCTTAATCACCATACGCATTTTTCATCGTATTGCAATCCTCCGCCCCACACTCGCTTCCACCACCAATATTACTTTTTATTATAATGTTTATTTATGTTTTCCAAAAAAAAAAAATTTATATACGAATATGAATATCCGAACGAATATTTGAATATACGAATACGAAAACCAATAGTAAAATGAAATATTCGATTACTACGAATACGAATAGTCGAATATTTATGAATATTCGGTAATTGTCTGTCCCTAATTATTTTCGCGCTGCCCAAAATACGAAACTATCAAATGAAATTAATTAATTCCCATTGAAATAGAGTAACGTTGATTTACTCGAAATCAAATATTATATAAATACCACACTAACACAGTCCAATTGATAACAATTGAAAGAAAAAAATGATAACATTTTTATATTAAAGAAGAAATATATTTTAAAATTTGTTTTCCATTTAGCCTTTTAATTATTGTTGTCAAACTTTTAATTTATATAAATATTTTTTATATCCATTAAATACATTTTATATTAAATAAAAAATAAAAAATAGCCAAATATACAAATTATGAAACTAAAATAACAATTAGGTAAATTTTTTTTATATATCCCGATGACTTCATCAATATTATTTAAAATCACATTTAAGATTTTATTTTACAAAAATAAAAAAACTAAATTTTTTTTACTATTCTAATTTTGTTCGCTCATTATTTTTTCATACAATACAATACTAATTTTGTTGGATTTTTTAAAAGTAGAATCATTTTGCATTTTTTAAATAAATTTCATTTTTTAAAAATAGAAAGTAATTTTTGATGTATTAAAAATTTCAAACAAATATAATATTATTTTTATTGGAATTGTTTTAAAATTTAATTCTTTAATAAAAATATTTTTGTTAATAAATTATATTTTTTTAAAATTTTAACAATCTCCAAAAAATTTGTTTAAATTTAATAATAAAATAATAATAATATATATGACTATTATACCTAATAATAATTAGGGTTGGGCAAAATATTCGAAGTATTCGTATCCGATTCGTATTCGAACCGTATTCGATCCGAAATGCAAATATCCGAAGGAACAAATATAAATACAAATACAAGAAATTAGATATTCGAGAAACACAAATATTAATATTAATAATATATTCAATTATTCATAATTATTCGTATCCGTAAGTATTAAATAGATAATTCATTTAATATATAGATATATAATAATATTAATTTTAAGGATCAAATTACAAATTAAAAAAAATATTAATTTTATTTTAAGACCAAATATAAAATATATAAATAAATAGTTATTATACTTAAATTTGAAGGACTAAAATGTATTTTATAAACTTTTTAACCCTAATGTTCTAACCTAATATTCACTCCAAATTGTTGCTTCAGAGTCGGCTTTTAGTACGGGAGGTAGTGTGATTAGTCCGTATCATAGTTGTTTGACTGCTAATATGGTTGAATCTTTAATTTGCACTCAAGATTGAATTTGTAATCCAAGTGGGATTGATAATGTTATGGACACATTGCAAGATATCGAAAAACATAACTTCGTAAGTATATTGATATTTAATATGATAATCTAATAATTTTTTACGTTGTTTTAGATAAATTTTCGATGCTAGTGGAATCATCGACAATAATTATTAAATAAAAAATTGGAGAAAAGATAAATTTGTCTTTAATTTTTTATGCGTATCAAAGTTAAACAAATATTTAACCTAAACTAGACGCAAATGCACGACACGTGTGTAGTACTTTAGGTGTCGATCCCACAGGTACTACGCAACACAACCTAAACTCAAACTATGAATCAAACTTGCAACGAACAAATATGGGATTTGAGAATGAAATACTAAAAACAAATAAACAAACGAGTTCTTAACAATGAGACAAACATTCTAGGAATCTGGTTTCACCACAAGACTACCGAAACCAACAATCAACCTATCTAATCATGCAATCACGATCAAGTTATCTAAGACAGACGATCCTAATATGATATCTACCCTCTCTCAAGGCATAGACACGTGATCTAGTCAAGTTATCCCCTACTTTCGTGGCTGACACCTTAAGCTAAACCCATAAGTTCTATGATTCATCCGTTTTACCCTCAACCGTTGCTATCCTACTTTCGTGGCCTAACCAGTTGTTCTAAACCTGATCTTTTAGGACTAGAATTCTCCTTTCGATCCTTCTCCTAATCCCTAACACATGCATCTACTTGGTCTTCGTAAATACAAGTCATTCAAGCTCTCAGACAAAGAATAGATAAACGAAAACGGGAAAATGCATTCAAAGGTATACGAAGGTGGTTCCGGGATAGCCATGGGCTAATCCCTTCTCCTAGAACAAAACAACTACTCGCTCATGCGTTCAAAAGCAAACAACATAATCGAAGTAGAAAGTCTAAAGAACATGAAAACCAAATGAAATCAAAGTCTTGAATTCATCTCCAATGCTCCTTGAATGTCTCCTTCGCTAGAGTCTCCTTCTTCTCCGATTCTCTCTCTACTCTCTCTCTCTCTTCGATGAATTCTGAAAACTAACTCTCTCCCTAAATCCCCTTCGACCCCTAGCTCCTCTCCTTCCTTTTCCTTCTTATTTTCTTTCCTTTTCTCCTGGTTTTTCCTTTTGGTCGTTCACTTCTTTTCCCTTTGTCGCAGCAGCCATCGTTTTTGCCTTTTCACGAGTTTTCCATTCTTGATCAGTTTGGATAACGTTTCCATTCCTTTCTCCAGAAAAATATCCTTGATTCCTCATCTCTAAAGTCGTTTTTCATTTTGTATAATTAACCAACGAGTTCCTTTTCGTGTTTAGACAAATTTACTTATCTGGTAGTTGCAGGTGACGGACGCGACCCGCGGGCTGAGTGTGTGCCCTGTGCGGGCGCGGTGTGCTGATCACGATGAAATTAGGCCTCCCTGCGCGGGCTAGGGAGTGCCCCGCATGGGCTGATGCTCAAGGTGAAGCCCGTGCGTGCTGATGGCTTGCCCCACCCGTGCTCAATCTGCTGGACCAAATGCTGAACCAAAGGCCACCCGCGCGGGCTAGGGAGTGCCCCGCACGGGCTGAGCTTTTCTTGAGGGCCTGTGCGTGCTGAGGAGCTCCCCGACTCGTGCTGGAGTTGCTGGGGGTCAAGCCCCGCGCGGGCTAGGTGAATGCCCCGCATGGGCTATGTTATTCCTCGCAGATTCTCGTCCCGTTTGTTCCGTGATGATCCTCGATGTTAGTACTTTGTCTCGTGTACGTCCTTTAGCTCCAAAATGAACCGAATTTGCATTACAACCTGTAAGGACACAAAAACACGAAAACAAGTAAAACGGATACAAAATCATACGTAATCATCGTATCTATATCATAAACATCCCTTAATTCATGCGAGAAATACGTATAAATAGAGGTGATCAAAATCCCTTTGACTTGAATGTTTGCTTGTCCCTAAGCGAACGTAAGCGTGAAACACGTGGAGCATACAAAATCCGAGAATTCCCCTTTCTCCTAGAAATACCGCTAAAGCGAACCTAACCGATTAACTAGCAAGTCGAAAGCAGATCTGGCCTAATTAAATTTTCAGTCTTCATTCTAGGTTCAGCAAGGCTACCCACGAGGAAGTAAATCGAAGGCAAACTAAACAAGCTACCGTAACTCTCTCCACTAAACAAGACTTCAGACAAATGCTAAACCTAGGACAATCGAGGATACTTGTTTCTTTTCCAAGCTTCTTTCTCTCTTTATTTTTTTCTTTTTCTTTTTCTTATTTTTTGTTCTTTTTTATATCTTCGTTTTTTTCTTTTTCTTTTTTTTTGTTTTTTCGTTATGCATACACACTAGGCTTCTAGGACGTCGGATTTGAAGGGTTCCAGCCTCTACTTAGACTCAGACTACCGATGACGGTATACTCATGCATCTCATTCAAGAGTGCAGCGGAGTAGGCGGCGTTTTTATTGTGCCATGCCTTAGGACGTAGAAAGATGATCGCCAACCCACCACTTAGACCCAAACCATTGAAAGAGTATCAAGGTCGATGAACTCATATCGATTTTAGATCATGCTTTTAGGCATTATTTCTATCGACATCGGAGTGTTAGTGTGCGCTCTTAATCTGCAAATTAAGCTCGATTTCATACGATCTAATAATCCTCATAGAAAAGAAGTAAAGCATCATCTATACGAAGTATAACCATCTGAATAGAGAGAATAAACGATAAACTAGCCTAGCAACCTCGTCTAAACCTCCCACAAGCAACACTAGGATTCCCAAATAATTACGACCTATTGTTTTTCAGCCGACTAATGCGCTCTAACGCTTAGAAAAAATCTAGCTCAAACATGCAAAATCTCACGGAAAAGGCCAACTTCTTAAGTTTCCTAGGTTCAGTGTTCATCTCAAAACGTGGCACCGGACAAGTGCCTAGGACGACTCTGACTCACAAAGCAAAAACAAATTAAAAACTACAAAATCAAAGAGAAAATGAAACGAAACCACCTGACAAACGTGAGCTGCTCCCCCAGACTTGAATTGAACGGCGTCCTCGACGTGAAGCTCTGATGGAGGGTAAGGGAAGTGAAGTCACGTTTGTGGTGGTATTTTTTTGTGTTTTTTAGATAAACGACCGAGTCTTAGACTAAAAACTAAGGAAAATAGAAAACAAACAGCTGGGTTGCCTCCCAGAAAGTGCTTATTTAACGTCTTTAAGCTTTTACGTCTCCATTCCTCACGCGTGCGCGATGGGTGGATCGGAAAGGGAAATGGAGTTTCCATTTTCGATCGGTTGAGCGGCTTGGTAGGGCTTTAGTCGCTGTCCATTAGCTTTGAATGTTCCACTCGTCTCACTCCAAAGTTCTACTGCTCCATGCGGGAATACCTCTCGTACCTGAAAAGGACCAGACCAACGGGACCGTAGTTTGCCCGGAAAAAGCTTAAGACGAGAATTAAATAGTAGAACCAAGTCACCTGGTTGAAAGTCATGAGGTAGGATCTTCTTGTCATGCCATCTCTTAACACGCTCCTTTTAGATCTTAGAGTTCTCGTATGCATCAAGACGGACCTCGTTCACCTGCAAAAGTCGTTTCTCACCTGCACTCTTGACATCAAAGTTAAGGAGCTTTGTCGCCGAATAGGCTCGGTGCTCTAGCTCGACAGGTAGGTGGCAAGACTTGCCATAAACAAGCTGACAAGGAGTCATGCCAATGGGAGTTTTAAACCAGTCCTATAGGCCCATAACACATCATCTAATTTAATGACCAATCTCTACGGGACCTAGACACTGTTTTCTCTAGTATACTCTTAATCTCCCTATTCGAACCTCTACTTGTCCGCTAGTTTGTGGGTGGTACGATGTAGCTACCCTATGTTTCATGCCATAATGCTTAAGGAAGGACTCGAATTGTCTTGCAATAAAGTGTGAACCTCCGTTACTAATGACTAATCTAGGAACTCCAAAACGAGGGAATATGATCTTCTTAAAGAATTTCATCACTACCCTAGAGTCATTAGTCGGTGTTGCTATGGCTTCTTCCCACTTAGACACATAATCTACACCTACTAAAATATACTGGTTGCCACACGATGAGGGAAAAGGTCCCATGAAATCGACACCCCAAACATCAAACAATTCTACCTCAAGGATGTATTTCTGTGGCATCTCCTTCCTCTTACCTATATTTCTCGTTCTTTGACATCTATCACAAGAGGAAACATACCTATGGGCATCCTTGAAGAGGTTTGGCCAATAAAAACCCGCTTGTAGCACCTTTGAAGCGGTTTTGGACTTGCTGAAGTGGCCTCCATAATTCGATCCATGACAATGGAAAAGGATGCTATCTACCTCTTCTTCGGGGTTGTATCTCCTAAAGACCCCGTCCGCGCATCTCTTGTAGAGAATTGGATCGTCCCAATGATAATTTTTGACATTCGCATAGAATTTCCTGCGCTCATGAAAAGAAAGGTCGGGGCGTAGTATACCGCTCACAAGAAAATTAACAAAATCGGCATACCAAGGAGTGGGGTTACCTGAAGTAAGTGCGCATATGATGTCGTCTCTCAAGGAATCCTCTATAGGTCTCTCATCATCCACAATGATGCGAGAGATGTGATCAAACTCTTGTCAGAGAAGGATCCATTGGATAAGGCGTGGTTTCGCGTCCTTCTTCCCTAGAAGATATTTAAGCGCTGCATGATCAGTATAAACGATTACCTTTGACCCTACGAGATAGGATTTGAACTTGTCAAAGGCAAAGATGACGACAGTGAGCTCCTTCTCGGTTGTGGCATAGTTGATTTGAGTGTCATCTAGTGTCTTGCTAGCGTAGTCTCTTCGCTCTCCTAAAACAGCCCCAACGACGTAGTCACCAGCGTCACACATAATCTCAAATGGTAGGCTCTAGTCGGGTGGTTGAATGATAGACGCCGAAACCAATGTTGTCTTGATGGTGTTGAAGGCATTGTGGGACTCTTGAGAGAAATCGAATGTAGCATCTTTGGCCAGAAACTCCGTCAACGGTTTTGTAATCTTTGAGAAGTCCTTGATGAACCTCTGATAAAAACCTGCATGCCCTAGGAAGCTACAAATTTCTTTAACTAAAACTGGTGGAGGAAGTTTTTCGATTACGTCAATTTTGGCTTTGTCGAGTTCTATGCCCCTTGATGAGATCATGTGTCCAAGTACAATACCTTTCTTCATCATTAAGTGACACTTTTCCAAATTAAGAATAAGATTTGCTTCCTCAAATCGCTGCAACACTCTAGAAAGGTTAATGATGCAATCATCGAATGTAGAGCCATAAACAGAAAAATCATCCATAAACACTTCCATTATATGCTCAATTAAATCGGAAAAGATTGCCATCATGCAACGCTGGAAAGTAGCCGGAGCGTTGCAGAGGCCAAAAGGCATACGACGGTAAGCGAATGTCCCATAAGGACACGTGAATGTTTTCTTGTCTTGGTCTTGAGGATGAATGGGAATCTGAAAGAAACCAGAATATCCGTCCAAATAACAAAAATAGGCATGATTTTCTAACCGTTCTAACATTTGGTCGATGAATGGGAGAGGGAAGTGATCTTTCCTTGTAGCTTTGTTGAGATTGCGGTAGTCTATACACATCCTCCATCCCGTGATAGTTCTTGTTGGAATCAGCTCGTTGTTATCGTTGCGTACTATCGTCATTCCTCCTTTCTTTGGTACGACATGCACGGGGCTTACCCATTCGCTGTCTGAGATAGGATATATGATACCTACATGCAAAAGTTTTAGTATCTCTTTTTTCACTACCTCTTTTAAGTTGGGGTTCAGCCGCCTTTGCGCTTCGATGGATGGTTTATGCCCGTCCTCCATGAGTATTCGATGCATGCATAATGAAGGACTTAGTCTCTTGATATCCTCGATGGTGTATTCAATCACTCTCCTATGCTTCCTTAAGTATTCAAGTAGCATTTGCGTCTCATCTGCACTCAAGGCAGCATTAACAATAATGGGGTATGTATCATTATGTCCAAGGTACTCATACCGAGGAGAAGATGAAAGAGGCTTCAACTCGAGTTTGGGCGTCTTCTCCACTGCGAAGTCAGCGTGTGCTTCATGTGGTATCTCCTCACATGGAGAATATCTTAGTGCTTCAATGGCACTCATAAATTCTGCGTATGCCTTAGCTTCTTCATCGATAAATCCTGCATCTTTGCAAACTTGAGTTAAGCATCTCACGAGGGGGTCGGAAACACTTACTTGATCAAACATATCATTCGTTATCTCGTCCAACAAGTCAATTCGAAAGCAAAAATCCTTGATGGAGGATCCGTTCATGGATTTGGACAAGTTTAATTCAATCGTTTCCTCTTCGGCACGTAGGGAAATCATTGCACTTGCAGTAGCTAAGAATGGTATACCAAGAATAATCGGTATCCTAGCATCCTCTTCAATATCAAGTACAACAAAGTCAGCGGGTATACAAAGATTACCTACCTTGGTGGGAATGTTTTCAACAATCCCCATCGGATATGTTCCCGAACGGTCAGCGAGTTGGAGAGACATCTTGGTAGGTTTAAGGTTGCCGAAGTTCATCCGCTTGAAGACCGAATGTGGCATGAGGCTCACGCTTGCTCCTATATCACACAAAGCTTTGTCAATATCAAGATTACCTATTGTGCACGAAATGGAGAAGCTTCCGGGGTCCTTCAACTTCGGGGGCAGCTTGTTTTGAAGAATGGCGTTGCATTCCTCGGTGAGTGCTACCGTCTCACTCTCTTCCATACGCTGTTTGTTGGACAGAATTTCTTTGAGAAATTTGGCGTACGTGGGCATTTGTTGGAGGGCTTCTACGAACGGTATGTTGATGTGAAGCTTCTTGAGAATATTTACAAACGTCCATACCTTACCTCGTTCTTGCTGCTCACCAACCGTTGAGGAAACGATATTGGAGGTTTGTACGCCGGTAGAGCAACGTACGGTTTCTCCAATTCTGGTTCCGCTCCTTCCTCATTCACAATGCCCTTTCCTTTATCCACAGATTTTCCAGCAGCTTTCTCTTGTTCTTTCGGGGGCGGATTCTCGATCACATTACCGCTGCGCAAGGTGATGGCCTTCACGTTCTCTCTCGGGTTAAGACCGGGTTTAACGTGAAGCTGTCCGGGATTCCGAGACGATGAGGCGGCCTGTTGTGTTATGGAGTTTTCTAACATCTTCACATGTGTGCTCAAGGATTCCATATGAGTTTTGAGCTCGCTAATCGCTGTCCCCACATCTGCATTGAATTTGGCTTGAGTCGATTGTTACTGCCTTTACTCCTTGTTAAATTCGAGCATCACTCCCTCAAGGTTTGACGAAGGGGCTCTGAGGTGCTGATGGGGATCCTCGTGATTTCCACCCATGAATTGCTTCTGATAAAGCATGTTGATCATCGCCGACTTAATTTCAAACTGTTCTCTCGCAACAACATGCATCCTTATGGATGTTTGCACGTTGTTCATGTTTGGCACCACGTAATCTCTGAGGCGACGTGGTGGAGGAGCTTGTGGTTCTCGCGGTTGAGGCACGAGTTTCTGTTGCTGCATATACCCCAAATTACCGATAAGTAATTGATGTTGTTCATGGTCGTTCTGATTATCCATATCTCGTTGATTTGACGGATCTGTGTTACCTTCTTCCTTGCCCTTTCTCAGTGGTCTAGAAGTGCGCACGATTTCGGGGTCGATTTGGAGTAGACTAGAAGCACCTTGAGATCTGGTCATAAACCGAAAAAGGACAAACAAACGGAATTAGGTAGAAAGAAACAAAAGAAAAGATAAAGAAAAACAAAACAAGAAAGACTCTAGGCTCGAATCTAAGACGTGTTGACAATAGTCCCCGAAAACGGCGGCAAACTTGATGCGTATAAAAGTTAGACAAATATTTAACCTAAACTACCCGCAAGTGTACGACACGTGTGTATTACTTCAGGTGTCGATCCCACAGGGACTACGCAACACAACCTAAACTCAAACTATGAATCAAACTTGCAGAACGAATATGGGATTTTAGAATGAAATACTAAAAACAAATAACCAAACGAGTTCTTAACAATGAGACAAACGTTCTAGGAATCCAGTTTCACCATAAGACTACCGAAACCAACAATCAACCTATATAATCATGCAATCCCGATCAAGTTATCTAAGGCAGACGATCCTAATATGATATCTACCCTCACTCAAGGCATAGACACGTGATCTAGTCAAGTTATCCCCTACTTTCGTGGCTGGCACCTTAAGCTAAACCCATAAGTTCTGTGATTCATCCGGTTTACCCTGAACCGTTGCTATCCTACTTTTGTGGCCTAATCTCGGTTGTTCTAAACCTGATCTTCTAGGTCAAAAATTCTCCTTTCGGTCCTTCTCCTAATCCCTAACACATGCATTTACTTGGCCTTCGTATATACAAGTCATTCAAGCTCTCAGACAAAGAATAGATAAACGAAAATGGGAAATTGCATTCAAAGGTAAATCAAGGTGGTTCCGGGATAGCCATGGGCTAATCCCTTCTCCTAGAACAAAACAACTACCCGCTCATGCGTTCAAAAGCAAACAACATAATCGAAGTAGAAAGTCTAAAGAACATGAAAACCAAACGAAACCGAAGTCTTGAATTGATCTCCATTGCTCCTTGAATGTCTCCTTCGCAAGAGTCTCCTTCTTCTCCGTTTCTCTCTCTACTCTCTCTCTCTTCGATGAATTTTGAAAACTAACTCTCTCCTTGAATCCCCTTCGACCCCTAGCTCCTCTTGTTCCTTTTCCTTCTTCTTTTCTTTCATTTTCTCCTGGTTTTTCCTTTTGGCCGTTCACTTCTTTTCCTTTTGTTGTGGTAGCCACCTTTTTTGCCTTTTCATGAGTTTTCCATTCTTGATCAAGTTGGGCAACATTTCCATTTCTTTCTCCAGAAAAATATCCCTTATTCCTCTTCTCTAAAGTCGTTTTCCTTTTTGTATAAGTGACCAACGAGTTCCTTTTCATGTTAGAAAAATTTACTTATCTGGTAGTTGCAGGTGACGGACGCGACCCGCACAGGCTGAGTGTGTGCCCCGCGCGGGCTGATGCTCAAGGTGAGCCCGTGCGGGCTGATGGCTTGCCCAACCCGTGCTCAATCTATTGGACCAAATGCTTAACCAAAGGCCACCCGCGCGGGCTAGGGAGTACCCCGCGCGAGATGAGCTTGTCTTGAGGGCCCGTGCGTGCTGAGGAGCTCCCTGACTCGTGTTGGAGTTGCTGGGGTCAAGCCCCGTGTGGGCTAGGTTTAGTTTTGATTAGATTTCTTAAATTTTACAAACTTATCGAGTTTATTCGAGGACTTCATCTACCATTTCGTGTTTTGTTTAGGAAATGAAGACATGAAACAAAACACGAGTGATTACGGCTTTTCCTCCCCGAAAACGTGATTAAATGACAAGATACAACATGTGCAAGGCCACGGATCCAAATCGAACACTCAAGCATCGAGCAAAAGGAGTGGAAACAGCAATTGAAGGCTACACGCTCGGGCTAAGCATTGGACCCGCCCGGGCTGAGGTTGCGAAATTAAGATTGAAAATCCCCGAAACTCCGACTCGGGCTGATAGACCACACGGTCGGGTGACCTAGCCCGCTCGGGCTGTGAAGTGTGCACGACTGGGCTGAACTTGTGCCCGCGCGGGCCGCCTTATCCGGAACTAACTTGTTTGAAAGTTTGAACATGCAATTAAAGGGAAAATAAGCCATCTAGGGCTAGGGGACGAACCAGACATCAGAAGAGACATTCACAGACATAGAGAAAGAGAGAGAAGGACGGAACGAGGAAGCCGGAGCATGGAGGAGCTATTGAAGACGTCGGTAATAGAATAGGGAGGGATCTCATTCTTTATCCATGTTGAATATAGTTATCTTTTGTTTCGTTTTCTGAGTTCATGTCTGAGTAGATCCACAACCATGGTGTAGAGAGCTTTGCCGTTTTGTAATGAAGTTTTTTCCTTAATGCTTGGTTATAATATTTGATCGCTTCGGATTGATTGGTTGTTCGTAATGTTTTTGTTCTTGTTGGCTACTGAATGAGTGTCTATAAAGATCTAAATGCATTGGGAGATGAATTGGATCTTGGAACGTAGCTATGAATGAAGTCGCAATTGATTTAGAACCTTGGCCGGTCGATTGATTGAACTTAGGAATTAGGATAGCGATCTTAATGCATCTAGTAGGTAAGATTACACAATTGGGAGATTGGTAGTACGCATGCTAGATAGTGGGTTTAGGCATCGGGAGAGTCATTCCCTGGGAAAGAGCTTGAATTCCCCGAATACGTAACGATATCTATAACCATGATCTTGTTAGAACTTCGTTGCATCATCGTGCATCTCTCGAAACCCGTGGTGTTTAGTCATTGAGTTTATCCCGTTAATTAGCTTAGTTAGTTGCATTCGCATTCCCAATCACTTATCGATTTCACACAACTTATCCATTAGTTTACTAGCTTTAGAGTTGCATCAATTCCTTGTGTTCGACCCTGGTACTATACGATCCGTATTCTTGCGGAAGCGTTAGTCTAGGTAAATTATTACTTGAGATTAACCACATCAAAGAAGAGAGCACGGATCAATCTTCAATGGCGTCAGTATGTGTTAGTAGATCTATTTCTAGGGTTTTGCAGGTTGTTAAATCAAACTTTTTTGTTGATTTGAAATGGGTGTGAGTCTTAGTGAGTCAGTTGAGTCTCAGTGAGTCGCTTGAGTCGCAAGGGTTGATCGAGTCTCATTGAGCCGAAAGGCTCATAGGAGTTGCGTGGGTCATTTGAGTCGCAAGGGTTGCTTGAGACTCATGAACCTCTTCGACAAGCGATTCATGACCATCTTAGACTCAAGCGACTCATTGGGTCTGAATGGTCGCAATGGTGCATGAGTGTCATTGAGTCGCAAGGGTCATTTTAGTCGCATGGGTCGCTTTGGTCGCTTGAGTGCAATAAGTCGCTTAAGTCACAAGGGTTGCTTGAGTCGCATGGGTCATTTGAGTCGCATGGGTCGCTTGCTCGCATGGGTAGCTTGAGTCCCAAAGGGTCATGAGTCACAAAGGTCACTTGACTCGGTAGAAGTTTAATGTATTCTTAATTGGTCATTGGCAGGTTCTGTCAAAGCTGAAGTTTCTGTATGAATTCAAGCACATGGAAATAATGCCAAGATCACCACCAAGTTCTATCCGCACGAGAGAATAAAAAAGTTTAGAGGAATCTTAGATAAATATGAGTTAAATTTGCCTTCGAAAAGGAGTCACAATTTAGGCATTTATTCCATTTCCAATGTGAGTCCACATTGACGAAGGTTCAAATGTATGTCCTACTAAATCACTTTATGGTTGTACGAGATAAGAAGGGGTTGTGGTTCATCTTAAACAGTGTTCTCATCTGGTACTCTATAGTTGAGCATGCACTAATTACCGGATTGAACTATGAACCCTATCCCAGAGGATGGAAGTCCAAAAGGGGTGATACATTCAGGCTGAAAAAATCAGTCGACAAAGGTGATTATTGCACAAGTGCGTGAAAAGTTTGTGAATACAAAGAATTTTGCCGACTGAACGAGGTTGGTAATTTTGATGTTGTTGGTGCAAGTTGTGGATCACAAGCCTTCGTCATACAACTTTATTAGCCATGATCTATTGACATGGTTGATGACTTGGAATTTTGTGAAGGCGTTCCATGGGGGCTTTAGACATTCGAGAAGCTTGTGGATACTTTCCACAAGTACGTTAACAGGGAATCACCAATCCAAAATTGAATTGTGGCGGTTTCATGATCACACTAATGATAAGTTGTATATCTTATTCAAATAACATGGATGTTTTCGTACTTTTTGCATTCTTATCATTTTGTTTTAATGTTTCAATTACTTCCATTCAAAACCATCCTTAGTATGGGCAGAAACTGATGGTATATTGATGTTATGGATGCATATCCATCATGCCTAAGGATGTGCAAAAAGAGGGTTAAATCCAATTTTAACCTGAAGTATGTAGACGTGATAAGGCAGATCGGAGATTCTAAGGTAACAATTACACTAGGGTCACAAGGGTAACAAGGGTTTTAAAGGGTCATAATAGTTACCATTTGTTTTTGTAGGATATTCGAAGTATTCTTCGTGCTGAACACGAATAGATAGCTTTATTTTTTTTATCTGGAGGATTACAAGGGATGCAACGATCTCAATGTTCAGATATGGATGGAACATCTACATAGAAATTCAACGGGTATTTTGTCGAGAGGACATCCATAAGCAAGAAATGCTGACGCGGAAAGCAGTTCTTGGTGATCAACAGAAGGGGAAAGGAAAAGGGACTAAGAGGAAGAAGAGCGTGGGTGAAAAAATAATAGAGGTTGTAGATGTTCCACCCAGATCTGAAGTTTACAAAGAGGAAGGATGGATAGGTGTTTTCGAAGCTGATGAAGAAAGAGAAGGTGATGTTGAAGCTGAAGCTGAAGGAAAAGGTGATGATGAAAGAGAAGAAGTTGTAGTCCCTCTTACACTGGAGTCGAAATTCATAAAGGAAATAACGAAGTCAGAGAAAAGAATAACTAACATCATAAGAGACCTTCTAAGGTATTTCGGGTTTCATTTGCTTAATCCAAAATCAAAGGCGACAAATCCTGAAGGTGTTAACAAGGCAAAATCAAAGTTTGTCGAGAAAGATTCGAGAACCGGACACTAATCTGCCGGCACTGTGAGAGATAATGATTTTAAATTCCTTTAACGTCTATATCTAGTGTTTAGAAAAGAGCCAATAGAAAGTCGGTTGAGTCAGAGGCTGAAAATGAATCTAGAAATGGCTCAGAAGAGGGTTTGACAAACATTTCAAGATTAGTTCAAAATCTTATATCTGCTGACAACATTCCTCTAATTGAATACATTTCCGAAGAGGTTACTGTAGTGGTTGCTCCTGTCGAAGTTCCACCACGTATGTAATATTGAGTGAAAATGGTCATTTGAGTCAATTTCCAGCGAGAATCGGCATGGGTCACAAAGGTTGCATGGGTCGCTTGGATAGCATGGGTCGCAAAGGTCTCATAAGTCGTAGGGTCGCATATGTCCCATGGGTTGCAAGTGTCGCATATGTCCCATGGGTCGAAAGGGTCGCATGGGTCTCATATGGCCCATGGGTCGCATCAATGTAACGAAGGATGAGTTTAATGAATGAAGTAATTTTTATGCAGATGTTGTCATTGGTGTTCTTGATGAGTTCCTACCGAGGACACTCGAGTAGGTCCTGCCGAAGAGGTCGCCGCTGAAAAGGTTCCTGATACTCTAGCTCTAGTGGGTCCTGTCGAAGAGGTCACCTCTGAGGAGGTTCCTACCGAGTATACTCGGATCCTGTCAAAGACGTCCCCACTGAGGAGGTTTCTGTTGAGTATACTCCAGTGGGTCCTGTCCAAGAGGTCGACACTAAGGATGTTCCTGGCAAGGATACTCCATTGGGTCCTGTCAAAGAGGTCACCGCTGATGTTGGTGCTGAGGGAACTTTAGAACTTCCTGTCAAAGATGTCGAAGTACACCAAGTAAGTAATGTTGAGTCACAAAAGGCCATTTGAGTCACAAAGGTCGCATTGGTCGCACGGGTCGAAGGTCCCATGGGTTATTATGTCCCATTGGTGGCATGGGTCGCCAAGGTCACATGGGTCATATATGTCGCATGGGTTGCATGGTCATAGGGTCGAATGGATCACATGGGTCGCAGGGTCGCATGGGTCGTTTGGATCGCATGAATCAGTAATTTTTATGTAGATGCTAGACCTTTAGCTGATGAATCTGATAGTCTAACGGTAATTAAACGAATTTTAAGACCACGAAAGAGAAGACATGAGCCATATGTTGAACCTCCATCGGCAAAAGAGCAAAACAGGGCGAGGGAGAGGGCGAGGGCGAGGGAAAACTGTTGATGTAGAAGATGTGGTTCAAGAACTAGCAGAAAAGGTGTCTCAAGAACCCGTAAAAGAGGTGGTTCTAGAACCCATAGGAAATATAGTTCAACAACCCGTAAAAAAGGTGGTTCAAGAACCCTAAAAAAGGTGGTTCAAAAATCTGCAGGGAATCCACATTTTGTACGGGAGCCGAAGGGATTGGAAGAGGGCAGGATACCCGAGAGCGTTTGTTTATTGACGCTAGTGGTATAAAATTAACTTCTCTATATAGATTTTATGATGAAGCCTCGCCAAGAGCGTGGTGGATATCTGACCTAGATTGTCTCCGGGGGCTAGAGTTTTGGGATATCATATTAAAGGCTAACGTATGATTTGAAATGAAGTAAATTTTTTAACGCCTAGTCACGAAAGTTACACAGGTCACAAAGGTCATTTTGTGTCATATATATTCATGTGTGTTATTTTTTTTCTGCAGCAATTGGATGAGGCGTTGTTCGAGCTGTATGAAAACATGAGCAAATTTGACTTCATATATAAGAATTACTACGTTTGTCCTATTGCTTTTATGCAGATGCTCACGATATGGATTTGCGATGATATGGAAGAATTACCGGAAATTCTTACTGAATATTTGGGTGACAAGTATCCATTCAGAAGTAAGTACAAAATAGGTGAATCATTACGATAGCTTGGTCTCGATTGTAAACATTCCATCATCCAAAAATTGATATGTACCTGTTCATTGGGTATCCATGAAAGTGGATTTCAAAACCCGATGCATCACTGTATACGACTACCAGAGCAGGTTGAAGGAAACACATATCGATCCGGTGATAGAGATGATAAGAACAGCTATCCCTAAGATGTTCCGACTCGGAGGGTTTCTTTGCTTGACTGTGGTGTTTACGCCTTCAAATTTTAGAAGCCGATGTATTGAAAAAAACGTGGGAGTTACCCGAAATTTACCCCGATAATGGTTCTTCCATGCGTGAGAAGATGAATGCTGATGTATTTTCAAATGGAAGATGTATCCCTGTACCCCGAGACTATTGGAATCTCATCATGCCATCCTTGAACTTGATTCATATTACTTGTAAATAACTTGATAAATTATTATTTTTAAAATTTGATTCATATTTATTTGTAAATAACTTACTAAATTATTATATTTTAAATTTGATTCATATTATTTGTAAATAATTTGAGTCATAATAAATAAGTATTTTTTTAAATTTGTTTTTTTTTCAAAGGGTCACAGGGGTAAAAGGGTCGCAGGGGTACAAGGGTTGTAGAGGGGCCAAAGGGTCGTAGGGGTTTAGGGTTACAAAGGTACAAGGGTCGCAAAGGGGTCCAACGGTCGCAAATGGGTCAAAGGGTCATAGGGATACAACGGTAGCAGGGGTCAAAGGGTCACAGGGGTACAAGGATCGTAGAGGTACAGGGGTCACAGGGGTCAAAGGGTCGCAAAGGGATCACAAGGGTAGAAGGGTCGTAGGGGGTCTAAGGGTCGCAAAGGGGTCAAAGGATCGAAGGGGGTACAAGGGTTACATAAGGATCATATTGGTCGTAGGGGTACAAGGGTCGCAGAGGTCCAAGGGTCACAAAAGGGTCAAAGGGTTGTAGGGGTACAAGGGTTGCATTAGGGTTATATTAGGTCACAGAGGTACAAGGGTCACAAAGGTACAAGGGTCGTAGGGGTCCCAGGGTCGCAGGGGTTAGAAGGTTGTAGGGGTCAGAGGGTCGAAAAGGGGTCAAGGGGTCGCATGGGTCAGAGGGTTGTTAGGGTCCAAGGGTCGTATAAGGGCCATATTGGATCACATGAGTCGGATGGAATCCCGTTTAAACATGATTATAATTTATTTCAATTGAAGGTCGATAATTTTATGGATTTCACGTAATTACGAACAATAGAGGGTCGCAAGGTTCCAAGGATCATAAAAGGGTCAAAAGGTCACAGGGGTCAGAGGGTCGCAGGGGTCAGAGGATCGCAGGGATTAGAGGGTCGCAGGGGTCACAATAATATTGATACTAACAATAATAGTAACTCTTTAATAATAGTAAAAAACCAACCAAATACAAACATGAAGTTCAAGTTCAAAGGAATGTTGTTGTTCAAAGAAAGTTCAAACCAATCAAAATACAACTATAATCAAACAATGTTGGAGGGACATACTGAAACACAGGTGTTTCTATATTAGAGACTCGTTCGAATGTGAGGGAACATCCCTCGTTTTATCCATTGGCGTGACAAAAATTTTCTCCAATCCCCTTTGATGCTAGCGCCACCACGACTCACAAGTCTCAAATCTACCGACCACACCCTTCCCTGATCATTTATCAGCATTATCTTACATCGTCTACCGTTAAGACTGCTCGACCTCGCAAACGCTATCGGAAGGGTATGTGACATCACCCAAGTTATATAAGTAGAAATGATAAAAATCGAATAAATAACCAAAGTGATATATGATGAATCGATTTTAGGTCACTTTCCAATGCATCTACGACAAGATTTGAACGCGTGGCAGTTTCCATGAAAATCGTCTAAGCAGGAGAGTATGACCCTACTTCTGCGTTTGATGATGATGATGCATATTGTAGATTACACATATCTTCTCCGAAACTGGTGACTTTAAAAACCATGTTACATTCGTGATGGAAAACTAAGAAATCCCCAATACAAAAATCATGGTCCTTAGAGAAAGCTTTCCATCGATCAGTGAATATGGAGCCATCCAACTTGACTTCCCATGTTTTGAAAGACACATATGATTTAAGCATTGCCATGTTGTTATCCTTCATTTTCGCGTCAATATGCTCATCGAAGAACTTCCTCGGAATGTCCTGTAACAAAAAAAAGAAAAACAAAGTCAAATCTGTACATTTTCTACATGTAACATACCAACACAGAGAGAGATGAAGGAGATTACAAGGTAGTACTCCAGATCGCTCGAAAGAATGATTTGGATGGAATGAGGGAAATGTGGCACTTTCGAAGCGGGAGATTATGAGTGTTAGAACGAAAGATGGGTGGAAGATGATGAGAGTTAGAGAGAGACTGTGTGTGTGCCGTTATTCGAAAAAAGAAATGGCTAGATTTCGAAAAGACATGACCCTAACATCGAATCGACATCAGATGATATGCTATGACCAACTTTGACCACAGTTATGTTTTTTGAAATCTTGGTAAAATGTTCGATGGAAATTTTGGTGAAAATATTACACTTATAGCACTAAACTAATTTATGGATCGCATGGTGAAACTAATACGTTTACCGCGTAGCTTTGCTTGGTCGCATTATGAAAATAATATATTTACAGTGTCTTATGGGTTGCTTGGTCGCATATATGGATCAATAGATGCGAACTTGACGAGTTTTTTGGATTTAAAAGGATAAAAAGGACAAAAAATAATTAAAATAATACATTTACAACCTCAAACTAATTAATGTCAATTTAGGTTCTCATGAGTCGTTTGTTCCATATATGGATCAATCATTGCTAACTCGGTGAATTTATAGATTTATAAGGGCTAAATGACAAAAACCAATCAAAATAATACATTTACAATGTCAATGGTTAAAACAGATTTTGACCCATGTGTCCCAAGAAGTGCAGAACAAATGCTTGTGCTTCAAAAGTGATAGTAGTGTTTTAAGAACCCGTCGGATGAGTTTGAGAAAATTTCAAAAAAAAATACATTTAACATTTGTTCAAATGTCGATATTATTGATATTATTGTCTATGTTGATTCTTAATTAGACATGGACAACTCAAATATTTTGATAATAAAATTTTAAAAAGGAAACGCATGGTCGTATGGGTCGATGGGTCGCATATATGGATCAATAGATGTGAACTCGACGAATTTATGGCTTTAAAAGGATAAAAGAAAAACCAATAAAAATAATATATTTAACATTTTTTCAATTTTTTATATTATTGTGTACATTGATTCTTAATTAGACATATACAACTCGAATATTTTGATAATGGTTTTTTAAAAAAGAAATGCATGGGTCGCATGGGTTGCTTAGTCGCATATATGGATCAATATTTTGATAATGGCTTTTTTCTTGTTTCGTATTGCACTCTAGAGTTATCTTATGCTATGTATTTCACAGTCGCATTTCAAAAGTGACCCAACACCGTCACCTAGGTTACCAATGCAACTCGTAAGTGATTGCATAGAGACCGAGTGTGCCGATTACCAAGACCTTGATTAACACATAGACAACACGATGAACTGCGTCAACCATGTCAACTTCGTCACGAAGGTCACAAAGGTCAAAAAGATTTTTCATAGAATTTGGGGTTATAGATGCAGACTAAGAGAAGAGACATAGACATTAACTTATAGACATGGGTCGGAAGGGTCACATGGGTCGAAAGACAAGAGTCTGACAGTAAAACGACTAGTCACATGGGTCGGAAGATAGGAGTCTGACAGTGAAACGACGAGTCACATGGGTCAGAAGGGTCACATTGTTTTACAGCAAAACGATGAGTCACATTGGTCGGAAGGATCACATGGGTCGCAAGACAGGAGTCTGACATTGAAACGACGAGTCACATGAGTTGAAAGGGTCACATGGGTCGGAAGACATGAGTTTGACAGCGAAACAATGAGTCACATGGGTCGGAAAGGTCACATGGGTCAGAAGATAGGAGTCTGACATCGAGACGACGAGTCACAATAGTCACATGGATCGCATGAGTCGCATGGGTCACATGAGTCACATGGGTTGCATGAGTCGTATAAGGATCATATATGGTCGCATTGGTTCGGATGGGTTCTCGTTTACACTTAATTCTAATTTAATCCAATTGAGGGTCACACAAGGGTCATACTGGGTCGCATGAGTCGGATGGATTCCCGTTTAAACTTGATTCTAATTTAATCCAATTGAGGGTGACATAAGGGTCATATTGGATCGCATGAGTCAGATGGGTTCCCGTTTAAACTTAATTCTAATTTATTCCAATTGATGGTCGACAATTTTATAAATTTCATGTATTTACAAACAAAAGATGCAAAATAAGACATTTTCAATGTTTAAATATGGATTTATTTATAATGATTGACAAAGATCACAAAGGTCACAAAGGTTACAAAAAGAAAAGAAAAAAATATTGCAAAAGTTAAAAAAAAAGTTAAAAAAAAAAGAAAGAAAAAGGTTACATAAGGTCTCAAAGGTCACAAAGGTCAACTTTGCTTAGTTTAGAGATCGTCGGAGTTCTTCCCCGCAAAGAGAGTCATGTGTGACTCAACGCATCTCCAAGTTGACCTCCATATATGATCTTATGTACCGCGGATACTGAACGATGTCTGAGTCCGCCGATTACCAAGACCTTATGTAATGCAGATACAACACAATGTCCTCCATCCACGTTGTAAGGACTTGTGTGTATCTGCATAGGGACCGAGTCCGACGATTATCAAGACCTTGAGTAACACATAGACAACACAATGCACTACATCCACCATGTGACCTTCGTGACGAAGGTTAGAAAGGTCACAAAGGTAATAGAGATTTTTCAGAGAACTTAGGATTAGAGACTTAGATGCAAATATGAGAGAGATGAGATTCTCCCGATTCAATCTCATCTCAAAAGGGTGTGATGGTGAGACTTAAAGAATCTGATGAACCTTTTAATAAAAGGGTAATAGAGATGGATGGAGAGAGAGTCGAAAAGATGGGAGTCTGACATTGAAACGACAAGTCGCAAGGGTCATGAGTGTGGCATTCGTAAAAAGGCATAATTGACATTGGATAAGCGAGGAGTCTGACATTGAAACGACTAGTCACAAGGGTCACATGGGTCCCATGGGTCGCAAGGGTCGCACGGGTCGCAATGGCCGCAAGGATCGCAAGGGCCGCAATGGTTGCAATGGCCGCAAGGGTCGCAATGGCCGCAAGGGTAGCAATGGTCGCAAGGGTCACAAGGATCGCAATGGTCGCAAGGGTCGCATGGGTCACGAAGGTCACAATAGTGCTTAAACGTCAATGAGAAAAAATAGATACAAAATTGAAGAATTTATCGAATTATAATGATGAAAGTTACTAAGGTTTAGTCCAAGTAATACAAATAATATAATATTACAAACTAATAATACAAATAATATAATATTACACACTAACAAAACCTTTCTTCTTTTTTTTGAAGTTGGTGTTGTCTCAGTTTTCACGTTCCAAAAATTATCAGTGATGCTAGCATTTGAACTCGTTTGTCTTGACGAAGATGGGGTTTGTCTGGACGAGGATGGGGTATTTCTCCGAGCCTCACCAGGTCCAGAATAATGATTCTCTTTAGGCCTCACACTTTGCCTTTTCTCAGCCAACATAGGAGGTAGAACCGTAACTTCTGAATATTGAGGAGGAATGTTCCAATCACTGCAATTAGGATTCTTGGTAAACTAAACGCCATGTCTCCCGTAGGTAGTATGTTGAACATAGTTATGGTATCTTGTGACCTTTACCAACCTTATGTGCAGCCGCAATTGCGTGACTGCATGGTTACTTATCCACATCAAACATTTTGCAGTCGCACGTTCTTTTTTTGAAGACTCGCTATAAATCTTCTACCCATCTGATTTCTCACCTCACACTTATCACTCAGCATGTTCAATTCAATAACCTCATACTTGGATGCATGTCCAAACTATTCATGTAACGTTTTCTCAATGTAAGGTGTTACTTTTGAGAATCATACCAATAGTTGCTTTCAACCTATACCTATTGAACCATTCCACCGTCTTTCCTAAACAAACATCTAAAAAGCCCTAGAATTGAAATTTTTTTGACTTATTTAATGTTGGATATATTAACTTGGCCCCATTAGTGATTAATAAGTTGTACTTTTCATCCATAAATTTGCATCTTTCCCACATAATGGGATCAAGTTCCTCTTTCTCCAAATACTTTGAAACATTAGGATACATGCGCTAAGGTCACAAAAGTCAAAATGGTCACAAAGGTCTTGACAGTCACAAAAGTCACAAAGATCATATTTGTACCTGGCCTTCAAGTCTTTCAATAGCACGTCAAATTCATTTAGTGTATATGCTGCTGTACAGTATCAGCCTTTGAAGTCTTTCTACCATTCATTTTATTGACGTATCTCTTTATATTTTGCGATAAATGACGCGCACAAAAACCATGATCACCTTGTTTATGCACTTGTTTGACTCCTTTTATCAAGCTTTTATGGCTATCAGATATCACAACGACATCACATCCATCCGGTATCACCTCTTTCAACCTTGACATAAACAACGTCCATGATTCGTCCTTCTCTCTGTCGACTATTCCCTATGCAAAAGGATATTGGTGATGTTCACCATCGTGCTCGGTCACCACAATCAATGCTCCATTGTACACTCCTGTAAGAAATGTTGCATCCATAACAACCACTTTAAGCGTGTATTTTCATCCCCTTATTGCCCCTCCGACAGTCGTAAAAAGGTATTTGAAGCATTTCCCATAACTGTTTAGCTGAAGATTTGCGACAGATCTGAGATTTCTTTCTTAAATCATTGGCAACCACTCTGGAAGCCTCCTATAATGTTCAAATTCATTACCACGAATCTCCTTTTGAGGTTTACAATTGCATCTTAATGCCATCAAATACAATACATCGGCACCGTACTTTGCTTTTACACGAGCCATCAACTCTTTTGCTGGAGGTGTTTCATATTTCCCCACATATTCCTCATTTAAATAATCCTTAACCAATTGTGTTGTGCCTTTTGTAGCTTTTGTCAATTTAGATACAGGTGAACCATTATGAATTGGACAATATGATCTCACACTAAACCGTTTGGAATTCGAGACTGTTGCCACACATAATTTCCATTTACAACCACTTCCGACAAACATGCATCGTACTTCCCACAACTTCGAATCAGAACTCAGTGTTCTATATCTAAAACAATCTTCAATTGAACCCTTCCTTAAAAATGCGTGTACATCCTTCTTGCTATCAAATTGTTTACCAATTTTAAGATGCAATCCATCTTCGAATTCGAAGATATTATTTTCATTGTCTGCCTTCTTGTGAACTACCATTTCCAAATTGTTCTCACCATCACCATCCGTATGATCTGTTGGCACATCAAAATCAACTTTATTACAGCCGCAAACAACTTTATCAACTACCACATTCATCCCACACCCACTATCTTCTCTTAACCCGCTGGTATGTTCACTATCAGAATTAACTGAATCCAAAATATTTATTATTTCCGTTGTATTACTCCCAACTTTACTTTTATTATTTGGACCTAAAATAACACAATCATTATAATCTACAACACCTCCATCCTCAACTTCCCTAGCAATGCTTCCACAAGTAGGAATTAGAGGTTCAACTTCCCTCTCAATTTACATTTCACACTTCACACTTGTCGATTCTCTCTCCACATACAACAATGGTCGAATTCCTCTTATGCGATCAAACAGATAACAAATAAGATGCTTGTCACTCATTATATATGTCGGCTTCCTATTTTCAAAAATATTAGGCAAATAGCTTAACTTCAACTTCGTTGTTTTTTTTACACCATCATCTTTGCGCATAACTCATCAATAAGTTACTGGTATGTTAGACTAATCGGAGGACAATAGAAAATACTCTTTTATTTTCCTGAACTGTACCAACCCATTCAGATTCTCCATTTAGGTTTCTTCTAATTCGTCGAATCCATTACACCTGTAACAAAAACATAAACAGAGGGTAAATACTGTGACCCACTGCGACCCTGTGTTTCAAATTTAAATTGACCCAGTACGACCGTGCGACTCGATGAGACTCGGAAACCCAGTGCGACCACACGACTCGATGAGGCTTTGTGACCCAGTGTGACCGTGTCACTCGATGAGACTTTGTGACCAGTGCGACCTTGTGTTTCTATATGACTCTGTGACCCAGTGCGACCGCGTGACTCGATGAGACTATGTGACTCAGTACGACCGTGTGACTCGATGAGACTCTGTGACCCAATGTGACCTTGTATTTCAATATGACTCTATGATCCAGTGCGACCGTACGACTCGATAGAACTCTATAACCCAGTGGGATCATGTGACTCGATGACAATCGGTGACCAGCGTGAGCATGTGTTTCAATATGACTCTATGACCAAGTACGACCGCGCGACTCGATGAGATTCTGTGACCTAGTGCGACCGTGCGATTCGATGAGAATCTGTGACCCAATGTGACCGTGCGATTTGATAAGACATTGTAACCCAGTGCGACCCTACGACTCGATGAGACTCTGTGACCCAGTGTGACCGTGTCACTCGATGAGACTTTGTGACCAGTGCGACCCTGTGTTTCTATACGACTCTGTGACCCAAGGCGACCACATGACTCGATGAGACTCTGTGACTTAGTACGACCGTGTGACTCGATGAGACTCTGTGACCCAATGTGACCTTGTGTTTTAATATGACTCTGTTACCCAGCGCGACCGTACGACTAGATTGGACTCTATGACCCAGTGTGATCCTGCGACTCGATGACAACCGGTGACCCAACGTGACCATGTGTTTCAATATGACTCTATGACCAAGTGCGACCGTGCGACTCGATGATATTCTATGACCTAGTGAGACATTGTAGACTCGATTAGAATCTGTGACCCAATGCGACCGTGCGACTTGATGAGACTATGTGACTCAGTGGGACCATGTGTTTCAATATGACTCTGTGACCCAGTGCGACCGTGCGACTCAATGAGACTCTGTGACCCAGTGCGACCGTGCGACTCAATGAGACTCTGTGATCTATTGCGACTGTGTGGCTCGATGAGACTTTGTGACCCAGTGCGACCGCGCGAATCGATGAGATTTTGTGACCCATTATGATCGTGCAATTCGATGAGACTCTGTTACCCATTGCGATCGTACGACTCGATGAGACTCTATGACCCATTGCGATTGTACGACTTGATGAGACTCTGTGTCCCACTGCGACCATGTGACTCGATGAGACTGTGTGACCCAGTGCGATGATGCGACTCGATGAGACTCTGTGACCCACTGCGATCATGCGACTCGATGAGACTCTATTATCCAGTGTGACTGTGCGACTCGAAGAGAGTCTCATTCATTGCGATCATTTGATATTTCAATAAATATGACTCGTTTTGACTACATCAATATAAGACTCATTTTGATAAAGAGATAATCGAATCTATATATATTACTCACTATTCACTTGGGTTATCCAATTCACAAATGAAACACAAAAAACACAAGAGAAACACGAAAAACTCGCTATACAAACCTGGTTTTTCTGCGGAACGTGTTTAACTGCAAGCTTCTTTGTTGACAACAAACGATGTCAACCTATTTGCGGTGAATATACTGCCAATTTTAAGCTACATACGATGAATTTGATGCCGATTGCAAGCTACTCGCACCGAATCTGATGTGGTGTGGGCGAACAATAATTTTCGTACCACAGGAGAGAGAGAAATCAAGGTACTTTGGAAGAGAGAGAAAAACTGTCGCATAATAAATGAAAAGGATAATATGGAGTTATCAATATTCAAGGGTAGATTTGAAGTGAAGTATTTTTTAGGAAAGAGTAGACTTGAAGTCAAAATAGCATATAAATGGTATATATATATATATATATATATATATTATACAGTGATTTATATATCTAATTTCAAAATACGAATAAATCGATTTATATATAATTATCAAAACTTTAACTTGAAAAAAACTCACAATTATTTCTTTTTTCTTTTTTTATCTTTGTTGTAGTTTATTTTTCTTCTTTTTTTGTTATTTCTTTTTTTTGTTTTATCTTTTTATTCCTCTTCTTGGGTCGTCGTCGTTACATCTTTATCTTCAGCCATCTTCGTCACTGTTTCCTCTTCATATTCGGCCATCGTTGCCGGTTCATCTTTTTCTTCGTCCGTCATCTTCGTTTTCTTCTTCTTCGCCCATCATCTTTGTTTTCTTCTTCTTCTTGGCATCTTCTTTCACTTCTTACTTTTTTGTTGCCATTTTTTTCTTTTTCTTCTTCCATCGTCGCCGTTGCTGCTTCTTCTTCTATCGTCTTCATTTTCTTCTTCTTCGAATACCATAGTTACTTCTTCTTACTTTGTTGTGACTATCATGTATGTCCTTAGCATATACCAACAAACCATAAAATAACCATAAAATCTGAATTGCAAGATTTAAAGGTCACAATTTAGATTTAGTATATATATATATATGTATATATTAATTCTATATATATAATTATATATAAAGCGCCCCTCGCTGCGTCACTTTCAAATATCAAATGCGCCATTAAAAAGGTAGAAATGCCATTAAAATATCTAAATTTTATCTACAAAAGTGATTTTTCTTTACGTCTCAGAAGGGGAACTTCAAAAATATCCTCGTAGGGCAAAAGTGCTTCAAAAATACCCTTCGCTGAAAAAAAAGTTTCAACTTCAAATCTTCCCTTAAAATATTGATAATCCCATATTACCCTTGTTGACAAATTTTCTCTCTCCTCTAGAGCACCTCAATTTCTCTCACTATTGTGGCGCAAAAAAATAATTGTTCTCCCACACCACGACAGATTTGGCGAGAGTAGCTTGAAATCGGCATCAGATTCGTTGTCAATAGGTTGAAATCGTTTGTTGTCAACAAAGAAGCTTGCAATTAAGCAGGTTCCGTAGAAAAACTGTTGCACTGGGTCACAGAGGGGTCCAAGGGTCGCAGGGGTCCAACGGTCGCAGAGGTACATGGGTCGTAGAGGTACAAGGGTCGCACGGGTCCAAGGGTCATAGAGCCTCATACGACCTTTGCGACCCTTGCGACCCATGTGGACATTGCGACCCTTCCGACCATTGCGACCATTGTGACCCTTGCGACCTATTTGTCCATTTCGACCCTTACGACCATTGCGACCCTTCCGGCCATTGCGACCCATTTGTCCATTTCGACCCTTTCGACCATTGCGACCCTTTTCGACCCTTTGGACCATTGCGACCCTTCCGACCATTGCGACCCTTGCGACCCATTTGTCCATTTCGACCCTTTCGACTAGTCTTTTCTATGTCAGACTACTGCTTTTTCCAGGTGCTAGCTATGCTTTTTATTTTACCAATGTCACATTCAACACCATTGGGACACGTCTCTGTTACCCCTATATTAAAAGGTTCTTTAATGTGGTCAATACATGCACCTTGGTCATTCTTTGTATTTTGTATCTTTCTAGAATTTTATGAGTCCATTTATTTTTCATTAAATATGAGTTTATAAATAGAGGAGGAAAAACCGAAAAGTGACAACAATTTGTAGCACCAAATCATCTCTTGTTTGGAGTCTTTCTTTCTCTCAAAAGGGCGATTTCTAACATCTAACCTTAAATTCTCTGAAAAATCCTTGTTACCTTTGTGACCGTTTTAAACTTCATCACGAAGGTCACATGATCGATCCAGGGCATCGTGCTGTCTATTTGTTACTCAAGGTCTTGGTAATCGTCAGACTCGGTCTCTATGCAGATAAACACAAGTACTTATAATGTGGATGGAGGACTTTGTGATGTATATGTACTACATAAGGTCTTGGTAATCGGCGGACTCAGACATCAAGCTGTATCCGTGTTACCTAAGGTCATAGTTGGAGGTCAACTTGGAGAAGGCGGTGAGTCACATACGACTCTCCTTGCGAGGGAGGGCTCCGATGTGTCTCTAAATTCGGCAAATTTGACCTTTTTTTCTTTTCTTTTTTTTCTTGAACTTCTTTTTGCCCTTTTTTAACCGTTGTGACCTTTGAGACCTTATGTAACCTTATGTAACTTTTGTGACCTTTGTAACCTTTGAGACCTTATGTAATCAATATTCAAACGTTTGAAATGTCTTATTTTGCATCTATTGTTCGTAAGGTTATGACCCATCGACTCATGTGACCCAATATGACCCGT
Source organism: Gynandropsis gynandra (assembly GCA_036759665.1). Lineage (NCBI taxonomy): Eukaryota > Viridiplantae > Streptophyta > Magnoliopsida > Brassicales > Cleomaceae > Gynandropsis > Gynandropsis gynandra. Next base: position 36,960,724 of record CM071865.1, on the reverse strand, counting down.
TATGCGACGCTCAATCAGATTAAATTAGAATCAGGTTTAAACGGGAACCCATCCGACGCATGCGACCACATGTGACTCTTGTACGACTCATGCGATCACACATGAACCAATTACGACTCATGCGACCATATATGACCCTTGTACGAGTCATGCAACCACATATGACCCTTTTACGACTCATGCGACCCAATATGACCACATATGACCCATGGATGACTCATGCGACGACATATGACCCTTGTACGACTCATGTGACCCAATATGACCACATATGACCCCTGTACGACTCATGCAACCCAATATGACCACATGTCACCCTTGTACGACTCATGCGACTCATGCGACTTGTCATTTTGCTGTCAGACTCCTGTTTTTCGACCCATGTGACCCTTCCGACCTATGTGACCCTTCCTACCCATGTGACTTGTCGTTTCGCAGTCAGAATCCTTTCTTCTGACCCATGTGACTTGTCATTTTGCTGTCAGACTCCTGTCTTCTGACCCATGTGACCCTTCCGACCCATTTGACCCTTCCGACCCATGTATATAAGTTAACGTCTACATCTCTTCTCTTAGTATGCGTATCTAACCCATATTTCTATGAAAGATCTTTTTTATTTTTGTGACCTGCGTGTCGCAGTCACCATTGTCGATGTAGGGCATCGTGCTGTCAATGTTTTGCTCAAGGTCTTGGTAATCGGTGGACTCAAGCTCTATGCAGTCACTGACGAGTTGCGGGGGTGACTTAGGTGACGGTGTTGGGTCACTTTTCAAATGTGACTGGAAGACGAAGTACATGGCAGGAGATGACTTAGGTGACAGTGTTGGGTCGCTCTTGAGTCCCTCTCGGCTAATGAACTATCTCTCCAGTGAACCCATGGGACCCATGCGACCCTCATTTGACATTAATTAGTTTGACGTTGTAAATGTATTGTTTTGATTGGTTTTTGACATTTTATCATTATAAACCTATAAATTTGTCGATTTCGTATCTATTCATCCATATATGCGACCAAGCGACCCATGCCATTATCAATATATTTGAGTTGTATATGTCTAATTTAGAATCAATATAGAAAATAATATAAATAATATCGACATTTAAACAAAATGTTAAATGTATTGTTTAATCATCCGCCGAGTTCTTAAAACACTACTATCACTTTTGAAACACAGGCATTGGTTATACACAACTCAACTAGGTACACATCACATGCATTGGTTATACACAACTCAACTAGGTACACATGGGTCATAATCTGTTTTAACCGTTGATTGACGTTGTAAATGCATTGTTTTGTTTGGTTTTTGTCATTTTATCATCATAAATCCGTCAATTCGTCGAGTTCGTATTTATTCATCAATATATGCGACCATGCAACCCATGCGACCCTCATTTGGCATTAATTAGTTTGACGTTGTAAATGTATTGTTTTGATTGGTTTTGTCATTTTATCATCATAAACCCGTAAATTCGTCGAGTTCGCATCTATTCATCAATATATGCGACCATGCGACCCATGCAACCCTCATTTGGTATTAATTAGTTTGACGTTGTAAATGTATTGTTTCGATTGGTTTCTGGAATTTTATCATTATAAAGCTGTACATTCGTCGATTTCGCATCTATTCATCCATATATGCGACCAAGCGACCCATGCCATTATCAATATATTTGAGTTGTATATATCTAATTTAGAATCAATATAGATAATAATATAAATAATATCGACATTTGAACAAAATGTTAAATGTATTGTTTAATCATCCGCCGAGTTCTTAAAACACTACTATCACTTTTGAAACATAGTTATACACAATTCAACTAGGTACACATGGGTCATAATCTATTTTAACCATTGATTGACATTGTAAATGTATTGTTTTGTTTGGTTTTTGTCATTTTATCATCATAAACCCGTAAATTTGTCGAATTTGCATCTATTCATCAATATATGCGACCATGCGACCATGCGACCCTCATTTGGCATTAATTAGTTTGACGTTGTAAATGTATTGTTTTGATTGGTTTTTGTCATTTTATCATCATCAACCCGTACATTCGTCGAGTTCGCATCTATTCATCAATATATGCGAGCATGCGACCCATGCGACCCTCATTTGGCATTAATTAGTTTGACGTTGTAAATGTATTGTTTCGATTGGTTTTTTGGCATTTTCTCATTATAAACCTGTAAATTCGTCGATTTCGCATCTATTCATCCATATATGCGACCAAGCGACCCATGCCATTATCAATATATTTGAGTTGTATATGTATAATTTAGAATCAATATAGATAATAATATAAATAATATCGACATTTGAACAAAATGTTAAATGTATTTTTAATCATCCGCCGAGTTCTTAAAACACTACTATTACTTTTGAAACACAGGCATTGGTTATACACAACTCAACTAGGTAGACATGGGTCATAATCTGTTTTACCCGTTGATTGACGTTGGAAATGTATTTTTTTTGTTTGTTTTTTGTCATTTTATCATCATAAACCCGTAAATTCGTCGCATTCGCATCTATTCATCAATATATGCGACCATGCGACCCATGCGACCTTCATTTGGCATTAATTAGTTTGACGTTGTAAATGTTTGATTGGTATTGGTCTTTGTCATTTTATCATTATAAATTAGTTTGACGTTTAAATGTATTGTTTTGATTGGTTTTTGTCATTTTATCATCATAAACCTGTAAATTTGTCGAGTTCGCATCTATTCATAAATATATGCGACCATGCGACCCTCATTTGGCAATAATTAGTTGACGTTGTAAATGTATTGTTTTGATTGGTTTTTGGCATTTTATCATTATAAACCTGTAAATTCGTCGATTTCGCATATATGCGACCCATGCCACCCTCAATTTTGATTGGTTTTTGACATTTTATCATTTTCACCAGAATTCCCGCCGAACATTTCACCAAAATTTTAAAAAACCTTTCGAATTCTATCTGACGGCGATTCGATGTCAGGATCATGTCTTTTCATATTCAAGCCGTTTCCTTTTTTCTAATAACGACACACACTCTCTCTCTATAACTCTCATCATCATCATCATCTTCTTGTCGAAAATACAACATTTCGTAAAAGCAGGGTCATCTTCTTCTGGTGAGAGGATTTTCACGGTACCAGTCACGAGTTCAAATCTGGCCGTAGATGCAGTGGTAAGTGAACTCAAACCGATTTATTCGATTCATCAAATCTGGCCGTATATGCATTGGTTTGGCGTTGTTGTAAATTTATTCGGTTATCGCAGACACTTCCGATAGAGTTTGCGAGGTTGAATGGTCTTTGCGGTAGACGATGTAAGGTTGATCTGATAACCAATTACACAAAAATTTGGGAGGCAGATCTAAGGCCTGTGAAACGTGGTGGCGCTAGCATCACCAGGGGTTGGACAAAGTTTTGTCATGATAATGCCTTTAACGTGGGTTATACCCACAAAGTCGAACTGAACACTGTACTTGATGATGTACCTTGTCTACTGCTTGCCCTTATAATCTTCATAGATAGAATTCCATTGTATTTTGATTGCTTTGAACCTCATTTGAACAACAAAATTCATGTTTGTATTTGGTTGGTTTTTTTTTACTATTATTCAATAGAATGTATTATTGTTAGTATCGATGTTTTTGTGGATTTACTATTATTGTAATAAGGGGCGCAGAGGGTCCAAGGGTCGCAGGGGACAAAGGGTCGTAGAGGTACAAGGGTCGAAGGGAGACAAGGGTCGAACGGAGATAAGGGTCGTAGAGGGTCCAAGGGTCGGAGGGGGACAAGGGTCGCACGGTCCAAGGGTCTAAAAAAATGTTTACTCGTTGATTCAACTTGTTCTTTTTTTAAACGTTTATTTGTAACATAATGTTGGGAATGGATAATTCAACTTTGTACATTGTAATTTTTCAAAAATTATTCATATTATTTGTAAATAATGAAGCGTAAAGGGTCGCAGGTGTCCATCATCGCAGAGGTACAAGGGTCGCACCATTTTTCCTTTGCGAACCTTTTACCCGTTCGACCCTTGACCCTGCGAGGGAGTCAAGGGTCGCAGGGGTCCAAGGGTCGCAGAGGGACAAGGGTCACAGAGGTCCTAGGGTCGAAGAGGTCCCTCTGTGACCCTTTTAGCTCTTCGAAAGGATCGAAATGGACAAATGGATCGCAAAGGCCGGAAGGATCGCAATGTCCACATGGGTCACAAGGGTCATATGAGGCTCTGTGACCCTTGGACCCGTGCGACCCTTGTACTATTGCGACCCTTGTACCTCTGCGACCATTTGACCCCTGCGACAATGTACCAAATATTTAAAAAAAACAATTTACCAAATGTTTACATCTACCATAAAAAAAAGAGTATACCAAATATCAAGTTAGTCATCTTCGGGTTCATAGATACGTTCTCAATTGCTAAATATATCAGCCGCCATCTTTTCACGCATGGAAGTAACCTTGTCATCCAAATTAAGTGAAACAGATTCCTATTTTTCAATAACGAGGCTTCTACGAATTTGTAGGAGAAAACACCACAGTCATTCCCGCTTTGGTTCTGTGACAGACCTTCATAATACTCATACTTCCATTCATCTTCTCCAGAAGCCAAAAAAGGAAACCCTCCGAGAATAAGCATCTTGGGGACAGCTTTTCTTATCTTCTCAATCACCGGATCGATATGTGTTTCCTTAAGCTTCATCTAGCAGTCGTATACCGTGATGCATCGGGTTTTGAAATCCACTTTGATGGCTACCCAATGAAATCCTACCCATCGATTTTTTTCCGTTGGAATGTTTAGAACCGAGACAAAACCTTCATAATCACTAATTGGTTTCTACCTACTTCTGAATAGATACTTGGCATTCAAAAAATCACTAAGCATTTCCGGTAAATTTTCCATATCCTCGTACATCCACGTCGAGATCGTATGCATGAAAGTAACAAGACAAACGTAATAATTCTGATTTGCGTCGGGATTCAATGTCGAGCGAGAAGACAGCACCATCAACGCCTCATCCAATTGCTGCAAAAAAATTAACACACATGAATACATATGACACAAAACTCTGTGAGACTAAGGGTTTAAAAAACTTACATCATCTTCAAGCCATACGTTGACCTTTAATATAATCTCCCAAAACTTTGGCCCCCGGGGAATATCTAGCTCAAATTTCCACCACCGCTCATGTTGAGGTGCCTTCAAGAACCAATATAGATTAGTCAATTTATCACCGCTAGCGTCAATGAAGGAAGGAAATCGGCTTATCAAGCCCGTTACTAATCCCTTGGGATTCCACACAAATTCCTCTTCCCCTTCAGATTCTTGAACCACTATTCTTGCTCGTTTCGCCGGCAGAGGTTCAACATATGGCGCAGACTCCTTCGATAAAGGTCCAACACCTGCATAAAATTTACTTCATTAAACATATTCCGACCAATGCGACCTATGCGACCTCAAATGACCGTACTTACTTGGTGGTGCTAGAGTATCCTTGGCAAGAACATCGTCGGCGACGTCATCGACAGGACTCACTCCCACTAAAGTATCTTTAGTGTGCACCTCTTTGACAGGACCCATTGGAGCATCTGCATAAAATTATTTCATTCATTAGACTCATTGTTCGTTACATTGATTATGTAACACATGCGACCCATGCGACCCATTCGACTTTAGCGACCCAGTGACCCATGCGACATATAAAACCATGCGACCCATGCGACTCTAACAACCATGCGGCTTATGCGACCCTACGACTCTAACGACCCTACGACTTATGCGACCCTACGACTTATATATCTCGATGGAAATTGACACTCAAATGACCTTTTCACTAAATATACTTACTTGGTGGAACTCCATCAAGAGCAATGTTTACCAAATCCTCTTCTGAGCCATCTCCGTTTGGCTCTTTTCTTGACACTGGATTTGGACGTCGAAGGAATTCAAAACCAAAATCACTAACAGTGCCAGAAGATTGGTTTTCGGTGATCGCAACTTTCTTGGCAGCCTTTGATTTTGGATTAGGGATATGAATCCCGGCATCCCTTAGAAGATCTCTTACGGCGTTGATGATTCTCTTCTTCGACTTTCTTATTTCCCTTATTAGTTTCTGCTCCAGTGTCAGAGGGACTGCAGCATCAGCATCAGCATCACTCACGCTCTCCTTCCTCTTAGTCCCTTTTTCTTTCTCCTTTTTTTGATCACCAAGAGCTGCTTTTCATGTAAGCAATTCTTGCTTACGGATATCCTCCCAACAAATACCCTTCGAATTTCTACGAAGATGTTTCATCCATATCTGAACATCGGGATCGTCACATCCCTCGTAATCCTTCAGATCAGAAAGTAAAGCTTCCTCTCCGTGTTCAGCACGAAGAATACTTAGAATATCCTGAAAAACAAAAAATAACCATTATTACC
>CM071865.1:36862952-36954070 GCA_036759665.1 Gynandropsis gynandra | reverse complement strand
GGCATGATCGATGCGCATCCACAACCTCAACATACCATCCCTTTCCGCCCAAACTCAGGATGGTTTCAAATGGAAGTAATTGAAACATTAAAACAAAATGATAAGAATGCAAAAAGTACGAAAACATTCAAGTTATTCGAATAATATATACAACTTACCATTAGTAGGATCATGAAACCGCCACAATACCATTTTGGTTTCGGTGATTCCCCGCTAACGTGCTTGTGGCAAGTATCCACAATCTTCTCGAATGTGTAACGATCCCATGGAAAGCCTTCACAAAATTCCAAGTCATCAACCATGTCAATGAGATCATGGCTGATAGAGTTTTCTACTAAAGGCTTGTGAGCCATAACTTGCCAATAACATCAAAGTTGCCAACCGCTTCTGGTCCTCGGAATTCTTCGTCTTCACAAGCTTTTCACTGGCTTGTTCGGGGGTCACCATTCCACGGTCTAAATTTTAGAGCCTGAATGTGACACCCATCATGGACTCCCATCCTATGGGATATGGTCCGCATTTCAATCCGGAAATTAGTGCGTGATCCACTATAGAATACCGGATGGGAATGTCGTTTATGACGAACCACAACTCAGTCTTATCCCGTATAATCACGGAGTGATTTAGTAGGACAGACATTTGATCCTTCGTCAATGTGGAGTCACATTGTAAATGGAATAAATGCCTAAATTGTGACTCCTTCTTGAAGTAATGCAACTCGTGTTCATCTAAGATTCCTCTCAGCGTCCTTACTGTCTCGTGAGGATAACACTTGGTGGTAATCTTTGGCATTCTGTCCATGTGCTTGAATTCATTCATAAACTTCGGCTTTGGCGCCACCTGCAAAATGACCAATTACGAATACATTATACTTCTACCGACTTAAGCTACCCATGCGACTCGTCCGACCCATGCGACTCAACCGACTTGTGTGACCCATGCGACTCAGTCGACCCGTGCGACCCATGCGACTCAAACGACCCTCAGACACTTTGCGACACTCAACCGACTCACTGAGACTCAACCGACCCACGCCCTTCAAACGACCATTGCGACCCATCCCACTCACTGAGACAATTGACTCACTGAGTCCAAGATGGTCATGCAACTCCTGCGACCCTTGCTACTCAACCGACTCACTGAGTCGAAGATGTTCATGCAACTCCTGCGACCCTTGCGACCTAACCGACTCACTAATACTCACCCATTTCAAATCAATAAACCATTTTGTGACTCGAAAGCTTACAAAACCCTAGAAATCGATCTACTTACACTTATTGACGCCATTGAAGATTGACTCGTACTCTCTTCGTCAGTGTTGCTGCTGATTCTAGCCATTTTCCTTCTCGCCAACTTCAAATCGATCCCTCTCAAGTTCGACATCACTTATTTCTTTCTTACTATAAACTTTTAAGCAGGTTTCACGTCGAAAAACTGTTCGGCTTTCTCGCTTTTGGCAGTTTTTCACGTCGAAAACCCGCCGAACGTGGGTTTTTTCACGTTCGAACATTAAGGAAAAATTTGTCTTTTCTTCAGTTTTTTTTTTCAGATTTAATAATTATTTAGGGAGGGGTAGTTAAAGTGGTTTAGCTCTATAAAGGTATTTCTGATATTCCGCCGTCTCAGAATTTAAGTTTTATGTCTTAATCTTTTATAAACTATCCTTCAGAGATTATTTTTATTGACTTATATAAAAATATTAAATTTATTTTTAAAATCCTTTTATGTTCATTTCTTTAACATCACTGTTAAATTAAATCCAATAAATAACATTTATTTAAAATTTAAATGCTCAATTTGATTCAAAATTGTGCATCTAACTAATCTAAAAATTAACTGAAGTTTCTCATTCTTTTTGCTCCATTGGATTTTATGAAAATTTTAAAAGCACTAATGTATAATGGCTATGAAATAAATATATTTGACAGTTGAGAAGATTATGAACAATTTGTTAGATAACCACCCAATGAAAGTCCAAGATTACATAGAAATAATATAATTTTTTTTTTTTGGAAAATAAAGATGTAAGTTGATATAATTTTTTTTAATCCATGGATTTTAAAAAATGTTACAAAATATATAAGGAAACTAGATATCCTTAAGGAATTTTAACTTAATAAATTTAATGAATAGTGTTGAATGAACCAAACTAATCTATCTCTTAAGAATTATTGTTAGAGCATTTATAGGTTATGACCAATATGTTTTTAAAGATATTGTTGTCTTATAATTCTCCTTATTTGTAGATGAATTCTGCTAAGATTGGAGGTTATAAAAAGGAACTTGCAGTAATATGCTGAGCGTATGGAGCACAAGGAGAGAAAAAAGAGAAAAAACTATTATATGCAAGATCATTTGTATGTTTCTTGAGTAAAAAATTAAATCAGTAAGGAAACGGTTTGGAAAACACGGATCTATTTTTTTATCTCTATTTTGGGGGCTAGGATTTTGTTTCAAGAGAAAAAGAATTGTCATCATAAAACTATTTTTCTATTTCTCTTTTATAATACTAAACATTTAGGTATTTTCAAAATAATCCCACGACTATTTAATATTACATTTTTTGGCACCATACTTTCAATCTCCCACTTGCCTTAGTGTAATATCTTAAATAGTCTAAGAATGTATCTTCATACACATTCTTGTCCGTACGTCCGATTTACAGCCCTCAGAGATAAAATCAAGTTCAATAATATTCATTGGTACTAGCAAACAAATATAATCACATTCCTCACCAATTATCTTACAATCATAAGCAAAGACCGAAATACTCATGAGTGTGTGACCTCATAGTTTCATCACTAAATCGGTAGCTAATTAGTTTTCACTAATTAAATAATCAAGGTTGACATCTAGAAATATTCCTCAATGATCGAATAGCGTGAAGTAACATCCTTACTCATACAAGTAACAACTTTACTCACAACGAACCATAGTGAAGATGATGTTAGTATTTCCTTCTGCCTTTATAGCGCAGAATAAATTCTAGGCATGGTTTTTACTGTCAAGTTTGAAGGATTATCAACTATGTTTCATGCCAATCATAATCTACTGGTGAATGAACCCAAAAAATGTTTTCTTCATTCATTCATGTATCATCGGCCGAAGATTTGTTACAGTCGCTATGATATCTAAAAACATTAAGCTCAAACTCATACCAAGAGTTGACGGATCTCATCTTGATCGGCCACTAACTACATAAGCATCTAATTACTCCCAATATCTATCTAGCTAATATAAAAAACATACTATGTGTCTAGGATCAAAGAATAATAGATAGAAAGTCATTTATTATGCATATCTCAGGTCTAAGAAAATATATAACATTCCGATCCTCTGTAGAAATCTTATTGCCAAATTACTGGTAATTTAACCATTAAGAATTCTCCCTTTAGGTTAGTTCAGTGGTCACATCTCTATGTGTATCACTCACATATGTTAATAGAGGAGATCTAATAATTTTTATCAACATAGGAACCATCACATACATGTTGTTTTTTCGGATCACTAAAGTTCGGTTAAAGATCTAACAAACAAGAATAATTTAGACTAAGTCTTACCAAAAACTTAAATCTCTTTATTATGATCTCTATCGTAACATCAAGTTTATAAACTTAATCATGGACTCTATCATACACCTATTACAATTATCAAATGATAAAAAATATAATGCCATATAAAATAAAATGATATAAAAAATAATACATAACTCCCTACTAGTCTCTACAGCAATGTCTAACTTATGTTACAACTAGTTCCAGCTCGATAAGTCCCTCAATCTAATTCTTAGCTTTTGCTTGTGAAACTCGTTTAACACAAGCGCTTTCGTGAATAGGTCTGATGTGTTTTCCTTTTCATCTACCTTCTGATTTTTAATGTCCCCACGGTCAATGATTTCTCGAATAAGATGGTACTTCCGTAGAACATGTTTCGATTTCTAATGAGACCTTGGTTCCTTCACTTGGGTTATAGCTCCAGTCTTATCACACAATAAAGAAATGATTTTCTTTATCAAAGGTACCACACCAAGTTCATCTATGAAATTTCTCATCCAAACCACTTCTTTAGCCGCCTCACATACAGTTATGTATTCTGTTTGTGTGACCAAATCGGCTACCGTAGCATGCTTGGAACATTTCCAACTTACTGCTCCTCCATTCAGGCAAAACACATAGCTTGAATGGATCAGCTGTCGTCCTTGTATGTCGAGAAACTCGCATTAATAAACTCTTATAACTCCAAATTAGAACTTTCAAATATGAGGAACTGGTCCTTAGTCCTTCTCAAGTACTTAAGGATGGTCTTTACCAACTTCTAGTGTCTCTCACTAAGATCTGCCTGATATCTACTCGATACACTTAGCGCGTAGGCTACGTCAGGCCTAACACATGTCATGGAATACATGATTGCTCCTGCTACACTAGCATATGGGATCTCAGTCGTGTGTTCTCTCTCTTTTCGAGTCTTAGGAAAATCCTCCCAAGATAAAGTAATTCTAGTTCCTATTGAAAGATAGCCTTTCTTGGAATTTTCCATGTTGTATTGTCTTACGATACTGTCAATGTACTGGGACTTAGATAATCCAAGCAACCTCTTTGATCTATCCCAATGGATCTTTATACCTAGAATATATGTCGTTTTTCCTAGATCCTTCATGGAGAACAGATCAGACAACCATGACTTTATCTTTTGCAAGGCTGGTATGTTATTCCATATCAGCAATATGTCATCTACATATAGTACAAGGAAGAAATCATGTTCCCACTAACCTTCTTGTACACAAGATTCTTCTTTGCATCTAACAAAGTTGAACATTTAAACGTCTTTGTTAAAGTGAATATTCCAGGTCCCAGAAGCTTGCTTAAGTCCATAAATGAAACTTTGAATCTTGCACACCATGTCATTTTGAGATGGCAACATGAAACCCTCAGGTTGAGTCATATAGACTTCTTCCTGGAGCTCTCCATTAAGGAATGTTGTTTTCAAGTTCATTTTCCATATCTCATAGTCATAGTAGGCAGCTATCGCAAGCAAAATTCTGACATATTTGAGCATTGCCACATGACATAACATTTCTTCATAGTCAATCCTTTCACATTGACCATAACCCTTGGAAATTATACGGGCTTTATAGGTCTCTATCTGCCCATTGGTTCCAATCTTCTTCTTGTAAATCCATTTATAATCAATTGGTTTGTAAGTCTTGGAAGAACCAACCCAAGTCAATAGTTCATTATTCTTTATAGATTCCATCTCGCATTCCATGTCTTTCTAGCATTTCTCAGAATCTGGACCTTGTATAGCTTCTAGGAAAGTCAATGGATTGTCATCTTTACGATTGATCACGTCCTCTTGCACCATTAGATTTATTATTTCAGTCACACGTCGAGAATGGATAGACCTTCTCAAAGAGCTTATGCAACAGGTCTTACATGTGCCAAATGTCTTGTTGAACTTCTTCTTGAACAAGTTCTTGAACTGATTCTTGAACTTGCTCTTGAACATGTGCTCTCACTTCAACATTTGAGAATGGAACCATTGGGTTCAATATTAGATCACCCTGCCAAGACTGCTCACTTGACATTTGATGTCCTTGAGCTTGTGTTGGTTCATTGGGTTCTTGAACTTCATTAAGAACTATTTCTCCATCATGAATTCCTTCTTCAAAAAGTTCTGTTTCTAGGAAGGTTACAGCTCTGACCACAAATAATTTGTGCTCAGAAGGATGATAGAAATAATATCTCACAATTTTCTTGGGATAACCGATGAATCGACACTTATCAGATCTAGCATCTAGCTTGTTTGATTGTAGTCTCTTTACGAATGTAGGACAACCCCAAACCTTTATGTGTTTCTGGTTGGATTTCTGTCCTTTTCATATCTCATATGGTGTCTTATAAACAATTTTAGTGGGAAATTTGTTCAAAAGATAGGTCACTGTTTCTAAAGCATAACCCCATAAAATTATTAGAAGATATGTTAATCCCATCATGGATCGGACCATCTCTAATAAAGTATGATTTCTCCTTTCGGATACACCATTATGTTGAGGTGTCTCGGGAGAAGTTCACTATGACAAAAACTTTGTCTTAGATGATCAAGAAAATCATGACTTATATATTCTCCACCCTAGTTAGACCTCAACACCTTGATACTCTTTTCGGTATGCAGAATATCTTGAACATTTCAAAAGATTCGGATTTGGATTTCATAAGATACACAAACTCGTATCTCTATATCATCGAAATGGATGAAATACAAATATGCACCCTTAGCTTGAACTTTCATAGGTCCACATACATCAATATGTACAAGTCCTAGAAGTTTTGTAGCTCTCTCTGGTTCTAGTAAACAGAGATTTGGTCATTTTACCCGTGAGACAAGACTCACAAGTTGCATATGATTCATAATCATAATGGCCTAGAAGGCAATCTTTATGCAACCTGTTGGTTTTCTTCTCTTCTCTTAAACCTTCTACTGATCCTCAACCCCTTGATATATTGCAGATGTTAAAGTTGCTATCGATATCTAATACCTATTTATATTAAAAAATAGTAGTTAAAGAGAATATGAAAACATTTCCATGGAAGTCTTACCTCGTCTCTTGTCACCAAGAGACACAAGGTATTCCTTGCAGTTCCTCTTCCAATGACCCTTCTTCTTATAGAAGAAGCACTCAACATCTGACTGGATGGCCTTGCTAGCTTTGCCTTTGGCCTTGGTCACACGAGCCTTAGGCACACTTTGCTTGGTTTTTGGGACTTTTCTTGCCCTTTCTCTTCTCAGAAGAGAATTGGCCCACCAATAGCACAGAACTGGACCCTTTCATCTCCATGGATGTCTACTTCTGGTAATCCATCAACATGTTATGCGTCTCATGCAAATCGGCATCCATCTTGTTCATGTTGAAGTCAGCAGTAAAAGGTGAAAAATATTTTGGGAGTGTCTATAGGATCAGATTGTTGAAAATCCTTTCCAAATGTGCACCCTAACTTCTCAAGATGTTCCATAAGACTTATCATCTTTAGGACATTGGCGACACCGGAGAGTTTACAGATAGACTAGACTTGAACAAAGTGTTTGATAACTGATACCTCGTTGTACGACTTTGCGATCTATACAATCTTAAGATGTTCAATGATCTCCATATCCTCATGCTGCTTTTGGAGTTCAACACTCATCAATGCCAAGATGATGCACTTTACAGTAGTCTTATCATCACCATGCTTCATAAAAGCATTGATGGCGTCTTGATTCGCGGGGTGAGGGGCCGCAAGAGCTGTCTTATCAATTACATCGATCAGCTTCTCATGAGTCAAAACCAGTCGCAGGTTGCATTGCCAATCCTTGACGTTATCCCCAATAAGCTTGTTGGTCTCAAGGATGGTATGTAGGGACAAAGAAGACATAGTCGAGAAATCTGTAAACAATTAAACAAGAAAACATAAGTATTATGGAATGAACATCAAAATATCATAAAGACATGGATTATCTATATGACATACATGTTAATCAATGTTAAAATAACATCAGAAATCCAATTGAATATTATCATTAACCTACAACTTTATGCTCGAGCCTCTTGTTTGTCAAGACGTTTCCCAAACATATAAAGTAGGTTGATTACAAATTCTATCACCATAAAATTTATAATCTATACATGCAGCTCTACATCTCATAGTCACCTTGTTATTAGGTTGTTATTATTAATATAGTTGAGTTCATCCTTCACCTTATGATCGGATAACACTTAAGTTCATGTCCTCCGGGCAGTCCAGATGTATACAAGAACTAAGTGTTTCGTCCCACAAAATATCTCATGTTATAAACAAGAACTGATTCATACGTCTCCTTAGAAGGCAAAGCTAAATGACAAACAATTTATCATTAGAACTCAATTATTTGGGATGAGATAGAAGTGGAATTCGGTCTGATGGTCGAACCATATAGTCATCTGATAAAACTTTTATGATATCGAACTTCAGAGTTTCAGCTCTATCGAGTTGCCACTCCACTCGATTGAGTCACAATCCCTTGTGTTCGACATCTAATTTTAATCGAGGTAAACCTTCCAAGAACTCACACGTTTGAAGTATAGCTCGATCTAGTGGTCATACCGCTCGATTGAGTGGAGTTCTCAGAAAACTTCGTAAACCCTAATTTTTGCTCGATCGAGTCATGACATGGCTCGATCGAGCCATACATTATGAAGCCCCCTGAAATCTCTATCGACTCGATCGAGTCATCTCACGGCTCAATCTAGTGATCAATATATTTTTGGGATGAAACATCGCGATGTTTGTTCTTTCGATCAAATCGAACTCTCGGGCTTGAACCCAAATAACACTTTTTTCGAGAGATTTTGATTCATTTTTCACCTAAACTTGATCCTAAATCCAAAATACAGATGACCATGTTTTAATATACTTGTTGGGTTGCTAACAGTGTAATAGAATTGTTTTTTAACAACCCGAATATAGATCTAGTCATGTTTAAGAAAGGGATCATCCGAGGTTTCACCAAAATACGAAGAAATCCTTAGAGTTATATGTTTTGGCAAATACAGACAAGTGTAGGATGTGAGCTCTGAATGTATGAAGCCTCTAGAGTATCCATACCGAGATATGCCTTTGCTTTCAACTTTTGATGAGAATCTTATCACAAACAGAAATATTTGTTTCTCCGTTCTTCGTCTCTGTTTTGGAGGCTAGGGTTTTCTTTCAGGAAAAATTGAATTGTCGTCAGAAAATTATTTTCTGTATCCCTTTTATTATACTAAATTTTTAGATATAATCTCACGACTATTTAGTATTAAATTTTTGGCATCATGCTTTTAGTTCCAAGCAATGACAAGTAATAATAATTTACTATCAAACTTTACCAAAGAAATCGAATGAGTAATGTTATTTTTGGTGATGGACGAAAAGGTAAGAGTATAAGAAGACAACCCACTTTGAAAGATTTTTATTACATCAAAGGACTAAAAATTAATCTAATTAATATTAGTCAATTGTATGATAAAGGTTTAAAAGTGAAATTTATAAAACTAAGTTGTGAATTTGTTTTATGAAAATAATGAAGTTGTCTTGAAAAGAATAAGAGCCATGAATAATTGCTATATTTAGAGAAAATGACCATTATGTTTCAAAAGTGTTCATAGTGATTTGAATCTTGGCATCAACTTTTAGGTCGCATAAATACTAGTTCTTTGTTAAAAATTGTGAAGGCAGAAGCTATCGGGGAATTCAAATGTTTGATAAAAGAGAACAAGTCGTTTGCAAAGGCTATCAACAAGGGAAATAGATAAAAATTCATCAATAAAAATACATGAAGTTAGAATTAGAAAAATCTTAGAACTACTTTATATATATTTAACGGGACCTGTTTAAATTGGAAGTATTCGTGGTAAGAAGTACGTAATTGTGTGTGTTGACCATTTTTCTAGATTTACTTGGATAAAATTTTTAAAAGAAAAAACATAGACATTTGATATTTTCCGCTTTATTTGTTTACAATTTGGTAATACGAAAGGAAATGTCTCATGAATACAAAGTGATCATGGACGAGAGTTTGAAAATGAAATGTTCGCAAATTTCTGTAACAAACATGACATTCTACATGACTATTCTACTCCAATAACTCCTAAAAAATGGAGTTATTTTAGGAAAAATCGTCCATTATAAGAAATGGCGCGAACCATGCTTCATTCCAAAGGAGTTGTAACTCGTTTTTGGGAAAAGGCAATTAATTTTGCATGTTATATCTCAAATCAAGTTTATTCACAATCTGGTATATTTCAAACTCCCTATGAGAAAGGTAAGAAACTTACTTTTAATCATCTACATGTTTTTGGATGTGCATGTTATGTTCCTAATGATGGAGATTATCTTGGAAAATTCGATGCAAAGAGTGACAAATCATTTTTTTTGGATATGGCATCAATTCAGTGTTATATAGACTATAGAACTCACGTACAAGACAATTATTGAATATATTAATATCGTTTTTGATAAAGTTGCTATGGCTACAGATTGGCTCTGTAGTTCATTTGAGTGGATGTTGTCCAGTCACTGTAAGACCTAACAACGATTCAAGTACATCACATTTCTCATCCTATACTAATATATATCATTTTGATCATGGAAATGAAGCTGATGACAAACAAGAAGTTCGAGATTCGGTGTATGTACACAAAAATCAATCTATTTCATATGTGATTGGAAATGTTAATGATGAAAGGAATAATTAATTACTATGACATGGTGAAGTTTTTTTGTTTGATCTCACACATTGAACCTAAAAATGCCAAAGCTTTTAATGATGAATTATGGGGCAAAAGCAATGCATGAGAAACTTGAACAATTTGTTCGAAATGAGATATGGTTTTTAGTCTCTAGACCTTCACATGTCAATGTTTATGGCACAAAATAGGATTTCAAGAATAAGACTAATGAGAATAAACTTATAACTAGGAATAAATAAAGGTTAGTTGAAAACGATATACTCAAGTTAAAGGTATTGAGCTTGATGAAACATTTGCACTTGTTGCATGTCTAGAGTCTATAAATTTGATGCTTGGAGTTGCTTGTGTGCTGGATTTTAAACGTTTCAGATGGATGTAAAGAGTGTATTTCTAAATGGAGTTTTATAAGAAGAAGTTTATGTTGAACAACTAGGTGGTTTTGAAGATCTACATTATCCTAAACATGTATATAGACTTAAAAAAGCCTTATACAGTCTTAAGCAAGTTCTAAGAGTTTGGTATGGGAGGTTAACAAGTTCTATAATCGAAAATAACTACAAAACATGAGAAGTGGATAAAACCTTATTCATTCATCAATATTGTAATGAATTACTTGTTGTTCAAATATATGTCGATGACATTGTGTTTGGATCTACCTCTCAAGAAAAAATTGGATTGATTTGTTAATTCGATGACTCAGAAATTTGAGATGACTATGTTTGGAGAAGTGAACTTTTTTCTTGGTCTGTAGGTAAAACAGATGACATAAGATATCTTCATCTCACAAAGAAAGTATGCTAAAGATCTAGTAAAGAGTTTTGAGCTAGCCAATAGCAAAACTGTTCATACACTTATGTCCACAATAACCAAATTTAGCAAAGATGAAGATGGAGAAAATGTTGATGTCAAGTTGTATTATGATTAGACATGCTTTATCTTATTGTAAGTGGATGTGATCTCTCATTAAGTATTGGAATTTGTGTTGGGTATCAGTCAAGACCAAAGAAATCTCACTTATATGCGGTAAATCGTATTAATCAAATAAGTCAAAGGTACAAGTGAGTTTGGTATTTACTATAAAAAAGATACAAATTATGAACTGTAAGGATCTTGAGATGCTGTATAAGTGGATGTTTCTTTTTGGGAAATAATCTCATTTCTTGGCATAGTAAGAAACAAAATTCAACCTGTCTATCTACTGTCGAAACTGAATATATTGCTCTGGGGAGCTCAATTAATTTGGATGAAACACGTGTTATCTGACTATGGTATAAATTTTGAATCTTTTATATATATGCACGTTGCTATAATACTAGTGCAAAGAATCTTGTTCAACACTCTAGAATAAAACATATCGAGATTATGCATCATTTTTAAGGGAACAAGTTGAGAAAAAACTACTAATTGAATATGTTTCCACATAACGTCAACTAGCAGATATTTTGAGAAAACCTTTGCATATGAATTAGTTTGGATGCATAAGGAAGTCTCTAGGCATTTATGTTTTCAACAAAAATTTTGCATATTTCTAAGTGGCAAGTTCGAAGATATGACATCTAAGCATCCTCAATTAGGTGTACCTGATATTGTCCAAGATGTGAGTTTAATAATGTTATTTCAAGGATTGTTATTTGAATAAGAAGTGCAACTCAATGACGTCTAGATATAACTTTAGATTGAAAATTTGGTAGAAAAAATATTTCCAAACACTCCGCTATCATATGTCAAGTATTATCACTTAAAAAATGATATGAGTGCATTCGTCATCCTTGTTGAGTTAAAATATTTTAAGAAAAATTGGGGAAAGAATAAATCGGAACTAAGTTGTGTGACATTTTAAACTTCGATATCCTAAGGATTACAAAAGTTAGATGATCTAATGACTCCATTATGAGTTCATATTAATGGTGGGTAATTGCAAGTATCACTGAGAAATACTGAGTTATGCCTCACAAAGATAGTGTTAGTTACTAATCTGAGGAAAATTCTTGATCGAAACCTATTTTGAATTTTTTTGTTTAGAGTCCCAAAAGGTATGATTTTTTAAGTCTTTTTTTTTTAAATTATGTTGTTGATGATCATGGAAATTTTGTAAACTGATGGTTGCTTTTATTAATTTGTTACTTTAATGTTTTTTTTTAATTTCAAAATTTGAATTTTAAGTAAAAAGGACGGAAAATTGTTTCTCTCTAACTTCTTTATATATCGACTTAATTGAGAACCTTAGAAAAGTTCTCTTGAATTGTTTTGCTTCTCTTTAAATTTCGTTAAGAATTCTCTCAATGGCACCGAGAAAGAAGTTTATACCTCTAGCAAAGAAGGCACAACCACCAAAAGTGAAGGTATCTCTGAAAAGGAAGAGAAATATATATATCTAAAATAAATCTAAGAAATCCAGACGAAAAACCTGCTTATCATTGGAGAGACCAATCACAACAAAAACTATTGTTGTACATGAACCAAGGCGGGCGAGAGCTCGTCTACAAGAGAAAACACTCATGTTGCTACCGATGCTGAAGAAGTTATCCCAGTTGAAACGTCTGTTGTTGCACTAGAAATTTCCGATAATGAAGAAGATATACCTATGAGAGAAGAATTTCCTGAAAAAGGAATACGAACTGGCCATATTCATGCAACCGAACCTCTTTTTGAGCTAAAGACGGTAGTTCAATCTATTCTCAGGGTAATTGATGAAGAAAGTAAAGATCTTGAAACTAACCTAACAAAACTATTGGGAATGCATCAACCAAGTATGAAGAATTTTTTAGGCAACTTCAACAAAGATCAAGAAGAAAGGAAAAAAATATGCTTAACCATCTTGAAAATCAGAGACGAGAATTGGTAAAGGACATGCACAAGCCCAACATATTTTTTATAAAGGTATCTCTGATATTTCTGTCTCAAATGCCTTTACTTATAAATCTTTTTAGAATAAGGAGAGGTTAGATATGAGATGGAAAAAACTAGAGAAATATGAGGTGAAAGATCGCTAAATATTTACACAATTTAGATCAACAGGGATTTGGAGTTTCTTGCACGAAAGGCAGCTGATTGGAACTGTATCAAAGGTCATGAAATTTAGGAGATAGCTTGTGCATGAATTTTACATCAACTTAAGTCCTAATGTGGATAAGAGAGGTCATCCTTCTTATCACAATATATACGTGAGAGGAAATGTGTTTGAATTCTCCCCCAACGTCATATATCAAGATCTGGAGATGCATGATACTGAAACACAGAGGGAGAATAAGCTTGAGATACCAGTTGATATGGATATAGTTGCAAGAAATCCCATAGAAAATTATGGAACAACTTGGAATGGAAAAATAAATACCTCTCGTTTGACTACATAATTTGCTCTACTCAACCAGATCTGTAGGTCAAATTGGTTGTCTACAAAGAAGACCGATTTCTTGAAAAATGAAATGGCAACTCTTCTTTATTATGTTAAGGTGAGAGTTTCATTCAACTTGGGGAAATTTTTTTAGTACATAGTTACTTAAGAATTGTCTAACAATATTAGATATACATCGCATTTTCTCTATTTGATTCAAAGGTTGTTGTTGGCACAACATAAGAGGGTTGTAAGAGCTATTAAATTAAATGAACGTATCCCTTCTTGGATCAATATTGATAAGAGATTTGAAAGCAAAGCTGCAACGAAAGACGATTTAGATATTTATCCAAGAGATAGTGTACAAACCGTCCTGGTGAAGCTTGAGAAAAATATGGTTCAATCACTCGCAAAGCAGAAGAAATATGTGAACCATATCAAGATGTTTCTTCGGGTATTATGCTCTCATCTCTTTGATCTATTCGTGTTTCTCTAGTTCATCGATGATCGCTAACGAATTATGGTTTTTGAATCTTATACCTCACTCAAACAGGGAGAGAAGGTACAAGCCAAGCTCAAGGTATGGATGACTAGAAGATGGATAGATGAAGGGAACGATTGTATTCAAGCTTGGGGTCAATCTTCTATGTTTCTGAGACACTTTTTTAAGACTTAACTATAGTTACATTAGTTGTAACTTGCAGTCATGGACCTGATTAGTTTGACTTTTCGAACTTATGCTTTTGGATTTATGGATTCTTCAGGGATTATATCTATGCATATTATGTTTGAGTAAGCATAAGATAAAAAAGGGGGAGAATGTTGAATCAGTCAAACTAATCTATTTCTTATGAATTATTAGTGTTTGTAGGTATTGACCAATATTTTTCTAGAGATATTTTTACCTCCTTATTTGTAGATGGATTCTGTCGAAATTGAAGGCTATAAAAAGAAACTTGTAGTAGTATGTTGAGTGTGGAGCACAAAGAGGGAAAAAGAGAAAAAACTATTAAACGCGAGATCATTTGTATGCATTCTTGAGTAAAAAATTAGATCAATAAGGTAAATAGTTTGGAAAACACGGATCTGTGGTTTAGGATTTTGGAAAGTTTGTCAGACCTCTGAAAATTCATATTCGGTAAGTTTATGACTGTTAGAATCTTTATTTCTGAATATCGTATATGAGTCAAGGAGTACTGACGATGAACTAGTTATAATTCAAATAGTGTGTGGTTGTGATTAGATTTGTTACTTGAAAAATAAATTATATTTGTGCAATATTTATGTATACTTACATTTACAAAACCATTTCGATTTAATAGATTTATTTAAGAAAATAATTTTTGATATTTGTTTGGAAGATTGATATATGAAATTATTTCCCATATCAATTATAATCAGAAACTTTCAATATATATACATATCACATGGACGAATATGGATATATAGTGAGTGTTTGAGAAAAATGTTAAATGACACAAACACAAATAGATGTATAGGCAATCAACTTTTGTGTTTTTTTGGTATTTTGTTTCAGATTTGATAAAGACTTGACCTAATAGTGTATTTAGGTGTAAGATGGCAAAACAAAAAGAAAATAATTGTATCTATCTGCAGTACAACTTTATTATATGTATAAATCCTTTTCACCATTACACACCTCATATATACAATATTATTATTTTCAATTATTTATAAATTTTAAGTTTTAAACATTCTTATGTTACTTTTAATTTTTTTTAATTATATTGAAAGTAAAACTCATATTTTTCCATTAAACTAACCATTAAATCTAGAACCGTAAATATTCAACTTCGGTTCTGACCCAATTGTAATCTGATTGATCGATCTGGACCAAATTTTCACCCGAAATCAATTAAACCAACCGATTAATTTAATTTTGACCCGATTACTCGACTCGAACCCAACTTTTGATCAAAACCAATTAAATTTTCTTGGTTTAACTCAATTTTAACCCAATTAACCAAATACTGAACCTAATTTTTGACCTATCATCAATTAAGCTGATCTAGTTAATTTAATTTTGTCTTGATTATCCGATTCGAACCTAATTTATGGCCCAAAATCATTAAACGAACTCGATTAATTTGATTTGGATCTAATTTTGATGCAATCAACAAATCTAACCCAATATGTAACCTGAGATCAATTAAATCAATCCAATTAATGTATTTTGACAAAATTTTGACACAGTTAACACACTCCAATCCAATGAATCGACTAAGTTAGGATCAGTTTTACAAAACATTTCAGCCAAAATTGAGTTAATCGGATTGGTTTGACTGGTTTTGGATCAAAAATTGGATTAAGTTGTGTTAATTGGATACAAAAAATGAGTTTAATCGGGTCGGTCTAACTGGTTTGGGTCAAAATTAGGTCATATTCAATTTAATATCGCATAAAAATTGAATAAAATTCAAGTTCTAAATCGGTCACATCAAAATCATCAAAATCATTCAATTTGGGTCAAAGTTGGTTTCAAAACCGGTTAAAATCATGCAAGATTATGCCAAATTGGATCCAAGCTGGGTCAGAATCACTCAAAACTTAGGTAAAATTGGACTCAATTTAGGTCAAAATCGAACAAATTCGGGTCGGTCGAGTAATCCGATAAAAACGAGACAAAATCAAGTGGATATTTAGGGTTTTGTTTGAAAACGATGGAGTTAATAGAACATTTACGGATGAAAAAATATGTTGAATTGCAAATCATGATGGGGAAATAGGATTAGGTTTAAACTTGAAAGGGAGACAAAATGTTGAAATTTTAGGGAGACAAAATGTTGAAATTTTAGGAGAAAATAGGAGCTTTACCCTTATTTTTTATTGTTTTATTGATTTCAAAACATTTCTAAAATCAAATTATTATTAACTAATCTTGAAATAATACAATTGAATAGTGAGGATTAAATGAAACACCGATTGACCGGTCATAAGTTAATTTGAGGAATCGCCAATCCAACGGTTGAAACTAAAAAGAATGGTCTGAAATTTTAAACAAAAATATGTACTTGAAATTTGAATGCATTCGGTGATTTCGGTTTTTTTGCAATACTAAAATTTTATAAAACAATTAAAAATTCTCTCATCACTTTCATCTTTTGTTAAAAATATGTACTTAAAATTTGAATGCATGAGTTTGTTATATGAAGTCATGTTATTGGATAAATGTTTGGATATAAAGACATGTGGTTGTTATATATTACCGAAGAATGTTTTAGAGTGTACGTATGCTCCGTTAGATGGCAATAATCCTTAAAGAGTAAACTCATCTAGATTCTAGCACATTTTGTAACCTTCAATCTATCATGTGTTCCCACTTGAGTTTAATAACCCAAAAAATATTAGGAAAAATAAAATCCAATTGGTTCTGTAGGTAACCCAACAACCCAAATCAGCCTAAACTCGTTAGGATTTGAAAATTCAACATCGAATGAATACAAAAGATTACAATCAGATGACTTCTTTTTTCCTGTCACCGCTGGCTTATCATTTCCGACTTTCCAATCACGAATGGCTTATCATTTTATGACTTTCCAATAACGGCTGTGTCCATCTAAAGACCTATAAACGAGATTTCGTTCCATACAACATCACAGTCTATTATACTCTACAAGAAAAGGCATGAAAAAGTATGGTTAAATCTTCTATTTTTTGTCACTCAGGAAGCTTAGGAAATTACCTTTACAAGAAGACTGAGAAGATCAACATTGTTTACGTTTCTGCTATTGATTGATGCCTCACACAAACCAGATCGTCCAATTTATTACCGTCCATCTTGTAAAGTGATACACCTTCCATTTGTGTATAGTGATCCCGAGCTTCTCTTCTTAAGCTCCCAAACGGCATTACTTCCCACTTATTGTAATCTGAATTCTTTCTTATTTCAGACATATCTGGAGATCCCGAGACGGGTCCTTTTGTGGTGTCTGAGTAGCCCCATACCTTGCAATTTCCAAACTGTCCTAATGAATCCGCAGTCCAAGGGGTTTGTTGTTTGCTCCTCTTGAGGCGTAGAGCGGCTGCATGAGCCTGGCTTATCATTTCACGACTTGGCACATCGGACCAATCCTGCTTCCTTTTGGATCTCATGGGAGAATGGATGCGGATAACCTGCATTGAAATGTTACAAAGGATGGGAATCGGAATCCATGATTAGACGGTTAAAACCAATAGATTTGAGGTTATGAAGAGTTGTGCATACACCAAGACATTCTAGAAGCTGGTAGTATGCTCTTCCTTGAAGCGGGTTATGCCCTTTCCGTGGCGTGGAGAAATAACGAGTCCTAAGACATGAGTAAAGTTACCCCAGTCAGGCAGTAGGAACTTCATTTGAGAACAATTAAAGACTTCTTCTGTTGCCTAAGGAACAAATTATGGCATTAAGATGTGAAATTTCAGTCATAGCTTCAGAATTCTGAGATAGAACAAAAGGAGAAAGAACTAATTGAATATTTACCACTCAGTATATCCAGGATCAACAGTGAAACCATATATGTCAACAATGTCACACATGGATAATGCTAGTTCTATGGATTTCATTCCAGTTCCTTTGGCACCTCTGCGCAGTACAATTCCTTGGAACAGATAAACAGGATTTGGTATACTCTGTTGCAAAATAGGTTCACAGTGAGTATTAGAATGAAAATCGCATCTAAAGTGACATTAGAGAGTCAGCTATATTCTGTATATTCTCCTCATCTAAGTCATTGAAGGGCAACTGTAAGAAATGACAAGAATATGTGTTGAAAGAAGTAACTGATGATAGTTGTCAGATAAAGCAGAAACAAAAAAACATAGCAATTGTACCTTTATCATTGCATTGAAGTCTCTGTGCGTGACACTTTTTATAATAAGTACCTCATCATCTGCATTAAATGACAACAACCG
Source organism: Gynandropsis gynandra (assembly GCA_036759665.1). Classification (NCBI taxonomy): domain Eukaryota; kingdom Viridiplantae; phylum Streptophyta; class Magnoliopsida; order Brassicales; family Cleomaceae; genus Gynandropsis; species Gynandropsis gynandra. The sequence continues at coordinate 36,935,582 of CM071865.1, read as the reverse complement.
GAGTTAAACCTCAGGAAAAAATGCTGAAGGAAAATTTTCAAGGATATGCATCACAAGCTTCAGATCAACACTCTGTAGGGTACGAATTATACTGACCAGATCCCTTGAGAATTTTAACCATGTTACGAGCAGCACCACGGACAACAAGCCGGAAATCTCTCTTCAGCCCCACGTACTTAGCATATTTCTGCCAAAATGTACTTTCTTATAAGCATTGACAAAAACAATGGCATTTAAGGCCATCTAACAGCAAAAATAGCTAATTACAAGAATGCTACCTCATTGACAGGAGCTTCATTGTCCCGAAAAACAGCATCATGACTATCAATCTCTTCTCCAAACTCTGTTTTTAAGAGATCTCCAGAGTTTCCAACAACAGCACACTTATGAAACTGACGTGGGTGGAAAGGAGGCTTTGCTGGTAGGAGCAAATTAAGATGCTCTTCACACAGTGTACGATTATAGCACTTATCGGAGCCCCTGAAACCAGTAGATCGAAAGAAATTACACAAGAAAGATTACAAGACAAACAAAATATTGGCCACAACGTTCAGGGTCATACAACTGTGCAATTCTCTGAGCTGCATAGTCTAACCATCCATCTGGACGCACATCTAGGTATTCTCTAGTCAATACTGTAGTCATATTGCGGTACTGCAAAACTTAAAAAAATTTGCATTCTTCAAGTTCTCAAACAAGAAAAAACTAACGTGAAAAGAACAGTAGTAACAAACCTGCTCCCACAAGAGAACTGCCTCACAAACATCATACTTATACTCCAGTGGCTCAAATATCTTGAACTGTGCATTGTACTGCAAAATAAAAGCCAATAAAAGGATTTGAAAAGCCATATCACGCTGAGGAGAATCACATCAACAAGGAAGTTTTAAGTATACCCAAGTGCTGTTAGTGCCTTCAGGGAACTTGAGGCTTAAATTGCAGTGATCAATAATATGTGCAGTGAGACCAAGACCTCTGTTTGCCTGCATAAATACAATACATTGACAAGTAGAAGATCTAAATACATTAAGATTTTTCAATAAATCCCCAGCCACAAATCCTGTAACACAAGATGGGCTAAAAGTTAAACATGCATTTCAAATCTATCTACCACTAGCGATTACAAAACCCTAAACCTAGAACCAGTTGATATTCCTGCTAAAAATTTTCAGAAGCCTCCAATCTTGGACTGTTCGGAATCAAAATTGGCACATAAGCAAAGAAAAACAGCGCTCTTTAACTGTTGCAGCTCAATAAAATTATAAAATTGATGGGCTTCTCAAGTATGATTCAGCAGCATAGAGAAGAGGGAACTTTCCTTGAAAGCAAATTCATAATAGCTGAAACGTTCGAAGTTTGCGCAATCGAAACTAGTACAGGAGAACCAAATTTTCACAGAACCAAGCAAAAGTAATTTACTACGTCTATAACACATCAAATGATGATTCAGAATAAACAGTTCTCTCAAAACCTATTGAAGTAACAATGTGAAAGTAGGCGAGAGTGGAAATGGAATAAGAAGCTAAGAAAGGAGACAAACCACGCACTGTTGAACGCTGGCCTGAAAATCCGTCAAGATCTGGATATCTTCGGGATTTGCATTCATTTTGCTAAAATTACCTGTGAATAAAGACTAGTCAGATCCGGATACAAACAGTTTAAGATCAACCAAAATATCGGAACGTTAGGGTAAAATATGATGTAAAAAAAATCGAATGCCATGGGTGGACGACGACCTGTGAAGAAGGATGATTGGATGACGAAAACGAAGACGGAGAAAACTGCGACGGCGCATACGAGACGGAGAAGCGTCGGTTTTCGTCCACCATGGTTAGATCTCATTTCTGCCACCATGGAAGAGCTCGCAGAGAGACCAAAGGCAACGAAGAAGAAACTGATGCTGCGACTTCCAAACGAATAATTACTAAAATCAATTTAACACCCTTGTCAATTAAAAAAATAATTATACAACTCTCGTAATAATTCTCGAAGTTTTATTAATCGATTAAAAAATACATTACCAAACTTCTTTTGCATAATTATTTATTAAATTATCGAACACTTATCTAATATATACTAAAACAAAAACTGAATAAATAATAAAATGGTCACATGTCATTACATCTACCATTAGATTTTTTGTTGTGCTGGATAATCTTAGACTGTGAGGTGTTATTTAGTTATTGTTCATGTAGGATTGCGTTTTTTTAGTTTCTAGGACATGATCTTGGTCGTTCATTGTTGTTCTCTTTTCCAAGTGTGTTTTCCTAGTCATTTTTCACGATCAAAGTTTTGATGTTTTAGAGTTTTTGGGTCGGTGATTGGTGATTCTTTCGTTTCTTTGCATTTTCCGGTTGAATCCTTGCATTTTTCGGTTGATTTCTTTAATTTTTTGTGTTTCTCGGTCGATTTTTTTTTGTGTTTCTCGGTTGTTTTGTTGATGATTTCCGGTTGGGTTTGCATTTTCATCGATTGTTTTCGATTGATTTGGGGATTTCTCCTTCGAAATCTTTCTTGTTTGCTTCGTCGATGATATATATTTAAGTTTATTGTGGTAATTTCTGGTTGTATTTGTGTAAGCCTAGGTTTTTCTCCGACTGATTTGAGGATCTAGGGTTTTCATCAAAATTTTTCTTTGTTTGCTTCGTCGATGATATATGTTTAAGTTTGCTGAGGTGATTTCCAGATGGGTTTGTGTAATCATAGATGTTTCTTGAACTCCATGATGAAGCAGATCCAATGACCAAACTATTTCTATGAGCATAAGGGGAAAGATAACCTTTGTTAAAAGGCTTTTGGGTGTTGATGAGAAGAATGAGAAGTGATCACTATATTGGCTTTGTCCATGTAAGTGAAAATTGAATAAGATTTTATTGCTTTTGAAATTTAATTGTTGTCTTACTCTATGCTATCAACAACCACTATGGAGGCATAGGAGATGGTCTCTACACTGTCTTTGTCCATGTAAGTGAAAACTTAATAAGAATTTGTTGCTTCTGGAATCTAAATGTTCTTCTATAGCATCCGGTGCATTAATGGTGAACCGTTTGATCATATTTGGTAGATTTAGTGGTGAGAATGGTGTTGATTAAATGTGAATTGGCTTTGAAGAATTGTACCCGGATTCCAATTGTTTGTCACATTAGATTTTGTATACCCATGGATGTATATATTTGTTTGTCCTTTTGTTGTGTCTCTATTTGTTTGGTTAGGTTTGCGGCTGTTATATTGTATGATTGTCTTACTTTAGGTTTCATATATTTATGGATGTATGTGTTTGTTTGTCTCTTTGTGGTGTTTACATTTGTGTGGCTATGTTTGCGGCTGTTGTTTTGGTTATGCGTGTGTGTATGTAAATATATATGTGTGTGTGTGTTTGGTGACTTGTTTTCTATGTATTAGTTTAGTGTCATCTCCTTTATTCGACACCTTATTAAATGTTGCCACGTGTCTTTCTTTTTCACATCTTTAACTTCTTTTTAATTCCATATTTGTATTTTGTATATGTATGATAACTTATAATACACTGCTTTAGTTCCCGCTTTGGTCGATTTTCTTTGTTGCTTTACTATGTATACTCTTCTTTGTGATATTGTCTACTGTCAAGAAGTATCCTACAAAATTAGGGTTAGAATCGTTCGATAATGGACTTTTTCTTATGAGCCTATGCGTGATCCAACAACTACCCGTGAAATGGTAGTTTGTGATGAATGGGTATGTTAATTAACTTTGCGATATCATGTTGTGTATTGTTAGTTATTTTGTTGTGATGAGTTATAGTTTACTTCTTTAGGAAAATACATGACCAAATATAAAAAAAACTTTGGTATGAGTTGTTTGGACCTGTTGTGTGTTGTTTTTACCACGGTGTTAGCATTCATTTGAGCAATTGCGTATTTTCCAAGTTGTTGTTTCAATTTTGTGTGGATTTTCTTTGTTTTCTTTTTGTGTTTTTATTCTTTTGGAGCATATTTCAGCTTGGTTTACTAATTTGCCTTGATATGTATGTGTCATGAGACTTAGTTTACTCTTTTAAGGAAGCACATGACAAAATATAAAGGAGAGTCTGGTATGGATTGATTTGACTTGTTGTATGTTGTCTTTACCACGGTATTATCAACTGTTTTTAACTGTTGTCTTCGTTTTAAGTTGTTGTTTTGGTTTTGTATGGATTTTATTTGTTGTCTTATCATGTATACTCCTCTTTGCGGTTTATCCAACGCGATCCGATAACTATACGCAAAATGTTGGCTTGCAATGAATTGGTAAGAATCAAACTTTGCTATATTGTACTGTATACTATTGATAGTTATTTGTTGTCTTTGGTTTTTGTTTTTTTAACATATTTGTGATTTATTTACTGATTTGATTATATTGGTTCATTTGCAGGGTAATAGAATGCAGATATCTGTAAGATCCATTTATTGGAATAAACATCAACGATATCAGCGTGAGGGGTAACTATTGTGTATTCATTAACTTCGGTGTTTATCGTAGCTATGGTGACTATAAGGCTATTGTACGATCTTCCAAAGAACTGCCTAATCATAATAAGTACTTCAACTTTGTTAACTTCTCTAACATTACTATGGGCCTACTAGATGAAAAAATGTTGATCGGTTAGTTTTGTGATGATTCAAACGTAACTCTATTATTTGCTATTATTGTTCAGTGATTTTGCTCATTGTTTTGTAAATTGTATCGCAGAAATCAAATCTACTGGGAGCTTGCAGGATACAACCTATGTTGGTCGCATGTCAAAACTTTTAATAGTAGTTCTACGCGATTATAGAAATATCAATATTTTATCATCTAAAACTTTTTTAAAAATATGTTACATTTATGATAAATATGTTTTGTTGTCTAATTATTATTGTTTTGTATGACCGTGGTAAACTTTTAGAATGCACTTTATGGGACAAAATTGCTCAATAACTCTATGATTGCATGTACAATCATGAAAGATGATCATTGGTCATTATATGATAGCTATTCAAAATTCGTTCTTGGAACGGTTAGTGGTATTAATACTTATACATCAAATCTTTTATACATTTACTTAATGTTATTATACTTTTAAATTTTTTCTCTTCTTTTTATTTTTTATCATTGTGCTGCAGATTCTCGAATTATAAGAAATGTCCAATACTCCAGTAAACTCGTTACAAACCAAAATGTGACGTCGATCATAGTGTTCAAGCAACGGTAATGTACATTACGTTAGTAATTTGATATATAATTTTGATTTATATTCACAGGTGTTAGTATTTAACAAACATGTCTATTATTTAAATGTTTTTTGGTGCATGCTTGCAATAGTTTGTCAGAACATGTCCTTGACAGTCCATCGATGATCAATTTTTTGAGTCCTCGACCTCCTGCGACTCACACATTGAAATATTGGAATGGTTTTCCTTTGAAGAGCATACGTGATGTGTATCAAATTTCGAAAGTCATACTATATTTCTTTTACATATTGTAATCACATCAATATTTGGAATTTTTATAGAAGTTATATTTTAACAAACATGTCTAATGTTGTATAGTGTATTTTTGCAGTGAACAACTTGAGTAATTGTTGCGACTATCACTGATGTAATTACCAAGGATGGCTGGTATTATCTTGGTTGTCAATAATGCAGCAAAAAAGTCAATCCTACTATCGACGAGGAGTCAAATCTGCCAACAATGATAGGTTTCTTTTGCTATGTTTGCAACCACGTGACGATTGATCCAATTCCAAAAGTATGTTTTCTCTCTGAAAAGTATTTTTAAATTTAATCAATTTTCTTATATATTTGATGTTGTTGATGCAGATTTAGAGTTTATGTCAAAGTTGTTGACGATACTAACAATGCGATGTTACTTCTTTTCGATAAAGAGGTTGTTCAATTGATAAATAAATCTGCTACTGACGTTTGTTGATACGTTCCACAGGTTATCATATCACATAAACTTTTATTAATGTACTTTGTTAATATCATGTTATTATTATTTCTACTATATGACGAGTTATGAATATGCAAAGTAAATATGTCATTCGTAGGGTATTTCTGGTGGTGATTATCCCGAGGGACTATTGATGTTACGTACCGAAATTATTTGATCCGACTTTCTGCCCCGTCACAATCGTTTATTGCTCGTATTTCATTCTCCCGTATATACCATAGAGGATCCCTAATCATATTTTGTGCAAGTAAAGTAACAGCAAATTCAGAAATCATTACAACTATTACTACGATATATATCATCTTTCTACAATCATATTTACCGAGATTTTGATAAATTATTCATATAATATGTACTATGATTTTGTTTTTTCCACCAGGCAGCAGTTTTTGGTCCTCCTCGCGTATAATCGTCTCATGGTTCAAAATCATCGTTTTATTCGCTCAGAAAATGATATATTGAGGATATTAACAATTACCTAACATTCAGTCTTCATCGTCAAAGGTAAAGCAAACAGATGCTGATGAAGATGTAATTGAAACAATCGAAAACCAATCTATTTGACCAGTTAACGTTTTCCTCGTGCATATTACGTTTGTATATTTCCCGCGATAAACTTGAATCCCGTTGGTACAAATTTTTGTGTGGATTCTCGTGTGGTTTATAAAAAGTGTCGTTGTACTCTGGATCTGGCAGTATAACATTTTGGCCCATGATGATGATTTTATGGATGGAAATTCCGTGAGAGTCTATATATGTATGTATATCATATGCAACAATAGTTTCTTATATAGTGTATATTGTTGATTATTATTATCTTTGCAATCTTATTTTCTATTTGTATTGAAAGTCAATAAAAAATTAACATATATATATACATACTTCAATCGAGAGATCACGACTTCAGGATTCGTATAAATATCAAAATTCCGAGGTTTTTCAATTACAAATACGAAGTCCACGTATATAAGTTGTTTTAAATGATGCTACGATTACAACCACAGTACACCATTTATTGGTGTGATTTTTTCAAGTTCTTTGTATTTAAAAGAAAAAAATGACATTTCTTAAATACGGATTTTAATTTCTTTTTCCAGAGTACCACGACATTGGAGATTCAAAATATTATTGTTCGTGTTGTAACGCATTTATGTGGTATGACGAAAAAACTAACAAATAGAAAAAAATATATCCCTTTTAAATTTTCACTTTGTTGTTCGCAAGGTAAAATATCCTTATCAAAGATACCTGAACCCCCTAAATATCTGCAGAACTTTATATTTAAAAAACGTCTAACACTAAACATTTTCGCTAATACATTAGAGCGTATAACACGATGTTTGCATTTACATTAATGGGTGAAAATATTGATACTTAAGTGGACCAAAAATCTAGACCATATATCTTCAAATACATGGACAAAATTATCATCGAATAGGTGGTTTATTACCTTTACCAAAAAATGCATCCAAATTTGCACAACTTTATATGATGACACTGTAAACGAACTTCAAAATAGAGTTACTTCTATAAGGTCAGATTTATTTTAACACATTAACAAGTCTTATAGTTTTTTTAACATGATCATCTCGTTTTCATACGTATTTCTTGCACGATTTAAGAGACATTTTTTATATATATGCGTTGCTTTACGTATGATTCCGTATCCGTTTTACTTGTTTTCGTGTTTTCATGTTCTTACAGGTTTTTACGCGTATTTGGATCATTTCGGAGCTAAAAGGACATGCACGGAGCTAAGGAGAAACTTCGAGGATCATCACGGGACAAACGGGACGGGATTCAGCATGAAGAGCCTCCACCCGGTCGGGCACAATTCATGCACAATCGGGCAAAAGCTACGGCAAATTTTATGCACAATTCATGCACGACTCGGGCAAGGGAATTCCCGATCAAATGCCTTACACCCGAGCGGGTGATCATCTTGCCCGATCGGGCTCTCCACACAAATCGCGATCTGCACGATCCACCCTAGCCGTACCCGAGCGGGTACAACGACCGCCCGAGCAGGTCGCGGCCCGTGTCTGCAAGTTAAGTTAAGTTAATTTAACTTAAATCAATGGGAAGTCGGTGGGGAGATTAAGGCAACATCTAGACCGACTTAAAGTGCATAAAAGGAGGTAGAGGACGACATTAGAAGACACATTCATTCAGTTCGTGATTAAGGAGAATTCTTGCGAGGAGACAAGCAAGGAGCATTGGAGATCAAGCCCCGATTAGGAGAAGGACCGAAAGGAGAATTCTAGTCTTGGAAGATCAGGTTTAGAACAACCGAGGTTAGGCCACGCAAGTAGGGTAGCCACGGTTGAGGGTGAAACGGATGAATCATAGAGCCTATGGGTTTAGTTCAAGGTGTCAGCCACGAAAGTAGGGGGCAATTTGTCTAGATCACGTGTCTATGCCTCGAGAGAGGGTAGATAACATATTAGGATCGTCTGCCTTAGATAGCTTTAACTGGGATTGCATGATAGATAGATTGATTGTCGGTTTCGGTAGTCTTGTGGTGAAACTAGATTCCTAGAACGTTCGTTTTATCGTTAGAACACAAGTCATTTATTTACTTTCAATATTTCATTCTTCATCCATATTCGTTCGTTAGTAAGTTTGATTCATAGTTCGAGTTTAGATAGCGTTGCATAGTCTCTGTGGGATCGACACCTAAAATACTACACACGTGCCGTGCACTTGCGGGTAGTTTAGGTTATTTTATTTAACTCTGATACGCATCATAACACATTACCAAAACTTCAAACCAAAATCCCGAACAGAACAAAAAATCAAAATCGATAAGACCGTAAGATAAACCCAATTGGATACTGATGACTCCATTGTGACGCCTGCTTTTCTAAAAAAAGAGAAGAGGAGTAAGTCGGTGCTTCATCGAGATATATATATGTATATATATATATATATTAATGATTAGGGTTAATTAAAAGAGAAGGGTAAGAGGATACCGCCGATCAGCCGAGAGAGAGAGAGAGAGAGAGAGGAAGAAGAAATTGAAGAAAGATCTTCAATTTTTCATCGCGTTCTTCGTGGGTGGATTTTAATCGCGATTGTGGTAATATTAGCCATATTAGCCAGAATCGTCAAATCGTCGGGAAGCTAAGGTGATGATTTTCTCCACCCTAATTCGGATTTGTGATCGATTTTGGAAGAAATTATATTTTTAAAATGAGGCATGATCACGATAGAATTTATAGGATCATAATGGGAAAAATGAGATGTTACAAGTGGAATTGGATTGAAACCCTAAATTTGTCGTATGAGAATTGATGATAAGTATATGACTGTATACTGCCAGATGGACAATCGGAGAGAACTATAAGAACGCTTGAGGACTTATTACGAGCATACACGTTGGGGTGTCATGATAGTCGGTGAATCATTTACCACCTGTTGAGTTTATATACAATAATAGCTATCATGCTAGCATTGGGATGCCACCATAGGAAGCTTTATACGGGCGACCATGTCGTACACCCTTGTGCTGGACTGAAGTGGGGGAGAGATCTATCTTCGGAGCAGAGATCGTCGAGGAGACTATGGAGAAGATAAGAATTGTTAATATGAAAATGAAGACGACTCAAGATCATCAGAAGAGTTATCCTGATCTAAAAAGGAAGGATGTTGAGTTTAACGTTGGAGATATGGTATATTTGCGAATTCAAGCGAGGCGAGGGAGATCAGGTGGGAGTCGAGTGAACAAGCTATCACCAAGGTTTACAGGACCATTTAAAGTGATTGAGCGAATTGGAGTAGTGGCCTATCGATTGGAGCTTCCCACATCTTTAGAGGGAATACATGATGTCTTTCATGTATCATTGTTGCGTAAGTGTCTATCAGTACCAGAGAAGATACTTATTGAGCCACCAAAAACCTTGAAGAAATACTTAACGTATAAAGAACGTCCAATATGCATTGTGGGTCACCAAGTGAAACAATTGAGGCGTAAGCAAATTTCGATGATAAAGGTTGTATGGGAACATCATGGCATAGAAGGAGCTACATGGGAATTAGAGGAGGATATGAGGCATGAGTATCCCGAGTTGTTTGGAGATGAGTTGTATGGTTCTTCTATTCACTGGGTACAAATGTTGTCGTAAGAATCAAAGATATAGAATTCGAGGACGAATTCCTTTGTAGTGGGGGAGAATTGTGACGCCTGCTTTTCTAAAAAAATGAAGAGGAGTAAGTCAGTGCTTCATCGACATATATATATATTAATGATTAGGGTTAATTAAAAGAGAAGGGTAAGAGGATACCGCCGATCAGCCGAGAGAGAGAGAGAGAGGAAGAAGAAATTGAAGAAAGATCTTCAATTTTTCATCGCGTTCTTCATGGGTGGATTTTAATCGCGATTGTGGTAATATTAGCCATATTAGCCAGAATCGTCAAATCGTCGGGAAGCTAAGGTGATGATTTTCTCCACCCTAATTCGGATTTGTGATCGATTTTGGAAGAAATTATATTTTTAAAATGAGGCATGATCACGATAGAATTTATAGGATCATAATGGGAAAAATGAGATGTTACAAGTGGAATTGGATTGAAACCCTAAATTTGTCGTATGAGAATTGATGATAAGTATATGAGTTGTAAGTGATTAGGGATGATCTAGATAATTGACGTGCGACCAAGTGTTGGGGTCGGAGAACGTCGATATTTGGGTTCGGTGTTTAAACCGAGTGAATATCTTGTTAGTGTGCTCGATCGGGTGATTTTACACTCGAACCTTCGGAAGAAGACGTGTGTGATCGGAAGAAGGCTTGTGCGAGCACGTCGGTGAGAGTTGTCACGTGAGGAGTATCGGGTCGATGACGTTAGTATTGCGACACTTGGATCTGGGTCGGCGTCATATCGTGCTGGGGTTGTGGTAACCTTGCGAGCGACGGAGCGTCGAGTTAGTCAGATCAATGGATCTACCAGCATCGTACCGTGTTGGGGTTGTGGTAACCTTTCGAGCGACAGAGCGCTGTAGTGTACTGATAGCTGGGGTACGTTGTGACCTTGCGAGATTTCCAGTGTGCTGGGGTCCTTTGGACTTGGCGAGCGTATGCCCGAGCTAGAGTCGTGTGGACTCTGTGTGTTATGATCCAGTGTTGTACTAGTCTTAAACTTTGGATACTCAGTCGGGTTTGGGTAGAGTGATTTGTATATCTTTAGTTTAGACTGTGGATATATGTTATTTTATGATATTCAGTTCGAACAGGAGAATATGTGGTACAGAGTTCGTACACGTATTGATATCATTGAGTGCGTATTTCGTATTCACCCTATTTGTGGACTGTCGTGGATGGACAGGATATGGCGAGGAGAAAAATTAATGAGGTTGAGCAGCAACACGAAGGCTCACAGCGGACTGATGGAAGAGGCGTGCACGAGATCTCGATGAGTTTTATTTTGCATCTCGTCTTTATTATTTCATTACGTGACTCTGGTCTTTACGTATTTGTTTTGCTATTTGGTCCGGACCACTCTTATTTAAGAATAAATCATTTATCTTTATTTTATAAATGCGTTTGAGCGATGACACGTGTAGTCACCTCTTGGAGGTGATGGTGGACACTCCTAGTCCCGAGGTTGTTCCGGAATGGGGGTGTTACATCCATGCCTGAGTATATAGGCGCAAGATGACCCTCGATTGGGTTATTAACAACCCCACGCTTGGATATATAGACGCAAACTAACCACATTGGGTTAATGATGATTCGACATCTAAATATATAGATATAAGATAACTCACAATTAAGTATATAGTCGACTATGATTGAATATATCTCGTTTCTCTTTGTTATTGGCTATATTAGCCACACAATCTAACTCCAACCGATAGACACAAAATTCTACCAATGTATTCGATTCGGTCCTAAACTATTTAATTATTAAAGAATATAAATTATGTAATTCTTATAAATCTATTTTTCGAGATATCATTGAATATTTTCTTCAAAATATTTATAATTTATTAATCTGGTTATATTTTTTAAGATATTCTATATATTTTCTTGTTTTATTCCTGTGATGTTGTGTATATACAAAAAGAATCATCACTAATAAAATATTCGGAATTCATTCATCTCTTATCAAAATGTAATTTTATAATTTGTCCTCGTGAAAGAATCATACAACTTAATCTCATCTCATGAGAAAAGATATAATACAATAACTTTATTTAATAAAAAAATACAATAACTTATTTTTCCTTTTAAAACTAATATATTTATGTAAAAATGTAGTAATTTTGAGGGGAAAAAATATGGATTCACCTCTTTGGAAACTCCTCTCTGTCCCACGAATGATAAACCCGTGAGGGAAGTATACACACTCAAGAATTATTCACTCATGTCTTCCAATTCGCTTCTGGGAAACATTAATCTCAGTCTCTCTGCCTTAAACGACAGCATCCTCCTGTGTTCTTGATGTTTCCTTCTCAGTCTTTCTCCCCTCCATCCCCGGCTCTCTCCGAATCTCCATTTCCTTATCCCCGTTGACTTTGAATATCTCTCTCTCTGTTGCTGCTTCCTCGTCGTCTTCCTCTTTTCAACGATTCCCAGAGACAATAATGGACCAAGCCCTTCTAGATGACATCATCAATCGGCTTCTGGAGGTCCGAGGCCGACCCGGAAAGCAAGTTCAGCTGTCGGAGTCCGAGATCCGACAGCTCTGTACTTACTCCAAAGAAATCTTCTTGCAGCAACCTAATTTGTTGGAGCTCGAAGCTCCCATCAAGATTTGCGGTAATTTCACATCATACCCATCTTTGATTTTACTAGAGTCGTGTCTCTCGTTCGAATTTGGTTTGGAAGCCTCTCAATGATGAACGAATGATTTGCTTCTTATGTTATGGTTCCTAAACTGTTTATCGTACAGTTGCTGTCAAGTAACCGATTTAATGGTCAAAATTTTTAGTTTGGAACCAAGTTATATCTCTGTAATCCTTATCTTCAGGATATGACTAGGGTTTCATATAGACATCTATATTTTTTTTTCCTGTACTGGCAAGTTCTCTTTCATTTGGTGGATGATTTTATCATTATCTGATACTCGCTTGATTGTGTTTCAATTTCAGCAGATTGAGTTGTTTAATGGTCTAATCGGTGACGCCAAGCTTGAAATTTCACTGATGCCACTACTGGTTTCTTGTCACCTTTGTCTTAAATGATTTTTGAAGATTATATTTTCTTGTTACATCGTGTTGTCTACCTCAGTTTGGACAACCCTTGGTTTGGACAAGCCTAAACTTTTGGCTCAAATCCATGTTTGACATGGTATATCTCACTCTGATTTGAATATTTCGATGTTAGGCTTTCAATTGCGTCCTCTAACATCGGTTTGGACAACCCTAAATTTGTGAGTTAGCTTTTGGGACTAGATAGGTACAAACCCATATTTGACATTTTTGATTCAATAGTAGCGGCTCAGGTGCAACTACAACCACAGTTCCTTTGTCGAGTTTGGTTGATTAGCTTGTGAATTCAATTTCGTTTGATGTTTCTGTTTGTATTTTGATTGGCTTTGTTTGTTGAAGATTTTATCGTACAAGTTCGTAATGGCGATGCCTTGAACCGAGTACAATTAAGCAATATGTAAACGATTAGTGGAGCATTGTCAATTGCAAAATTTGAGAAAGTCGTATTATGCCTCATAAGCTATGAATGGAGGAATAGATATGGTGGAACATTTTTGTTTGTTTGTTGAATCTTTACTTTTTCCTCACGAGTAAGATTTGTTCATCTACCCTTTAGGAGTGGAACAAATTTTTTCTTCTGGAAATGGTTACCAATTACAACCATAGATTACTCACAATGTTTAGAATGAGAAGGTAGAAGGAGATAATATCAATGGTATGCAGTTTTACACATTTAATAACGAACCCATTACTTATTTAGGAACAGTTGCTGGAGAAAGAACTGCTGTTTTTGCTAATGTAAAGCAGTAAAATGGATTAAAGTTACTTCAGTGTCTTCCTATTTGTCTAGCGTTACCATCTAATGTCTATTTCCTACAAGGAATCAACTTAACAGATTATAGTAGCTCTTATCATTGGGCCAGTAACTTGATGACCCATTCAGTACAAATATTCTTCTCTTGTAATCTGCTTTTTACGTGCTCGCAGATAGTAATTTAACATTTGAGTTTGGTAAGGTTTTGAGGGATATTGATCATCAATCTGAATATTTTTGTTACTTTCCTGGAAAACTATTCAATTTAATTGTTATCGAAATTGCAATGTTCTGTTTGGTCCAGGTGATATTCATGGTCAGTATTCAGATCTGCTAAGGCTATTTGAGTATGGTGGCTTACCACCGCGTTCCAATTACTTGTTCTTGGGAGACTATGTGGACAGAGGCAAGCAAAGTCTTGAAACAATCTGTCTTCTCCTTGCATACAAAATAAAATACCCCGAGAACTTCTTCCTTTTACGGGGAAACCACGAGTGCGCTTCTATAAACCGTATATACGGCTTTTATGACGAGTGCAAGAGAAGGTTTAATGTCAGGTTATGGAAAGTATTCACAGACTGTTTTAACTGCTTACCAGTCGCAGCTCTAATTGATGAAAAGATTCTGTGTATGCATGGTGGGCTTTCGCCCGACCTTAACAATTTAGATCAGATTCGAAAGATGCAACGCCCAACGGATGTGCCAGACACAGGTTTGCTATGTGATCTTCTGTGGTCCGACCCTAGTAAAGATATACAGGGTTGGGGGATGAATGATAGGGGTGTTTCCTACACTTTTGGAGCTGACAAGGTCACCGAGTTTCTCGAGAAGCATGACTTGGATCTCATCTGTCGTGCGCATCAGGTATCAAAATGTTTTTAGTCATTTTTATTTCTTTACCGACATGCATACAAGGTGGTGATGTGTGACCTAAAACCTGGGTTTCTTCCTATTCTCACCAGTACATTTGGGCATAATTGGATAATTTAGATCAACCCTCTTAGTATGAACATCTAGTTTGTTGCTTGTATATCATACTAACCTCTGTATGACCTGTTGAATATGTTTTATAAATGTCTCAAAAAGCGGTAGGCGTAGTCGGATGGGTGATCTGTCTAAAGTCTAGGCACTCTGCATAGAAAATAAAGAATAATGTATGGTGTATATATACTAATCAATCTCTATGTTACTGAAAATATTTAAACTTCAATACATGTCTATTCAATTTTAACATAATAATATTATTATATGATTAATAATGAAAAAACTCGTTAAAAAGCTTGAAATTATGAATAAATAAGAAAAAAATCTTAAAAGAAATTATATGTTATTGAAAGGATATATTCAGAATTAGATATTCAGTCTTGGATGGATGTTTAGAAACACCTAGGTCGTCATTCTCTCTAGGTTGCTGCTTTGGCCGTTTTTTAGAACAGTGGTTTTATTAGTTGGAGAAGATAAGTCTGTTTAGAAGTTGGTGAAGTTGTATTCGATCTGACTGACCCATTAATCTGAAATCACCACTCTGAAATGTATGAAGGCGTTTGTAAAGAATGTCTTTCAATCATTGCAAGCTTCTTTGGTATCTGATTTCATGTTATCGGATTGTCTAATTTTGGTGTAGGTTGTAGAGGACGGATATGAGTTCTTCGCAAACCGACAACTGGTGACAGTATTCTCGGCTCCTAACTACTGTGGAGAGTTTGACAATGCAGGCGCTATGATGAGTGTTGATGAAACACTTATGTGCTCATTCCAAATCTTGAAACCTGCGGACAGGAAACCCAAGTTTGGATTCGGGAGCAGTACGACTACAACCACCAAAGGTGGCAGCCCTTCAGCGGGTCTTAGCAACGGTTTTGGAAGTACGGCCACTGTAAAGCCTGGTGGTTCACCTGCTGGGATCAAGGTTAGTAGAAGACACTATTGTTCATCTTCATCTTTATTTATTTACATCGAAACTTCTTGTGTCAAGATTGCAATAATTATTTTGATAAATTCTGCAATCAATCTAACCGTCTGATTCACGTTTTGTTGCAGTCATTCCTAGGAGGAAAAATCTGAGAGATTCGTGGCTCCGCCCAAATTCTGCCATTGAAGACTAAGCCGAGGTTCTTTTGCTTCAATGAAGTAACACAGATAATAATATATATGTGTGTTTGTGTGTAGTCAGAAACCATAGAAATGGGAAGAGTCTTTGGGAAAAACTTCTTTATTCTTCCTCTGTACACTTGACTGAAAAACTTGTGAAGAATTTAGTAGCGGCAGAGAAACATGAGTTGAAAAGACGACGCCGTTTTGCTTCCTCGTGAGTATGTTTTTTTTTTTTCAGTTCTCCATCTTCTAGTAGTACTCTTACAATAAATGTTAAAAAATCAAAATTCAAATGTGCAACAAAAACATGCATTGTATGAAATAATGCATGAAGAAAATCCAGTCTACACGACACTTGAAGGACACGAATATCCAAAGTTCGAATATTATTTTGTTGAAATGGGAAAGGTTCTATTATTTGACTCAAAGGCGTGGAGAAGGGTGAAGAGGTGATGCGACTACTCGGATATTTTAGCAATTCAATCTCATGAAGAATTAAAAGTACCTCTTCACCTCCAATTAATAAATCTCAACTTAAAATACGAAAATTTTCATCTATTGTCCATATCCTAAAAATAAAATTGTAAGGGGTACAACCGACGTTATTTGCCGACAATGAAGCTATATATTGAAGCATGTCTCTCTTATATATATATATATATATATATATATATAACATTGCATCTTCTCTTCGCGCGGTAAATTATGTACAATGAAATATTTTACATGAAATTAAAAGTATCATTTAAAAAAAAGAATATATTAATTGTAATGTAGAGAAAGACAAATTAAACGAACCGTTTTAAATATTTGATCTTTTAGGATTAGAATTCTCTTTTCGCTCCTTCTCCTAATCCCTAATACATGCATCTACTTAGCTTTCGTAAATACAAGTCATTCAAGCTCTCATACAAAGAATAGATAAATGAAAACGGGAAATTGCACTCAAAGATAAATCAAAGTGGTTCCGGGATACCCATTGGCTAATCCCCTCTCCTAGAACAAAACAAGTACTCGTTCATGCGTTCGAAAGTAAACAACATAATCGAAGTTGAAAGTCTAAAGAACATGAAAATCAAACGAAACCGAAGTCTTGAATTGATCTCCAATGCTCCTTGAATGTCTCCTTCGCAAGAGTCTCCTTCTTCGATCCTCTCTCTACTCTCTCTCTTCGATGAGTTCTGCTAACTCTAACTGAATCTCCCTCGACCCTACCTCCTCTTCTTCCTTTTCCTTCTTCTTTTCTTTCTTTTTCTCCTTATTTTTCCTTTTGGTCGTTCAGTTCTTTTCCTTTTGTTGCAGCAGCCACTGTTTTTGTTGTTTCATGAGTTTTCCATTCTTGATCAAGTTTCCATTCCTTTTTCCAACAAAATATCTCTTATTCCTCTTCTCTAAAGTCGTTTTCCTTTTTGTATAAGTCACCAACAAGTTCCTTTTTGTGTTTAGATAAATTAACTTATCTAGTAGTTGCAGGTGACGGACGCGACCCGCGCGGGTGCGGCGCGCATGATCGCGATGAAAATAAGGCCTCCCCGCGTGGGATAGGGAGTGCCCGCGCGGACTGGGGTGTGCCCTGCGCGGGCTGAGGTGTGCCCTGTGCGGGCTGGGGCCCCGAGCGTGCTGATGGATTGCCCGATCCGTGCTCAATTTGCTGGACCAATTGCCGAACTAAACGCCCCGCACGGGCAAGGAAGTGCCCCGCGCGGGCTAAGCTTGTCCCTCGCCGATTCTCGTCCCGTTTTGTTCAGTGATGATCCTTGATGTTAGTACTTTGTCTCGTGTACGTCTTTTAGCTCCAAAATGAACTGAATTTGCATTACGACCTGTAAAGACATGAAACACGAAAACGAGTAAAACGGATACAAAATCATACGTAAACATCGCATCTATATCGTAAACATCTCTAAAATCGTGCAAGAAATACGTATGAAAATGAAACGATCAAAATCCCCCAGACTTGAATGTTTGCTTGTCCCTAAGCAAACG
Source organism: Gynandropsis gynandra (assembly GCA_036759665.1). Lineage (NCBI taxonomy): Eukaryota > Viridiplantae > Streptophyta > Magnoliopsida > Brassicales > Cleomaceae > Gynandropsis > Gynandropsis gynandra. Next base: position 36,917,589 of record CM071865.1, on the reverse strand, counting down.
AAACGTGGAACACGTGGGGTATACAAAATCCGAGAATTCCCCTTTCTCCTATAAAAACCGAGAATTCCCCTTTCTCTTAGAAATACCATTAAAGCGAACCTAACCGATCAACTAGCACGTCGAGAACAAATTCGGCCTAATTAAGTTTTCAGTCTTCATCCTAGGTTCACCAAGGCTACCCACGAGAAAGTAAATCGAAGACAAACTAAACAAGCCACAGTAACTCTCTCCACCAAACAAGACGTCAGACAAATGCTAAACCTAGAACGATCGAGGATACTTGTTTCTTTTCCGAGCTTCTTTCTTTCTTTTTTTTCTTTTTTATTTTTTTGTTATGCATACACACTAGGCTTCTAGGACGTTGGATTTGAAGGGATCCAGCCTCTACTTAGACCCAGATTACCGATGACGGTATACTCATGCATCTCGTTCAAGAGTGCAGCGGAGTAGGCGGCGTTTTTATTATGACATGTCCTTAGGACGTAGAAAGATGATCGCCAACCCACCACTTAGACCCGAACCATCGAAAGAGTATCAAGTTCGATGCACTCATATCGATTTCAGATCATGCTTTTAGGCATTATTTCTATCGACAACGAAGTGTTAGTGTGCGCTCTTAATCTGCAAAATAAGCTCGATTTCATACGATCTAATAATCCTCATAAAAAAGAAGTAAAGCATTTTCTATACGAAGTATGAGCATCTGGGTAGAGAGAATAAACCATAAACTAGCCTAGCAACCTCGTCTAAACCTCCCACAAGCAACACTAGGATTCCCAAAGAATTACGACCTATTGTTTTTCAGCCGACTAATAAGCTCTAACGCTTAGGAAAAACCTATCTCAAACATGCAAAATCTCACAGATAAGGTCAACTTCTTAAGTATCCTAGGTTCAGGGTTCATCTCAAAACGTGGCACCGGACAAGTGTCTAGGACAATTCTGACTCACAAAAGCAAAAACAAACTAAAAACTACAAAATCAAAGAGAAAATGAAAGAAAATGAAACGAAAGCACCTGGCAAACGTGAGCTGCTAACCCAGACTTGAATTGAACGGAGTCCTCGACGTGAAGCTCCGATGGAGGGTAAGGGAAGTGAAGTCACGTTTGTGGTGGTATTTTTTGTGTTTTTTTTTCTTTTTTTTAAAAAAATTAACCGAGTCTTAAACTAAAAATTAAGAAAATAGAAAACAAACAGCCGGGTTGCCTCCCAGAAATCACTTATTTAACGTCTTAAAGCTTTGGCGTCTCTATTCCTCATGCGCGCGCGATGGGTGGATCGGAAAGGGAAATGGAGTTTCCACTCTCGATCGGTTGAGCGGCTTGGTAGAGCTTTAGTCTATGTCCATTAGCTTTGAATATTCCGCTCGAATCGCTCCATAGTTCCACTTCTCCATGTGTGAAAACTTCTCGTACCTAAAAAGGACCAGACCAACGTGTTATGATAAGTTGTCCCACATCGGCTAGGACATGAACCTTGGGACTTGTATATATGGTGTTGGGCAACCCTAAACTCTTGAGCTAGCTTTTGAGATTAGTTAGGCCCAGCCCATATTTGACATGGTATCAGAGCCCGGTTCGTCCCGATTTGAATATACCAATGTTGGGCCCCCGATTGTGATGTCCACGCTCTAGGATCGAGTCTGGGCGTGAGGGGGAGTGTTATGATAAGTTGTCCCACATCGGCTAGGACATGAACCTTGGGACTTGTATATTATAAGTGGAAGGGACATAAATGTAATTTAGGTTGAAGTAGAACTAAGTCACCTAGTTGGAAGTCATGAGGTAGGATCTTTTTGTTGTGCCATCCCTTAGTTGCGGCTTCTTTCTTTGGCACGTCATGCACGGGGCTCACTCGTTTGCTGACCGAGGTTGGATAAATGATATCTGCATCAAAAAGTTTTATGATGTCTTTTTCCATTACCTCTTTCAAGTGCGGGTGCAGCCTTCTTTGAGTTTCGGTGGATGGTTCATGGCTGCTTTCCGTATAATTTCCGTGCATACATGTTGAAGAGCTGACTCTCCTACACTTCTTTACGCGTGTGGGTTGTTTTCTCATCTCATCTGAATTCAAGTTAGCATTCATAACAGCAGGATATATTTTATTGCATCCAACGTACTCATACCGAAAAGAAGACGAAGGAGGGTCGGGCTCAAGTTTGGGTGTCTTCTCCACTGCGAAACCAGCGTGCATTTCGTGTGGTATCTCCTCACATGGGGCGTCTCCTAGTGCTGCAATAGCACTCATGAATTTCGTGTACTGCTTGGCTCCTTCGTCCGTAAATTCTGCATCTTCGCAAACTCGTGTTAAGCATCGCATAAAAGGATCAGAAGTACTTACTTGATCAAGCGTGTCTTTTGATAACTCGTCCAGCGAATCAACTCTAAGGCAAGACTGCTTGGATAAGGGTCCGTTCATGGGGCTGGACAAGTTAAACTCTATCGTCTCATCTCCGACACGTAAAGAAATTTTTCCTTGTTGTACGTCTATCATCGCACTTGCAGTAGCTAAGAATGATGTACCAAGAATAATAGGTATCCTAGCATCTTCCTTTATTTCAAGTACAACAAAATCAGCGGGAATACAAATACTACCTACCTTGGTGGGAACGTTTTCAACAATTCCCACCGGATATCTTACCGAATGATCCACGAGGTGTACACACATCTTTGTAGGTTTGAGATTCTCGAAGTCCATCCGCTTGAAAACCGAGTGTGGCATGATGCTCACGCTTGCTCCTAAATCACAAAAAGCATTGTCAATGTCAATATTACCTATTGTGCATGGAATGGAGAAGCTTCTGGGGTCCTTCAACTTTGGTGGCAGCTTGTTTTGAAGGATAGCGCTGCATTCCTCGGTGAGTGCTACCGTCTCGTTCTCTTCGATATGTCTCTCTTTGGAAAGAACCTCTTTGATGAGTTTGGCATGATTAGGCATCTTTTGGAGGGCTTCCACGAATGGTATGTTGATGTCAAGCTTCTTGAGACCCTCTACGAATCTGCCCACTCGTTCTTCATTCTTACTGCTCACCAAACGTTGAGGAAATAGTATAGGAGGTTTGTACGCCGGTGAAGCAACGTATGGTTTGTCCAAATCTGGTTCGACTCCTTCCATAATTGCGACGGTACCTCTGCCTTTTCTCATGGACGTACCAGCAGCTTGCTCTCGCTCTTTCGAGGGCGAATGCTCGATCATATCAGTGCTGCACACAGAAATAGTGTTCACGTACTCTCTCGGGTTTAATTCGGGTTTACCGGGAAGCTGTTTGGGATTCCGAGAGGATGAAGCAGCTTGTTGAACTACGGAGTTCTCTAAACTCTTCACATGGTTGCTCAAGGATTCTATCTGAGTTTTGAGCTCGTTGATCGTTGTCCCCACATCCGCATTGAATTTGGCTTTAGTTGAATGTTGCTACCTTTGTTCCTTGATAAATTCGAGCATTACCGCCTCAAGGTTCGACGAAGGGGCTTAAGGGGGTTGAGGAGCTTGCGGAACTTGTTGAGCATTCTGAATTTGTTGATTATTTTTCTGGTACGGCTACTGTGGTTGCTGAAATCCCGAATACTTTACCGGTTGAGTCGTTCGATACGAAAGATTCGAGTGATTCCTCCAATTCGGGTTGTAGGTATTCCCAAATTGAGTGTTTCCTTGCTGCTGGGCATAATTAATATGTTCCACATTCTCTTGTAGCGTGCATTGATAAGCCACGTGTTCTGTATCTCCACAATTCACGCAGTACATAGCGTTCGCTGCATTACTCGTTGCTCTGCCCTGATTCGGCTCATATAGGCGTCGAGTGCTGTTAGGCATACCTCTCGGTGTTGACCACATAGTGTGGTTCATGGCGAGGTTATTGATCAGTTCGTATGCCTCCTCCACACTTAGATACATAAACGATCCTCTAGCAGCGTTATCCAATGTCGTTCGGTGTTCATCTGAAATTCCATTGTAAAAGGTTTGGATAACATACCACTGTTCGAGACCATGGTGTAGACACATCTGTAAAAGATCCTTAAATCTGCCCCACGCTTTGAACAACGTTTCTCCATCTCTGCATCTGAACGTTGTATTTCCCCCCTCATCCGAATCGTCTAGCTCGGAGGAAAGAAGCGTGATAAGAACAATGTGCAGAGATGGTCCCAAGTCGTGATTGAACCAGCAGGGAGTGATTGCAGCCAAGTTTTCGCTCGTCCCCCAATTGAGAAGGGGAAGAGACACAGTAAGATCGCGTCCTCTGAGACTCCGTGTATCTTGAATATACTGGAAACCTCAACCGCTGCTACCCTACTTTCGTGGCCTACCCTCGGTTGTTCTAAACCTGATCTTCTAGGACTAGAATTCTCCTTTCGATCCTTCTCCTAATCCCTAAGAGATGCATCTACTTGGCCTTCGTAAATACAAGTCATTCAACCTCTCAGACAAAGAATAGATAAACGAAAACGGGAAATTGCACTCAAAGATAACTCAAAGTGGTTCCAGGATAGCCATGGGCTAATCCCCTCTCCTAGAACAAAACAACTACTCGCTCATGCGTTTGAAAGTAAACAACATAATCAAAGTAGAAAGTCTAATAACATGAAAACCAAACGAAACTAAAGTCTTGAATTGATCTCCAATGCTCCTTGAATGTCTCATTCGCAAGAGTCTCCTTCTTCGATCCTCTCTCAACTCTCTCTCTCTCGATGAATTCTGCTAACTCTAACTGAATCTCCCTCGACCCCTAGCTCCTCTTCTTCCTTTTCCTTCTTCTTTTCTTTCCTTTTCTCCTTGTTTTTCCTTTTGGCTATTCAGTTCTTTTCCTTTTGTTGCAGCAACCACCGTTTTTGTTGTTTCATAAGTTTTCCATTCTTAATCAAGTTGGGCAATGTTTCCATTCCTTTCTCCAACAAAATATCTCTTATTCCTCTTCTCTAAAGTTGTTTTCCTTTTTGTATAAGTCACCAATAAGTTCCTTTTCATGTTTAAATAAATTAACTTATCTGGTAGTTGCAGGTGACGGACGCGATCCGCGCGGGCTGATTTTGTGCCTCGCACAGGTGCAGCGCGCATGATCGCGATGAAAATAAGGCCTCCCCGCACGGGCTAGGGAGTGCCCGCGCGGGCTGGGGTGTGCCCCGCGTGGGCTGAGGTGAGCCCCGCACGGGCTGGAGCCCCGAGCGTGCTGATGGATTGCCCGACCAGTGCTCAATTTGCTAGACCAATTGCCGAACTAAACGTCCCGCACGGGCAAGGGAGTGTCCCGCGCGGGCTGAGCTTGTTCCTCGCCGATTCTCGTCCCGTTTTGTTCCGTGATGATTCTAGATGTTAGTACCTTGTCTCGTGTACGTCTTTTAGCTCCAAAATAAACCGAATTTGCATTACGATCTGTAAAGACACGAAAACATGAAAACAAGTAAAACAGATACAAAATCATACGTAAACATCGCATCTATATTGTAAACCTCTCTAAAATCGTGCAAAAAATACGTATGAAAATGAAACGATCATGTATGTATATGTATGTTGTGTATGTATATATATGTATATGAGTGTTTATTATGTATATATATATGTGCATATATGTGTATATATAAATATGTGTTTATTTTCGTTCATATATGTATATGTATATGTATATGAGTTCTTCGCAAACCGACAACTGGTGACAGTATTCTCGGCTCCTAACTACTGTGGAGAGTTTGACAATGCAGGCGCTATGATGAGTGTAGATGAAAAAATTATGTGCTCATTCCAAATCTAGAAACCTGCGGACAGGAAACCCAAGTTTGGATTTGGGAGCAGTACGATTACAACCACCACCAAAGGTGGCAGCCCTTCAGCGGGTCTTAACAACGGTTTTGGAAGTACAACCACTGTAAAGCCTGGTGGTTCACCTGCTGGGATCAAGGTTAGTAGAAGACACTATTGTTCATCTTCATCTTTATTTATTTACATCGAAACTTCCTATGTCAATTGCAATAATTGTTTTGATAAATTCTGCAATAAATCTAACCGTCTGATTCACGTTTTGTTGCAGTCATTCCTAGGAGGGAAAATCTGAGAGATTCGTGGCTTCGCCCAAATTCTGCCATTGAAGACTAAGCCGAGGTTCTTTTGCTTCAATGAAGTAACACAGAGAATATTATATGTGTGTTTGTGTGTAGTCAGAAACCATAGAAATGGGAAGAGTCTTTGGCAAAAACTTCTTTATTCTTCTTCTGTACACTTGACTGAAAAACTTGTGAAGAATTTAGTAACGGCAGAGAAACATTAGATGAAAACACGACGCCGTTTGCTTCCTCGTGAGTATGTTTTTTTAATTCTCCATTTTATAGTAGTACTCTCACAATAAATGTTAAAAAATCAAAATTCAAATGTGCAACAAAAACATGCATTGTATGAAATAATGCATGAAGAAAATCCAATCTACACAACACTTGAAGGACAAGAATATCCAAAGTTCCAATATTATTTTGTTGAAACGGGAAAGGTTCTATTATTTGTATACGCTTTATGTAATTCTAAATTTTTGAAAATTTTAAAAAAAATTTGCAGAGAAAAATAAGGGTTTGACTCAAAGGCGTGGAGGAAGAGGTGATGCGGCTACTCGGATATTTTAGCAATTCAATCTCATGAAGAGCTAAAAGTACCTCTTCTCCTCCAACTAATAAATCTCAACTTAAAATACGAAAATTTTCACCTATTGTCCATATCCTAAAAATAAAATTGTAAAGGGTACAACCGACGTTTATTTGCCGACAATGAAGCTATATATAGAAGCATGTCTCTCTTATATATATATATATAACATTGTATCTTCTCTTCGCGCGGTAAATTATGTACAATGAAATATTTTACATGAAATTAGAAGTATCATTTAAAAAAAAGAATATATTAATTGTAATGTAGAGAAAGACAAATTAATCGGACCGTCTTAAATCTATATATTAAATTATTAAATAATTAAACAAAGAAAGAAAATACCTAAAATATATCATTTTTTTATATATGTGTACATATGCACGTGTGTACATGCATCTGTATATACATATGTATGTTTATGTGTATGCACATGTTTACATGTCCATGTGAATATATATATATATATATATATGAATGTGTATATGTGTATACATATATAAATGTGTTTGTTCATGTATATACATGTATGTATGTGTATGTTGTGTATGTATATATGTATATGATTGTTTATTATGTATATATATATTTATGTATGAATATATGTGCATATATGTGTATATATAACTATGTGTTTATTTTCGTTCGTGTATATATATATGTATATGTTTGTACACCGTCTACATATATATTGAGTATATGTATCTGTGTCTACGTTTAATATATATATATGTATATGTATGTAGATACGGGATTGTGTGTATGCATTGTATATGTATATATGTTGTGTATCTACATGTCTATGTGTATTTACATTTTTATGTGTACGAAATGTATATATGTATATATATGTATATATTTATGTGTGTATATATGTTTTTCTGTACATGTACATACATGTATATATATATATATTTATATACATAAATGGGGATGTGTGTGTATATGTGTGTGTTTATGTATCTATATATATGATATGAATATATATATAAATGTGTATGCATATGAATGTGTATATATACATTTATATTTCTGTGTATGTGTGTTTATGTGTATTTATGTATAATTGTATATACCTATGTATGCGATACATATGTATGTATTTTTGTATACATATTTATATATATGTCTTTCGGTGTATATATATATGTTTGTATGCATTTAAATATTTATATATGATTTTGATTGTTTTATAAAAGAAATCACCCAATTGATCGGGACAAGAAATTCATTCGGCTCTAGTGATAAACCAAAATATCTACACTCTTTGATCTCGACACTTGATCGAACGTCTAATCTCTATATATATCATCTCCAACCTCTTAAGTTTCATAAAGAAACAATTCATATACATATTACCAATCTTCATACGACGATTATAGGGTTTGATTCAATCTTTACCTATAACGTTTCAATTTTTCGATTATGAATTTTCTAATATTTATTGTGTTCATGCTTTATTTTGAATGTAAGAACTTATCCACGAATCAAAACGAACAATAACAAAAACCAATTTTTGTTGGAAGACTCATCACATTAGTTTTCTCTGATGACTTGACGATGCTCGATAATATTACTAACAATAACAAGAATCAATTTTCTTATCACATATTCCTCTAAATAATCAATCTTAGTATACATATCTTCAAATTGAACGACGATGAAAAATGAATATTTTTTGAATTTTACTGTAATCTCAATTACAATTAAACTGCACGACGAGAATTTGGTGAATTTTATATCTAATTTCTCTTTTTTTTTATTCTCTTCTTCTTCTCCTTCTTTCATCTTCTTTTCTCTTCATTCTCTCAGCAAAACCTTCCGGTTGTTTATTTTTTTACTTAAATTAAATCTAAATGTAGGTTTAATTATGTGTTTATATACATAATTTAAGGGATTTTAAAGCATCGGGTCTTTGGTGGGCATCACAATATATATTTATACAATATTATCTATATACATTAATAACATGTATAACACATTTAACTCATTTAACGTGAATAAACCCAATCCATTTATGTACAAAGGAGATGTGTAGTCTAGGTGTGATCTAATCTATATTCGATTTTATTATTTATATATAGACTAGATATTCTACAATGATATCAATTCTGTAGTACCACGATCGAAATTAGGGGTTAAGAAGAATTACATCTATCAATTTCACGAAAACTACAGTCATGAACAATATAATATTAACGTATATCTATTGTCTATTATGAACAAATAAAATACAATTACAATTCTGTACAATTGAGATGGTGCTTATAAGTTTAAGAATTGTTCTCATGTATAAAAACTCATTTAAGATTTTGGAAAATGTCGTTTTTCTATCGGAAAATTCAATCATCTTATATAAATCTACCTCTTCCCAAAGTCTAGATCTTATTCAAGTATAATGTCTTCATCTAATGACCTACTTATTGAGCGTATTAACAATACATTCATCTTCTCACGAAGTCTAAACCCTTATCCAATATTTCAAACATTGATGTCTTCATCACATATGTGTTGAATGCATTATTGACCAATATCATCGTTCTTAAACCAATTCATTTACCTCTCGATATAATTATTCGTTCTATTTTATGCATACAATCTAGCGTAAACCGATGTCTCCATCTAAATTAAACCATTTGCAATAAATTCAAGGGGCTCATTTGAGAATTGAAAAAAATAAAACATGTATCAAACAGTAGAAACTAAAACACTATTAAGTAGGATGAATTCGAATACACAAAACTCTAATCTAAAACATTGATCAAACTTAAGGATCTATATCTTAGTAAGGAACTAAAATAATAACCGAGTAAATAAAAAAGGTTAGAAAATCTTAGCTCTCAATCAATCATCGTCATGACCTCGCCTCTGACTTATCCTTGGCGGTAATTCGATCCTTCGATAAAGTCCAAAACCTTATCACTCTTTCATACTATCCAAGGGATCTCATTTCTGTACTCTCTGTTTTTCTATGTGTTTTCGTCCTCTTTTCTTTCTAGTGTCATCCCTAATTTATAGAAACCTCTTCAACACCTATACAATTCAAAAATTGAATTATTAAGTGAATTCAGTAAATCGCTCGGTGAATTAGCCGCAGCTTGGGTTGACTAGTTGGTTGTATCGTGTGTTTCCCATTTGCAAGTTGGATCCAACTTTGATATTTTCATGCAAATCGCTCGACCAAGTGAGAAAACGCTCGGGTCAAGCGAACCTATTGGTGTAAAAAAAACTTTCCCTATTTATTTTATCGCTCGACTAAGGTTTTAACCAATCAGGGCAAGCGAATCTTTGGGAATGATTTAGGTCTTTCATACTGCTCGAGTAATAAACCGATTTGCCTAAGCGGTTCCTCTAAAACTTTTGAACATCTCATATTTCTTGATCGTCGAGTGATGTAGTATTTGGGCTGAGCGATTTCTCTATTTTTATTTTTGATGCTCAAATTGTGATGAAAGTTGGTTATATTTATTTATAATGTGTTACTTAGTCCATGTTTTCTACAAGATCGTAAAATGAACCAAAGAAGATATAAAATGAATTAAAGAGATTAAAAACTCAAAAATACAGTAGAAATATGCTATTATAGAGTGAAATAGTGTTAATCTATTTAATATTTGATCCATTGACATCTCTAAATGTGTATGATTATTGGAATCAAAGAATCCAGGCGTATGAATTTCAGTAGTTGTATCATCTAAACCTGAGCATCCAATAATGTTTCAAAATTGTCTAGTGCGATAAAGAGAACAATACCATCAATATTGTTTAGGCTCAATAGTTAAACGCCGCGAATATAATATTTGTTTGTTTATTGACCATTAAAAGTCATTAAAATTTAAATAAGGTCTTAGATTTAACTATTTAAATCTTACACAATTTATATATCTTATTATATTTTAAAAAATGTTGAAAGAGTTTACATTCACAATAGATAAAAATAATTAGACTTGGACAAATATTAAACTTATGTCTAAATATTAGGTAAACAAATATGTCTAACTATATCTATATAAACAAATGCATATATAGTAAAAAAATTGTATTTCTATACATTATATGAGTGGGCGACAACTATCAACAATAAAAAAGCTATGGGAGGAGGAGGGGGCAACGGTGAACTTCCCATTTTATTTTGTTGTCATGGGATATTCTCATTTGTTATTACAATATTACGGAAGAATAATTATAATAGTAATATTTTTAAAATTTTAAGTGTTGTTTAAATTTTTTAGTTATATTATATATTTTATTATATCGTCATTGGTAGTCTGCATCTAAGTAGAGGCTGGATCCCTTCAAATCCGACGTCCTAGAAGCCTAGTGTGTCTGCATAACATAAAAAAAGAAGAAGAGAAAAAGAAGACATAAAAAGAAAAAAAAAAGAAAGAAGAAAAAGAAAAAAAAGAACAAAGAAAGAAAGAAGCTCGGAAAGAAACAAGTATCCTTTATTGTTCTAGGTTTAGCATTTGTCTAAAGTCTTGTTTGGTGGAGAGAGTTAAGGTGGCATGTTTAGTTTGCCTTCGATTTACTTTCTCGTAGGTAGCCTTGTTGAACCTAGGATGAAGACTGAAAATTTAATTAGGCCAAATTTGCTCTTGACTTGCTAGTTGATCGGTTAGGTTCGCTTTAACGGTATTTCTAGGAGAAAGGGGAATTCTCGTTTTTTTATATACCCACGTGATCCACGTTTACGTTTGCTTAGGGACAATCAAACATTCAAGTCTGGGGGATGTTGATCATTTTATTTTCATACGTATTTCTTGCACCATTTTAGAGAGGTTTACGATATAGATGCGATGTTTACGTATGATTTTGTATTCGTTTTACTCGTTTTTGTGTTTTCGTGTTCTTATAGGTTCTTATGCGTATTCGGTTCATTTTGGAGCTAAAGGATGTACACGGGACAAAATACTAACATGGAGGATCATAACGGAGCAAACGGGACTAGTATCGGCAAGAACTAGCACAGCCCACCCGGGGCCTTCACCTAGCCCGCGCGGGCTATAACCTCTAGCAAACTCAGCACGGGTCGGGGAGGTCATTACCACGCACGGGCATCAGCTGAAGCCTCAGCCTGCACGGAGCACATCTCAGCCCGCGCGGGGCCTAGTTCCAGCGAACACGCGCAGCATACCTCATCCCGCACGGGGCACGCACACCAGCCCGTGCGGGTCGCGTCCGTCACTTGCAAAAACCAGAAAAGGAAACTTGTATAAACACGAAAAGGAACTTGTTAGTTACATATACAAAGAGGAAAACAAAGTTATAGAAGAGGAATAAGAGATATTTTGCTGGAGAAAAGAATGGAAATGTTGCCCAACTTAATCAAGAATGGAAAACACACGAAAAAGGAAAAAAACGGTGGCTGCTGCGAAAAAGGAAAAAGGAGTGAACGACCAAAAGGAAAAACCAGGAGAAAAGGAAAGAAAACTAGAATAAAAGGCAAGGAGAGGAGCTAGGTTCGAGAAGATGGAGGGAGTTTTCAGAATTGATACGTGATAGAGAGTAGAGAGGGAATCAGAGAAGAAAAGCACTCTTGCGGAGGAGACATTCAAGGGGCGTTGAAGATCAAATTAGGATTTCGGTTTCGTTAGGTTTTTATGTTCTTTAGACTTTCTACTTCGATTATGTTTTCTGTCGAACACATGAGCGAGTAGTCGTTTTGTTCTCGGAGAAGAGATTAGCCCTTGGTTATCTCGGAACCGCTTTTGATTTATCTTTGAATGCAATTTTCCGTTTTCGTTTATCTATTCTTTGTCTGAGTGCTAGAATGACTTGTATTTACGAAGGCCAAGTAGATGCATGTGTTAGGGATTAGGAGAAGGATCGAAAGGAGAATTCTAGTCCTAGAAGATCAGGTTTAGAACAACCGAGGTTAGACCACGAAAGTATGGTAGCAACGATTGAGGGTAAAATAGATGAATCATAAAACTTATGGGTTTAGCTTAAGGTGTCAGCCAAGAAAGTAGGGGATAACTTGACTAGATCACGTGTCTATGCCTTGAGAGAGGGTAGATATCATATTAGGATCGTCTGCCTTAGATAACTTGATCGGGATTGCATGATTAGATAGGTTGATTGTTGGTTTCGGTAGTCTTGTAGTGAAACCGGATTCCTAGAACGTTTGTCTCACTGTTAAGAACTCGTTAGTTTATTGTTTTTAATTATTTAAATCTTAAAACCAATAATTCGTTGTTTACAAGTTTGTTTCATAGTTTGAATTTAGTTTGTGTTGCGTAGTTCCCAAATTATTTTTTATCAAATTTACTAGATTTGCGTGTTTTTCGTTTTTTAGTTTTTGAATTTAAATAAATCAAAAATAAAATCATATCAAATAAATGGCTTTTATTCTTTTTTATTAAATTTGTCATAACGTGATATTCAATAATGTGTTTATTCAAAGCCATAGAAAAACTGTGTTATTGTTTTTTTCATTTTTTTTATAAATAGGAAGTTGGTTTGGACTTCTTACATACTGTACATCTCTTTGATGCGACACCTTAAATGTAAATGATTTTTCTTTAAGGTTTAGATTCAAAATGGAGATCAGTACAATATAGATATTTATTTATTCTGTCATTGTTTTCTTTGTTTTTCGCGGGGCGTTATATGTACCATGTGGTGGTTATCATACTAACAATAAAAGACATTTTATTATGCATCTCACAAAAGAAGATTTTGACATCTTATTTATATTAATATAAACAGGGGTCGCCATCCGAAGAAATTCTGATAGCTTACCAACTAGCACGTATAGTTTTATTTTACGGTGTGCTGACCTCTGGATTTACAATGATCTGTCACGGCATATACCATACAAGGAAGATAAAATAATTGATTCTTCAAAATCTTGTTATATTTTGTTCTAACTAAAATATTTTAAATAGATTCGGCAGAAAAATCATTTTCTATGAGCATCCTGTTCTTTAGACGAAAATAAATTATATCTTACGATATTACTGTATATAAATTTTGATCGAAAATCAATATTTATATATATTATATTGATTTATGTTTATATTTTTAATATATTATACTCTACTAATATAACAAAAAATATGTATCAACAAATATATCATACTAATAAAGTAACTTTTTAAATATCATTAATCATTAGAAATCGATAGATTATATTAAGGAAAGACAAACCATATATTTGTAAGTTGTAACTACAATGAGAATATTTTGGCAAGACTATTTTCTATATGAATCGACAATCTTTCACTTACTTGTCATCCACCATTGAATTTTTTCTCTTTGCAATCGTGTAATAGAACTACCGCATGAATGAATATCATTGTTCGTCTTTTGCTCCAATGTTTCACTTACCACGTTGTTAGAGCAAAACTATTACATTCACAAAGACTTGCAAGACCACATCATATATTTTTTCTGTGAGATCACAATAGCTATTAGATACAAGTTCTATATTGTTCAAATTTATTATCCTTTTTCGAACCTATAAGATTCTTATATTAATATATTGGTTTCATCTTTTCGATCTTTGATATGTATAAAATTTTAACATTTTAAAACTATGATCGAATAGTTCAACTGAAAAAAGGATAGAACAGATAAAAATTGAAAAATACTATAATATTATTAAAAACCAAGCAATAAGAACAAATAATACAATGGAAAAAGAGAATCGGTGTGAAGAATAGAGACAGAGCAAGAGAATGAAGGCATAAACATTATACAAAACCAAAGTCACGTACAAAGAGTTTGTAAGATCTAAAAACATTGGTAGTCTTATTAAAAAATGTTTTGGTGGACTATCGAAAGTTTGTCTGTTCTTTTCAACAACATCATTTTGAATCTCGATTTACACATAACAAAAAAAATCTAATTTTTTAAGTTATTTATATTTTTATAAAAATTCCTGAAAAATAACCTGAAAACACAATAACATAACAAACTTTGTACTTAAATTAGAAGGATTATGAAAATGTTGTGAGAATGCAAATTATTTTCATTCGCTTGGGAATCCTTATAATAGTTAATTCATGATCCTCCTATAGAAATCAAAACTATCAATTCATTATTATTTCTTTCAACTTTGAATTTTATTTTTAAAAGAGACTCGATGGTATGATTCTTATATAATTTTAAAAGAATACAAATATTGGTATGATCCAAAAGCATATGCTATAACTGATTTTTTTATGGAGAGGATATTGGTATTTATCATTTTATATCATTATAAAATGTATATATTTTCAGAAAAAGAAATTATGAATTTTTTAGACAATCTTTATTTAGATTTAAGCTAAAATGAATATCACATGTAGATATAAAAACGACATTTTATTTTATTCACCCACTACAAAAAACAGACGATTTCTAACGGGTATATCCATTGGAAAACGCCATATTTCGTTCAAAAGGATAATTCCGTATTGATTGAGCCATTGGAAACCGATCATTGAAAATTCGCATCCATTGCGATTTGTAATGGGCGTGCAACAAATAATATCAGTTGACAAATTTTCAACGGTCATGCAACGGATATATCCATTGGAATGTAGCAACGGATGCCCGTTACAAAAATGCAACCGATACCCTTTACAGATTAGTAACGGATATTCGTTGGCACGTCCGTTGAAATATAAAATGGCTGGAATTAAAAGGATGTAACGGATGCTCGTTGGCACTATGGCGGGAACTGTCAACAAAAATCCATTGACTAAAAGGGTGAGAATATTTCTTTGCAAGTGATGATGCCCGTTGAAGTTTTCAAAAAATATCAATGGGCAACTATTGCAACGTCGGCAAAAAAGAATTAGAAAAAATTAATAAAATTAATTAAAAAAGTTTATACAAATTAAAAACATAATCTTTTACAAATCATCTAAATTAGTAGTGTTATCTTTATCCCTGTGATCGCCAACAACTTGTGAAGGGGTTGCATCAGAGTCGATTATCGGGTCTTGTCTTGGAGTTGAATCCCCCATCAGTTCTGGGGGTTGATATGCTCGACCAGATAGCCACTACAAAAAACACGATATTTGCAACAGACAGAGCAACGAATCCGTCCGTTGATGAAAAATGCCAACAGATTGCAATGGATACCCGAGAACTTCCAACGGGCCGCCATCCATTGCAATCCATCGCAACTTTCAACGGACCGTCAGTGGATAGCTTCTGTTGCCCATGTCCGTTGGAAACCCGTTAGAAAACCACAAAAAACGTCCAAAGGACATCCATTGCAAGTTGTAACGGATGTCCGTTGGAAAGTGTAACAGATGCCCGTTGAAATTGTTAATTTCGAGGATTGCGGGTGGAATAATTTCACGTGAACTTGCAACGGGCATCCGTTGAGGTTTTCAACGGATGTCTGTTGCAAATAAAACTATTTAATGATAACAATCAAGGTTTTAGCATGAAACAATCAACAAAAAATATATTGTCAACAAAATGTAGTTTTCTTCAAATAGAGATCGAGCGAGTGATGTATAGAAGAAAATATCCTATAACCGAAGAGATTACGCAAGAATTCTTACACGGATTGGAGTAATTCATAAGTTTTGCATCGATGCAACCTTTGTGTCAAGAACGCAAGACAATGTTATGTCCATGCAAAAGATACAAAAACATGAAATATCGAAGTTAAGAAATTGTGTGCAAACATCTTTACAAGGTGGGTTTCATTGCGAATTACGAAATTAGGTTATTTCATGGTGAAAATTTCGGCATTAGAGATATTATGCACGAAGCACAAGTAGAAAGAAATGAAGAAGTTATTTATAAAGCATCAATGACCAATACATAAATGAAAATGGTGTTAGATGCTTTTTCTGAAGTTGTTCATGAAGAAACGCATGAAGAGATGTCGAACATTGATGCATGTCGATTCCTCAATCTATTGGATTCGGTGGAACAACCTATATATGAAGGTTCTCGTGAAGGCCAGTCCCGCTTATCTTTATCTTCAAGAGTGATGAGTATAAAATCAGACTACAATGTTGCTGAAAATTGCATGGATTCATTTTGCAAAACTATGCGTGAATATTTACCTGAATATAATCAAGCTCCCAAGACATACCATGAATCAAAGAATTTTTTTGAAAGATTTGGGAATGCCACATGAGAAAATTGATGTTTGTAGAAACAGTTGCATGTTGTTTTGGGAAAATGATAAAGACTTGTTGGAATGCAAGTTTTAGGGTGCAAACAGATTTCGGCAAAAAAAAAAATCATCTTTACGTAAATATGTACCATACAAAAAAAAATGTTCTATATGCCTATAGCAAACAGGTTGAGAAGGTTATATGAATTGAAAAACACTATTGCGGTAATGAGATGGCACGCAGATTGCTCGACGGGCGAAGATATAATGCAACATCTATCGGATGGTAAGGCTTTGAAAGATTTCAGTGAAATATTTTCTGAGTTCGCGTATGAAATGAGAAATATTTATCGTTGCCTGTGCACCGATGGTTTTAGTTCATGTGGACAATTTGGAAGACATTTGTGGAATGAAGGAATTCTTGATTATGACGATAGTACGAAGAAAAATTTTACATTGAAAGTGGTCTTCTTGTGGACAATTAGGGACTTTCTTACCTATGGAATGTTATCTGGATGGAGCACGCATGGGAGATTAGTATGTCCATATTGTATGAAAGATACAGATTCATTTTGACTAGTAGATGGTAAGAAACCATATTGGTTTGATTGTCATAGAAGATTTCTTCCTCGTGGATATGCGTTCTAGAAAGATAAAAGATATTTTCGAAAGAACGTGGTATAAAAAGAAGAAGCATCGTGCATGCAAACTGAAACACAAATCCTTTACGAAAAATTGAACATAATGGACGATTTACAAGAATTGGTAGAATGCGGTGGAGATCGTGCGCATCGTAAACCAAAAGGCTAAGGTGAATGGCGGAACTGGTATAAATGTAGTATCTTTTGGAACTACCATTTTGTAGTAAGCAATTCAATAATGCTCTCCATGTGACGCATCTGTGCTCGAGTTTCTCGAAGTGTGGTTTCGAGATGCTTGATATGCTTTTCTTGCGTATAACTCTCTTGAACCACAAGGGGTACCGTCACGGCGTTCTCCATGATATCTTTTTAGAGTGAACTAAGACCGTTTAGACGCCCATTATACGGTCTAACAGACTACAAGATAAAAAACGTTAAAGTTAGCATCTTTAGAAAATATTTTATTATTTACCTTATATTATTTACCTCTAAATAACTTTTATCCTTTTGTAAAGGGCTGGGATCGTCAGCACTCGAACCGTAGGCTTGTGATTGTTGTGTGATCTTCTCCATCACAGCTTTCATGGTCCGTCCGCCCGAGGGTCGACGAGTTTTGGTTCGTCGATCTCTTTCCCGACGATGGACTTCTTCTTAACGTGGGTTCCTACAACTAGCTCAAGAAGAGTCGGTTATCTTCCCATCCGCTTCCTCTATTACATAATAGTAATATAATTAGATAAAAATTTTATATAACAATAAAAATTAAATAATGAATAAAAATTTTACCAATTCTTTCTTTCTTTTCAAGAATGATTTCGATATCAAAGTTTGGTGATGCGGACCATCCCTGAGAACTTTCTCGCCGTACCGATATTTCTTGGCCTTCTCCCGCTTGGCCTTGAAGTCCTCGGACTCTAAATGTTGGACGAGTTCGTTGAATACCTTTTCCGTTGCCCATGTCGGTTTGGCATTCTTCTGGTAATAGTTGCGCTTGGCGTTATTCATCATTAAGCACAACCGGGCTTGCATGTCGTGCATCCAAGCTGTGTAGATACACGACATATCCTTCTTCTGCCATCTATATACGCGCTGCAAAATAAAATTACAATAAATTATTTTATAAAAAGTAAATAATAATTTAATAGTTAAATGTTACATTAACATTACTTACGATGAATGTACACCACCATCGGCGACGTATAACTTTTGGCATTACCTACCAGAAATAATAAAATCGATCTTGTAGCGATCCCTATATGATGTTGTTGTTCGTATGTTTCACAACATCTTCAATATCAAACCTGCACGTGAAAATGAAATAATCAGATGATATTTATAATTAAATACTATATGAATTATGAATTTAAAATCTTACCATAACTTCTCGTTAGGATGTTCAGGGTCGATAATCGAGACAGAAAGACACCCGTTGAAATTATCGATCAATCGGTTATGTCCACATTATCGTCATCTTTATCAAATATCGGCGGTGACGATATATGTGAAGGAGGTAAATATTATGGTGGTGGAACAGTGGCGGGGCTCCTGCCGAACCCGCCAACATACCACCATAACCGATGAATCGTCTAGCTCTCATTGTGTTTTGTGTTTAAGTGTTTGAGAGAGATTTTCTATTTTAGAGAAAGTTTGTTTTGGAATTGTGTTGAAAATGAATTAGCCAACGGATAAAATACAGAAATTTCCAACATGCATTTATTGGCAATGGAAATTACGTCAACTCACTGGACACAATTAATTAACGCGACATTTGGGTTCTTAATGGGCATCCGATGGAAGTTGCAATAAATGCCCGTTGGTAGTGCGTGCTCCGGAGGCAACGGACTTCGAAACAATCATTTGTCTCCCCTTGCAATGAACATCCGTTTCAATTTTTACCGGATGCCCATTGAGAACCAAAACTGATGTTGTAGCGTAGGATAGCCATGATGACACTTCTCAACGGGCGTCCATTGCAGGTTGCAATGGATACCCGTTGCACGTCCATCAACGGGTATCCGCTGCAAGCTGTCAAAGGGTGTCCGTTGGTGACTTTCAACGGTCATCCGTTACCCGGATGGACTGTCTCAACGGGGATCCGTTGCCATCATGAACAGTCTCAATGGGTATCCATTGTGGTTTCTTAACAAATACCTGTTGAAACATTGAAAAACTTGAAAATTTTCTAAGTATTGAGCAGTATTTAGTATTTCAACGAGTTTCCATTGACATTTCCAACGGATGCCCGTTGAAACTTGAAGATATTACATCAAGAAATAATTTTTACAAGTTAGATAAAATTATATTTTACATTAAATAATTCATATTTCTTCTTTGGTAGATTCTTCGATTGGCGAGTCTTTCTTCAATTGTTCATTGAATTCATTGTCGTTTTCATCTTCTACATCTTCCGTTTGAGTGCCTTTATAATCGCGTATGTATTCTCCATCTATGTTAGTTCTTGTAACATTCTCCCGATTGTTTGTCTCAATTAATCGTATCAGCTCCGATGATCAGTTTGCAATGGATCTTCTTTTTCATATGTGCTTATAATTTCTCGCAGGTAGATCTTTACTATGACCCACCACTCCTCACTTCGACGTTTCAATGTCGTTGGATATTGCACGTAACATACTTGATCTGCTTGATCTATTGTGATGAATGGATCATACTTATCATATTGTCGTGTCAGACTGATGTCAACTCCCCCTATCGATTTTTTTGTTACCACGTCCTACGGTTGCATCGAACCACTAATATTTAAAAATCATTACATTCAATCCAACGAGATCAAGATATTCTACCTGTAGGATTTAGTGCAAAATTCCATTGAAATTATCACCCTATATTTCACTATTGACGTAAACACCGTAATTGTATGTGCTTCTATATATTCTGTGTTTGTACGAGTGGAATGTGTATCCGCGAGTAAACAAAATTGACCAACACTTAGCATTACGTGCAGGACCATTAGCCAAATCTTTTAACCACGTAAGAAGTCTCTCATCAGAACATTTGACCTATATAACATAAAAACAAATGAATACTTTATAACATACACAACTAATTTTAATATATATAAAACGTACAAATAAACATTTACTTACGAATCTCTCAACCACAAGCCATAATGTTGAACTTTCATTTGACTGATTTCATCTACATTTAGATGATGATGTGTGCCCATTACTTCTTCGTCAAATATCCTATAATGAAAGTACGTTAACACACACATATATTTTTAATATATATTATTGTGCTTAAAATATCGATTTTCATTGTTTTTTACCTTTCAAAAGGTAATAGCCCTTGACAATTTAGTAATATGTATGTGTGGATATGATTATACTCCTCTGGTGTTAGCCAATACTCTTCGAATTTACCTCATGTACGTCCAATCGGTGTAAACATCTCACAAATAGAGCCAAATTACGGATATATATATATAGTTTATCTGATCTTCCACTGAGCGTCATTGTTTCATCAGAATATGCGACTCGAAATAAAATATGCTAAAATATGTGATTTCTTACAACAAATACTGTTTAACAATAGATCCTTCAACCGCTGCTTTGTTTTTTGCTTTTTTCTTTAGATGATTGAAAAACCTTTCGAAAGGATACATCCATCTGAATTGAATTGGCCCATCGAGTATTGTCGTATCTGGTAAATGTATTGCCAAATGTTCCATGACATCGAAGAAGAAAGGCAGAACAACTTTTTCTTGAACATAATACTTCAGAGATATTGTTTTTCATTAATTTCTAATCATCTATATTTAAATTTCTTTAACATATATCTTAGAAAATATATGCTAATTCTGCATAGCACATCGTGAATGTTTCATGGTAAGAGCTCAGTAAATGCAATTGGAATGAGGCGCAACATGAAAACGTGACAATCGTGACTTTTCAGCCCGATCAACCTTGAACCAACAATATCCACACACCGAGCAATATTGGATGCATATCCATATGGAAACTTAACGTCTTCTTTTAACCACCTTAATAATACGGTTTTCGCTGGTCCAGACATTCTGAATACCATGATAGGTGTCCTTCCATCTCGTAACTCCAACTCAGGTCTTCGACATATTGTCTTCGAATATTTTCTTGATTGTATATTATCTTTAGTTTTCACCATCACATTCAAAATAGTGTCGATGATGTTATCGAAAAAGTTCTTTTCGATATGCATAACTTCCAAATTATAATGTAGTATGAGTGATTTCCAATATGGTAGTTCCCAAAAGATACTATGTTTATACCAGTTATGCCATTCACCTTATCCTTTTGGTTTTCGATGCCCACAATCTCCACCGTATTCTATCGATTCTTATAAATCGTCCATTGTGTTTAATCATTTGTAAAGGATTTGTGTTCCAGTTTGCATGTACGGTGCCTCTTCTTTTGTACCACGTTCTTTCGATTCTTATAAATCTTCCATTGTGTTTAATCGTTCGTAAAGGATTTGTGCATAACTTTTAATGCACAGTGTCTCTTCTTTTCTAAAAGTATGTCCACGAGGAAACATCTTCTATGACAATCAAACCAACATGGTTTCTTCCCATGTACTAGTCGAAATGAATATGTATCCTCCATACAATATGGACATGCTAATTTCGTGTGCGTGCTCCATCCATAAAAGTCACTAATTGTCCACAACAAGATCGCTTTCAGTGTAAAATTTTGCTTCGTACTCACGTCATAAGCAAGAATTCCATAATTTCATAAATATCTTAATTCATGAATCAAAGGTTGCAAAAAGACATCAAAACTTTTCTTCGCATGTTTTGGTCCTAGAATCAACTACGTTAGAAACATTACTTCTCTTTTCAATTATATATCGGGAGGCAAATTATAAGGAGTCAAAATCACCGGCCACAAAGAATATATACTTCCAGATTGTCCATATGGATCGGTGCACATGCAAATATAAACATTTCTCGTTTCATACATGAACTCAAGAAATATTCCATTGAAATCTTTCCGAGCCTTACCATTCGATGGATGTTGCATTATCCCTTCGTCCTTCGAGTGTTCTGTGTGCCATCTCATTTCCGCAACGGCTTTTTCGATTCAAATAACCTTATCAACTTGTTTGCTACAGGCATATAGAACATTTTTTGTACGGTACATACTTATGTAAATATGGTATTTTTGGACGAAATCTGCTTGCACCGCAAAATTTACATTCCATCAAGTCTTTATCATTTCTTCAAAACAACATTTAATTGTTTCTACAAACATCACTTTTCTCATGTGGTATTCCCAAATCTTTTAAAACATTCTTCATTTCGTAATATATCTAAGGAGATTGATTATTTTTGGTAAATATTCACGTATGGTTTTGCAAAATGAATCAATGCAATTTTCAGCAATATTATCGTATGTTTTTATACTCATCAATCTTGATGACTAAGATAAACGAGACTGACTTTCACGACAACCTTCATATATAGGTTGTTTTGCCGAATCCAATAAGTTGGAAAACCGTGGTGCCTCGATGTTCGACATCTATTCATGCAGTTGTTCAACAACTCCAAGAAGAGCATCTGACACTATTTTCACATATGGATTGGTCATTGATTCTTCATAAAAAACTTTTTCATTTCTTTCTATTTCTCGCGCTTCTTGCACAATATCTCTAACGCCACAATTTTCCCTGTGAAATAATCAAATTTCGTAATTCTCTACAAAACTCACCTTTTAAAGATGTTTGTAAACAATTTCTTGACTTCAATACTTCATATGTTTGTATCTTTTGCAGGGACATAACATTGTCCCGCGTTCTTGAGACAAATGTTGCATCGATGTAAAACTCATGAACTGCTCCAATTCTTGTAAGAATTCTTGAGTAACTTCCTCAGTTATAGGATCTTTTCTTCTATATATCCACTCTCTCGATCTATATATATCTTTATTTGAAGGGGATGACATTTTGTTGAAAATATATTTATGTTCATGGTTTGATGGTAGAAGCCTTGATTTCGATCATTAAATGGGTTTTTTTTAATTGGACATCCGTTAGAATCCTTAACGGATGCCCGTTGAAAAGTCACATTGACATATAACCTCGAAATATATAATTTTAATGGCATCTGTTGCCATAGTCAATGGAAATCCGTTGCGCTGTGCAACGGACATCTATTGGCCGGTGTCTTGGGGATTCCAGCAATGTTCCAACGGATTTGTGCAATAGATTTTGTCCATCGCTCGTCCGTTGACAATTCAAACGAATTGCAATGGATATGCGACCGTAAATCATTCTTAGACATCCGTTGGCGTTCGTCAGAAAAGTTTATCAACGGACGGATCCGTTGATCCATCCGTTGATAAGACCATGTTTTTTATAGTGATCCATCATTTAAATTAACTTAATTCAAATAAGCAGTAGTATTTATCGCCTCCACCCAAAATCTTATAGGCGAACCAACATGAAGCCTCATGCTACTTGTTGAGGTGTTTCCAGAATAGTTTTTGTCATTCTAATTCCATTATCTGCATAATAATGCTTACACTTGTAAACTCTATACACTACAAAAAAGTAGGCGATTTCCAACGGAAATATATGTTGGAAATCGCCAAAAATCCGTTGCAATGACCGATTCCTAACAAACGACAACGGATCGATGCCCGTTGGAAATCTCTCATTACAAATCAAAATCCATTGCGATTTCCAACGGAGTTACAACGGATATAATCCGTTGCAAACTTCCAACGGACGCCCATTACAACGATTGCAACGGATGCCCGTTACCAACGATTGCAACGGATGCCCGTTACCAAACTGTACGGATGCCCGTTACAACATTGTTACGAATATCCGTTGCCATTTTGTTGGTATGAAAAATGCGCAGGAATTGAAAATTTGCAACGGGCATCCGTTACAAAATGACGGAAAATGGCAATGATCATCCGTTACAAATTGGTGGAAAATAGCAATGGGCATCCGTTACAAATTGGTGGGAAATAGCAACGGGCATTCGTTACAAATTGGCGGAAAATTTGGATTCCATCGGATGCCCGTTGAAAATTGTAACGGACATCAATTGATATTGTTTAAAAAAATAAAAAAAGAAAATAAAAATTTTAAAAATTAAGAACAAATTTCAAATACCCTTAATTAATATTAAAAATGATTACAAAAAATTAAAACCTACTATATTACATTTCATCTAATTTTGGGGAGCCGATGTCATCCCTGTGGTCACCAGCACCTCGTGAAGGCGTTGCATTCGAATCGATAACCGGTTCTTGACGCGGCGTTATTTCTTCTGCTCGGCCGGATAGCAATTCTATGAGACTCTCCATGTGCGGCATCTATGCTTGAGTTTCTCGAAGTTGTGCATCGAGATCCTCGATACGTCGTTGTTACGTGTAGCTCTCTTGGACCATAGGGGATACTGTCGTGGAGTCCTCGGTGATATACTTTTGCGGTGCACCGAGACCATATAGAAGCCCCTTATCTGGTCTAACCGACTACAAAATAAACAATGTTAGAGTTTGCGATACTCGTTCCGCTGCCATGTTTTCAACTTCATCGTGAAGACGTTTCGCCTTGGGATCTACCACGAACTATCAGACTTCTTAACGTGCGTACGTTCCAACAATTCTAGGTACGATGGTTCGGATATCTTCTGTTTCGCCTGAAACAAATAAAAAAGATATAAGTTTTATATTAATCAAATTTTAATTTTATAAATGCATAAAAAGTATTATAAAGCTTACCAAATCTTCGTATACTTCCGCAAAAGAACGAGATCCTGTCATATGTACGCTCATCTCGTATCCTTCTCTATTAGAACGCTGGGATTTACTTGCTCGCTCGTTTATTTGCTTAAATATTGAATCATCCCAATATGCGCACATCTGGTCCCAAACATCCTCCGCTATCCAAATGGTTTTTCCTTTCGTCTCTCGTTTTTTTACATTCATTTACGATAGACTTGAGACGAACTCCCGCAACCCATTCATATTCGGACTTTACTAGTCCGGTAAGTTTGGGATTCCAATATAATTTTTGATGAAATAATAAAAAGATTATTATATTTAAACTCTAATTTGAATTTTTTGATAAAATTAAAAATTGTTTAAAACATACCACAAATGATTTCCACCATCGTTCCTTAATTTCTGGATCGGTCTGTGTCCAATTGTAATACGACCAATCATAATCAGCTTTCATCATATTTGTTATGTGACGAGAAAGTTGATCGAATCCAAACCCACAAATCAAAATTAAGATAAACTGACATTTAATTAACTATTTATAATTGATATTTGAACGTAAGTATACGTATCATAGTGCGTCGTCTCCACGAATAGGGTCTAAACGAGGAAGTTTGCGTCAATCTTCATCCATTGATAAAATTTCTTCTACAGTTGGTTCATCATGCATCTCAGGTTCGTGATGCATTACTGGATCGACTGGTGGTTGGATTTGCATATAATGAGTATATTGCGTCGATTGTGTCGATCCAGTGTTCTGGAAGAAATTTAGATTCATGTTTTCCGAAAATCCTGGAAGAAAATGTCGAGAATGAGATGACAGGTTACCACTTTCCTCACACTGAGGGCGGTTTCTCGTTTTACCGTCTCTTCCAACGCGTTGCAATATACTAAAATATAAAATTAAAATATTACGTACGTTAGAACGAAATTCCATTAGAATGAAATTTCAATTCCTAATCAAATTTTTGACAACATTACTAAGAAATATCCAACAAACTTCTTCACCAATTTCAATTCCTAATAAAATTTTGGACAAGATTACTAATCAACTTTCAATTCCTAAGTAAAATCCAACTAAATTCTTCATCAATTTTTTGCCTAATCAATTTTCAATTCCTAAGATTTTTTCGCCTAAACTAGCGATTGAGAATGATTCGAACCTTGTGTTCCGTGGAGGACCAGTGGAGAGGGCAGCTGCTGGAGACTTTCGCGGGCGACTGCTGGAGACGTGCTGGAGGCTGCTGGAGACTTTTACGGGTGGCTGCTGAAGACGCACGGGCGACTGCTGGAGACTTTTGACGCTGGAGACAACACGGGCGGCTGCAGGCGGCTGCTAGAGACGATGCAGACGACACGCTAGAGACAACACGGGCGGAACTGCTGGAGACACCGACGCACATGGTTGCAGGGGTCGACGAACGGCGGCGGGACGAGGAGGGAGAGTGTTTTGGAGGGAGAAAGCGATGCACGAAAATGCCTAATTAGGGTTGTCGTCGGAATTTAAAGAAAATTACAGATGGAGAGTCGTAACCCATTCAAAATTGCAGACGGCCGCTACTCATCTGTCTACAATTTCTGGACGGTCGAGGCCCATCCGTCCGCGATTCCGGGACATACTGCCGGGGCGGGACGAACTGCCGGGACATGGCGAGACGAACTGCCGGGATGGGACGATCTACCAGGACGGGATGGGTCGGGACGGGACGGGATATCCATAAACGTCTAACATGATCTATAAATGTCTAACATGAATATTCGTAAACATTTAACAATTCATTAAGAAATAGAAACAATGCTTCGAATATTCGTAAATGTATAACATGAATATACGTAAACTCTCAACACTGAATGCATTAAATAGAAACATTTGAATATCCGTAAACGTTTTAACATGATTCATCATCTTCAGAGTCATACAATTGTTCCATCGACTCTTATGTTTCTGTATCAGATCGTCTTCTTCTTTTTCTTCTATATCTTCATAAAGATCATCTTCAATTCTTTCGGTTTCTTCCATTTCACCGTGCATAAGTTCTTCAACATGAACCTCATCAATAGCAACAATCTCGGCCATTTGTTGTTGCATTGGCAATTGTTGTTGTTCTGTGTTTTCGATAAATTTTCCCCTCGGAAGTATCTTCATTGTGACACGTCAACCTGAAGATCTTCTAATATGCAGATAGGAAACATAACAAACTTGATCGGCTTGTGATGCAAGAATTAAAGGCTCGTATTTTACATATCTTCGTGTGGAGTTAACTTCTACAACGCCTAGTTTGTTTACTCTTGTTCTGGGACCGATTATTGGATCGAACCAATCACATCGAAATAACATAACTTTTAAACCAACATAACCTACAAAAAATATCAAAATATGAATCAATATAATCCAAAATAACATACTTGATAAGGATAACATTTTTTTAAATTTTGTTTTCCATACCTGGATATTCCAATTGCAAAATTTCCTTCAAAATCCCATAAAAATCCGGTTCATCGACCGATGCACAATAGCTTTCACCTTTCACACATATACCATAGTTCATCGTCGACTTCAATTTCTCGTGTTCGTAAGTGTGAAAATTGTAACCACGTGTAAAATACATAGGCCAACTCATAACTTTCACAATCGGTCCTTTGACAAGATCTCGTAGCCACAACGGGTGATTGCCCATCTCAACCTACAGTACATGTACAAACTTAGACACATCATTGGAATATTATAAAAGTTATTTATTTATATATGTAAAATTGCATTAATTACATATTGTCTAATCCATGTGGAGAAATCGTTTTCTTTAAGTTCTTGGAGTTGAGAATCATCAATGTTCGTATATGTATTCTTCAATATATCATCAAATATCCTATATAAAATGAAACAAAATTCTATAAATATTACAAAAAGAAACAAAAAGCTCATTTTGATAACCATAGTTATAGGATTTTACATTTCAAAAGGCTGTAGATATTCGCAGATCAATTAAATATACGTATGTGCGATATGGAGATCTCGTTGTGATGACCATAGATCTTTCGCCTTACCAGCAGATCGACCAATTCCGCAAAATATGTCCGGAACATCTGGTCCTGGATATGAATACGTCACACCACCATCAAAACATCTGTCTGGATTTCTAATCCGCGTTGGAACATATGGCTCGAAAAAGTATGAAGTGAAGAATGATATTTCCTCATTCACGTATTGTTCCACAATTGAACCCTCCGGTCGAGCTTTTTGTTTGGTTTTTTTCTTCAGATGAAATATAATTGCTTGAATGGATACATCCAACGAAATTGAACTGGACCTCTTAATGCGGCTTCATGCGGTAAATGAACTCTCTAATGCTCCATAACATTGAAGAATGATGGTGGAAAAATCTTCTCCAAGTTACAAAGTATAGTTACTATGTTATTTTCCAGTCGACGAACCACATCCATACTCAGATTTCTCGCACATAAATCTCGGAAGAATACCAATACCTATTATTTTCCAGTCGACGAACCACATCCATACTCAGATTTCTCGCACATAAATCTCGGAAGAATAGTCCAATACCTATAACATGAAAGTATTATTAGTATATTTAACAAATGTTATTCATAATATATATTAATAAAATCAACCAAATACCTTTAATTGCTTCGTGTGCATGTTTTTCCATCAATTCAGAAAAACATATCGGAAGTAGTCTTTGCATGAATACATGACAATCGTGACTTTTCATCCCTAATAACTTTCCTCCTTAAATGTCCACGCACCTTCCGATGTTAGACGCATAGCCATCGAAAAATTTTAGATCTTGTTTCAACCATTTCAACTTTTATATTTCTTATCATTTGACAATCTGAATATCGGAACTGGCGCTTTAGCGTAATCACTTATATGTAACTCCTTCCGTGAGAAATACTCTTCTAGATCCTTGCGTGATTTAATATTATCTTTCATCTTCCCTGTGACATTCAATACCATATTGATGATGTTATTGAAAAAATTTTCTCTATGTGCATGACATCAAGATTATGTCAAAGTTTCAGATTTTTCCAATACGGCAAATCCCAAAATGTGCTCTTCTTGTACCAGTTATGAGTAATTCCATAACTTCCAATTCTCGGATGTTTGTTCCCTCCGCAATCTATACTCCCAGGAATACCCAAAGCAAGAAGTCATTAATACAATATCTCTTCGCCAGTCAAAACTGGAGGAGGAGATTTCCGCACAACTATATTCCTTTTGAAATCTCTCTTGTTGCGTCGTAATACATCATCAATAGAAAGAAAACGACGATGACAATCAAACCAACCCGTCTTTCGTCCATGTTTCAACTAAAAAGCATCTGTTTCCTCCATGCAATATGGATAAGCCAATCGACCATGCGTTGTCCATCCAGATAACATACTATAAGTTGGAAAATCACTTATTGTCCACATGAGAGCACCTCGTAACATAAAATTTTGTCGCCTCGAGACATCTTACCCTTGAACTCCATTCCATAATTCCTTCAATTCTTCAATAAGTGGTTGAATAAATATATCCAAACTTCTTTTTGGATGATTAGGCTCGAGAATCATTATTGTTAAGAACAAAAATTCCCTTTTCATGCACATATCAGGTGGTAAGTAATACGGTGTCATTATAACTGGCCACAATGAATAATTCTTCCCAAACATCCCAAATGGATTAAAACCATTGGTACAAAGGCCTAAATAGACATTTCGACTCTCAGCTGCAAAATCAGGATATACCTTGTTAAAGTGTTTCCACGCCTCACCATCTGAGGGATGACACATCTTTCCTTCACGACTTGAATGCTCAGCATGCCATCTCATGTCGTTTGCGATCTCCATAGATTGATACAATATTTTTAATCTGTCTGTAATTGGTAAATACTACATTCGACGATATGGAATAGATTTTCCATTCTTTGTTAAATAAAACCGATCTTTTCCACAAAATCGACAATTACTCATATCCGATGTCTCTCTCCAAAAAGTCATGCAATTGTCTTAACAAACATCAATCTATTGACATGGAAATAAACCCAAAGATCTCATCATCTTCTTTGTCTCATAATAGGAGTCTACTGCATTATTATCTTCTGCAAAATAATCTCTTACTAATTGTAATATCGAATCCATGCAGTTCTCAGACAAATTATTTTCAGTCTTCAAATTCATCAGACGTGCAAATAGAGACAACTATGATAAACCACTTCTACAACCATCATAAAGTGGATGCCTAGCACTTTCTAGCATTTCAAAAAAAAAAAACTTTTTGCTTCTTCATTCGGATCTTCTTCGATATTTTCGTTTCTGTCACGGAATACATTTTTCACCATTTCCACATAAGAGTTTTAGAACATCATCCACATCAAATATGCACATGAAAATGAAATATTTAGATAACATTTATAATTTACAACAATATAAATTCATAATTAGAAATTTTATCACAGCGTCTCGACAGGGCAAT
Source organism: Gynandropsis gynandra (assembly GCA_036759665.1). Lineage (NCBI taxonomy): Eukaryota > Viridiplantae > Streptophyta > Magnoliopsida > Brassicales > Cleomaceae > Gynandropsis > Gynandropsis gynandra. The sequence continues at coordinate 36,887,061 of CM071865.1, read as the reverse complement.
CACGATCGATAATTGGAAGGGTGGGACGCCCATCGAAATTATTGATCAAGGAGTCGATATCCACCATATCATCCTCTTCATCAAATATCAGCGGTACCGATATTGGTGAAGGAGGTAGGAAAAAAGAAGGCCGATATGGTGGCGGTGGAGTCGGGGCAGGGCTCTCGCTGAACCCGCCAACATACCACCCGAACATATGAATCGCCTAGCCCTCATTTTGTGTTTAGTGTTTAAGATTGTGATTTTTATGTGTAAAAGGAAGTTTTTGAGAGGATTTGAAGTTTAGATTTGTGTTGAAAATGAAACTGTTCAATGATATACAGAAAATTCCAACGAGCATCCGTTGAAATTTTAACGGATATTCGTTGCAAAAAACATCAATTCAATGAATGTAATTAAGTGACACGATGTTTTATTTCTCCAATGGACATCCGTTACAATTTCCAACGGATGCCCATTAGAAATGCGTGTTCCCGAGACAACAGACGCCAAATCGATCGTTCGATTCCCAAGGCAACGGGCATCTGTTACAATTTGCAACGAATGCCCGTTGGAAAAAATCGTAGCCTAGGTAGCCATGATGACACTTCGCAATGGGCATCCGTTGCAAATTGTAATGGATGCCCGTTACAAAGTCTGTAACGGGCATCCGTTAGTAGTTTGTAACGAATGCCCGTTACAATGTTTGTAACTGTCATCTGTTAATAACTTGTAATGGATTCCCATTAGAAATACTGTAACGGGTATCCGTTACAAATGACCAACGGATGCCCGTTCATGTTATGGAAAACATAGAAGTTTTTTCTAAGTGTCGAAGGCGATTTCGTGTTCCAACGGGTTTTCGTTAGCAATATCAACGTATACCCATTGAAATTAGATCATATGAAGTTTAAAAAAATATTACACATCATTTATATACTAAATTATTGTATTTACATTTATTCTTCAATAGAGTCTTCGATTGGCGAGTCTTCCTTCGATTGTTCATTGAATTCATCGCCTATTTCATCTTCTGCATCTTTCGATTCAACGTCTTTGTAATCACGTATGAATTCTCCGTCTATGTCAGTTCTTACAAGAATCTCCTCGCGATTGTCTGTATCAATTAAATGAATCTGTTGCGGATGATCGAGTTGCAACGAATCTTCTATTTCATCTGAACTTATTATTCCTCGTGGATTTTTCTTTACTACGATCCACCGTTCATCTCTTCGATGTTTCAATGTTGTTGGATATTGCACATAACATACTTGATCTGTTTCATCTATTTTGATGAATAGATCATACTCATATTGACGTGCCGGGTTGATTTCAATTGCTCCCCATCGATTTTTTCGTATTCCATGTCATATGGTTGGGTCAAACCATTGACATTTAAAAAGCATTACCTTCCACCCAATGAGACCGAGATATTCCACTTATAGGATTTGGTGCAAAATTTCGTAGAAGTTATCACCCTTTATTTCATTATTAATGCAAATGCTATATTTGTATGTGCTTCTATGATTTTCGTGTTCGTACGTGTGGAACGTGTAGCCGTGAGTAAACAAAATTGGCCAACACATAACATTTCATGCAGGACCATTAGCCAAATCTTTTAACCACGTTAGAAGTCTTTCATCAGAATATTTCACATGTATAACATAAAAAAACAAAAGAATACTTTATAATAAACATAATTAATTTTAATAGACGTGTACACAAGTACTTACGTAATCTCTCAACCACTAGTCATAATGTTGAACTTTCATTTCTGTGAGTTCATCTGCGTTTAGATGAGGATATGTACCAATTACTTCTTCACAAATATCATGTAGTGAAAATACGTTACTATTGTATATATATTTAAATGATTGATTTATGTTGTTTTCTACCTTTCGAAAGGTAATAGCTCTTGACAATTTAGTAATATTTATGTGTGGATGTGATTATACTCCTCTGGTGTTACCCAATATTCCTCGAATTTACCTCTTGTACGTCCAATCGGTGTAAACATATCAAGAATTGTGCCAAAATGTGGATCATATTGATACAGATAGTTTGTGTAATCATTCGTTGCACGTTGTTCTTTCATCTGAATATGCGACTCGAAATAAAATGTGTTGAAATATTTGATTTCTTCCAACAAGTATTGTTTGACAATAGATCCTTCAACAGCTGCTTTCTATTTTTTCTTTTTTCTTTAAATGAAAGAAAACCTTTCGAAACGATACATCCATCTAAAATGAACTCGCCCACCGAGTATTGCCTCATCTGGTAAGTGTATTGGCAAATGTTCCATTACATCGAAGAATGAAGGTGGAAAAACTTTTTCCAATGAACATAATACTTCTGAGATATTATTTTTCATTAATTCCAAGTCATATCTTTTGAAATTTCTTGAACATATATCTATGAAAAATATGCTAATTCCGCATAGCACATCATGAACATTTTGTGGTAAGAGCTCAACAAATGCAGTTGGAATGAGTCGCTGTATGAAAACGTGACAATCATGACTTTTCAATCCGATCAGCCTCGAACCAAAAATATTCGCACACCGATCAATGTTCGATGCATATCCATCTGGAAACTTAACGTCTTTTTTTAACCATTTTAATAATGTTGTTTTCGTTGGACCAGACAATCTGAATACTGGGACAGGTGGCCTTCCATCTCTTAATTCCAACTCAGGTGATCGACATATTGTCATCAAATCTTTTCTTGATAGTATATTATCCTTAGTTTTACCCGCCACATTCAAAACAGTATTGATGATGTTATCGAAAAAGTTCTTTTCGATATGCATAACATCTAAATTATGACGTAGTATCAATGATTTCCAATACGGTAGTTCCCAAAAGATACTATGTTTAGTTATGCCATTCACTTTGGCCTTTTGGTTTACGATGCCCATGATCTCCACCGCATTCTATCGATTCTTGTAAATCGCCCATTGTGTTCAATCTTTCGTAAAGAGTTTGTGCTCCGGTTTTCATGCACGGTGCCTCTTCTTTTTGTACCACGTTCTTTCGAAAATGTTCTTTTGTCTTTCCGAAAAGCATATCCACAAGGAAGAAATCTTCTATGACAATCAAACCAACATGGTTTCTTACCATGTACTACTCGAAATGAATCTTTATCCTCCATACAATATGGACATGCTAATCTCTCGTGCGTATTCCATCCAAATAACATTCCACAGGCAGGAAAGTCGCTAATTGTCCACAACAAGACCACTTTCAATGTAAATTTTTTTTTTCGTACTAACATCATAAACAAGAAATCCTTCGTTCCACAGATGTCTTAATTCATGAGTTAAGGGCTATAAAAAGTCATCGAAACTTTTCTTTGGATGTTCTGGTCATGGAATCAACAACGTCAGAAAAATTACCTCTCTTTTCAAACACATATCATGAGGCAAATTATACGGAGATAAAATCACGAGCCACAGATAATATTAACTACCAGATTGTCCATATGGACTAAATCCATCAGTGCACAGGCAAAGATAAACATTTCTCGTTTCATACGCGAACTCAGGAAATATTTCATTAAAATCTTTCCAAGCATTACCATCCGATGGATGTTGCATTATCTCTTCGCCTGCCGAGTGTTCTGCATGCCATCGCATTGCCGCAGTGATTTTTTTCTATTCAAATAATCTTCTCAACATGTTTGTTACAGGCATATAGAACATTTTTTGTATGGTACATATTTATGTAAAGATGGTTTTTTTTGTTGAAATCTGCTTGCACCGCCAAACTTGCATTCCAACAAGTCTTTATCATTTTCCCCACAACAACATGCAATTGTTTCTACAAACATCAATTTTCTCATGTGGTATTCCCAAATCTTTAAAAACATTCTTTGTTTCGTAGTATGTCTCGAGAGCTTGATTATTTTCCGATAAATAGTCACACGTGGTTTTTCAAAATAAATCCATACAATTTTCAGCAACATTGTAGTATGTTTTTGTACTCCTCAATCTTGAAGATAAAGATAAGCGGGACTGACATTCACGAAAATCTTCATATATAGGTATTTCGCCGATCCAATAGGTTGAAAAATCAGCGTGCATCAATGTTCGACATCTCTTCATGCGGTTGTTCATGAACAACTCCAGGAAAAGCATCTAACATATTTCCACATATTAATTGGTCTTTGATGCTTCATAAATAACTTCTTCATTTCTTTCTACTTGTGCTTCTTGCACAATATCTCTAACGCCGCATTTTTCACCGTGAAATAAACCAAATTTTGTAATTCTCAACGAAACCCACCTTGCAAAGATGTTTGCAAACAATTTCTTGACTTCAATACTTCATGTTTTTGCATCTTTTCCATGGGCAAAACATTGTCCCGCGTTCTTGACAAAAAAGTTGCATTGATGCAAAACTCATGAATTTGCTCCAATCCGTGTAAGGATTCTTGCGTAATCTCTTCGGTTATAGGATCTTTTATTCTATACATCCACTCCCTCGATCTATATATATATATATATATCTTTATTTGAAGTTGATGACATATTTTTGAAAATATATTTGTTATCGATGGTTTGATGCTAAAACCTTGATATTGATCATTAAATAGTGTTATTTGCAACGAACATCCGTTGGAAACCTCAATGGATGCGCGTTGCAAGTTCACGTGAAATTATTCCACCGGTAATCCTCGAAATTAACAATTTCAATGGGCATCCGTTACAATTTCCAACAGAAATCCGTTATAGTTTGCAACAGATGTTCGTTGGCCTTTTTGTGGTTTTCTAATGGCGTTTCAACGGATATGAGCAATGGAAGAGATCCGTTGACCGTTCGTTAATAGTTGCGATGGATTGCCATGGATGGCGGACCGTTGTACGTTCTTGGGTATCCGTTGCAATCCGTTGGTATTTTTCATCAATGGACGGATCCGTTGCTTCGTCTGTTGCAAATACCGTGTTTTTTGAAATGATACTCGCCACCATGTCTGATCTTAGACATTTCACTTTGAGATTTGTTTCATTCTACACCATTGATTTCCACTTCTTGAATTTGTCAAAGACATCGGATTTATTTGCTAAGAAATAATCTCATACTTTCCTTGTGCATCAATAAATGTGACTTAGTATCTTGATCAACCAAGAGAGTTGACTGGTGTTGGACCCCACACATACGTGTGAACTAATTCAAGCTTCTGGTTTTTCAAATCTATTCCAGTTTTTTAAAAACTGGTCTTCGTCTATTATCCAAGAACACAACTTTCACAAAACTTGTATTCAACAAATTTCAAGTTAGGGATTACGCGTTTTGAAACTAATATCTTCATATATTTCTCAATCATCTGCCCGAGACGACGATACCATAAAATTGACTCTTCACTAGCATCAATTGCAGCAACTGTATCCATGCAGTTTGAAGTCATGTGCAGACTTCCCGACTTGATTCTTTGAGCAATAATCATGCCTCTCTTTGATATTTTCCATAAGTCATCATTTAAGTTTACGTTGTAACCTTCATCATTGTGTTGCTCCACCGAAAAATTTAAAATTCTTTTTTCGACGCCACTTTATAAATATTATCATATACGTTTTTTGCATTGGCCTAGAAATGATTTAATTTCTATTGAATGTTCTCCACTAATTCAAAGTAAGTTGGTAAAGGGCATTTTGCTTTCATCTATAGCAATATATAATTAAATTAATGGTAAAAATACATGTTTAATATAATATTTTTCAAATGTTTCAATAATGGTGTATTAATTATTCATGAATTATAATAAATTGAGATTCAGTTGTATATACATTTATTTCAAAAAAATTATCAAATTTGCTAGATTTGCGTGTTTTTCGTTTTTAAATTTTTGAATTTAAATAAAATCAAAATTAAAATCATATCAAATAAATGACATTTATTCTTCTTCATTAAATTTCTCATAACGTGATATTCAATAATTTGTTTATTCAAAACAATAGAGAAAATGGGGAACTTCAAAGATATTCTTCCCTGAAAAACAAATTTCAACTTCAAATATACCCTTAAAATATGGATAACCGCATATTACCTTTGTCCTTTAATTAGTCGACAATTTTTCTGTCTCCTCTAGAGCACCTCGATTTATCTCTCTCTTATGGCGCAAAAATTACTGGTCTCCACACCACAACATGTTCGAAGAGAATAGTTTGAAATCGGCATCAGATTCACTGCCAAATAGATTGAAATCGTTTGTTGTCAACAAACAAGCTTCCAATTAAGCACGTTTCGCAAAAAAATCGGTATGTATAGTGAGTTTTTCGTGTTTCTCTTGTGTTTTTCTTGTTTCTTTTGTGAGTTATGAAAACGATTCTTTTATTATTGATGTAGTCTTACGGTTCCACTGGGTCAATATAAGACTCTTTTATTGAAAACGAGTCTAAACGAATCATATTTATTGAAATTTCAAATGATCGCATGAGAGAATGGGTCACAAAGTCGCACGGTCGCACTGTTGCATTGGGTCACAGAGTCGTACAGTCGCACTGGATCATAGAGTCTCACCGGGCGGTTAAAAGGTCGCAAGGGTCCAAGGGTCAAAGGGTTATAAGGGTCGCAAAGAGGTAAAGGGGTCGCAAAAGGGTCAAAGGGTCGTAGGGGTCAAAGGGTCGCAGGGGTACAAGGGTCGCATAGGTACAAGGTCGCAGAGGCACAAGGGTCGCCGAGGTTCAAGGATCGGAAAGGGGTACAAGGGTCGCAGAGGGGTCATAGGGTCGCAGGGGTACAAGGGTCGTAGAGTGGTCAAAGGGTTGCAGGAGTAAAAGTGTCGTAGAGGGGTCAAAGGGTCGTAGGGGGTACAAGGGTCGTACAGTCGCACTGGGTCACATAGTCTCATCGAGTCGCGCGGTCACGGTGGGTCATAGAATTTACCCTCTTTATATTTTTTTATAGGTGTAATAGATTCAGTGGATGAGAACATCACACTGATTTACTTTTTGTATGATGGTAAATGGGAAACCAGAGAGTTCAGGAAAACCAGAGAGTAGTTTTCTATTGTCCTCTGGTTAATCTGACATACCAATAACTGATTGATGAGTTATGCGCAGAGATGATGGTGGAAATTAATACAATGATGTTGAAGTTAAGCTATTTGCCAAATATTTGTGAAAATAGGAATCCGACATATATAATGAAGGACAAGCATCTTATTTGTTATTTGTTCGATCGCATAAGAGGAATTCGACCACTGCTGTATGTGGAGATAAAATCGGCAAATGTGACGTGAGAAATACGAATTGAGAGGGAAATTGAGTCTCTAATTATTGCTTTTGTAAGCATTACTAAAGAAGGTGAGGATGGAGGTGTTGTAGATTATGATGACTGTGTTATTGTAGGTCCAAATAACAAAAGTAGAGTTGGGAGTAATCCGACGGAAACAATAAATATTTTGGATTCGGATAATTCTGATAGTAAACATACAAGCGAGTTAAGATAAGATGGTGGGTGTGCCATGAATGTGGTAGGTGATTATGTTGTTTTGGCAGTAATAAAGTTGCTTCTGATGTGCGAACATAGCATAAGTTTGGTGATGGTGAGAACAACTTAGAAAGGGTAGTTCACGAGAAGGCAGACATCAAAAATAATATCTTCGAGTTCAAAGATGGATAGCATCTTCAAATTGTGCAAGAGTTTGATAGCAAGAAGGATGTACATGCATTTTTAAGGAAGGGTTCAATTGAAGCTTCCTTTAGATATACAACATTGAAATCTGATTCAAAGCTATGGGAAGTACGATACAAGTTTGTCGAAAGTGGTTGTAAATGGAAATTACGCATGGCAGCAATCCCAAATTCCAAACGGTTTAGTGTGAGAACACACCATCCCGTTAATAACTGTTCACCTGTATCTAAATGGACTGAAGCTACAAAGGGTACAACACAATTGGTTAAGGATTATTTGAATGAGGAATATGCCGGAAATTATGAAACACCTCCAGCAAAAGAATTGATTGCTCGTGTAAAAGCAAAGTACGATGCCAATGTAATGTATTTGATGGCATTAAGAGGCAAATGCGGTGCTCAAAAGGAGATTTGTGGTGATGACTTTGAACATTATAGGAGGCTTCCAAGGTGGTTTCACATGTTTACAAAAAGAAATCCAGGATCTGTCGCAAATCTTCAGCTCGACAGTTGTGGGAAAAGCTTCAAATACCTTTTTATGGTTGTCTGAGCGGCTATAAGAGGATGGAAATACATGCGTAAAGTGGTATGTGTGGATGCAACATTTCTTACAGGAGTGTACAAAGGAGCATTGTGGCGGCCGGGCAAGATTGTGAACACCACCAATATCCTATTGCATAGGGAATAGTCCACAAAGAGAAGGACGAATCATGGACATGGTTTATGTCAAGGTTGAAAGAGGTGATACCACACGGACGTGATGTCGTTGTTATATTTGATCGTCATAAAAGCTTGATCAAAGCAATAAAACAAATGTATAAAAAGGCTGATCATTGTTTTTGTGTGCGTCATATATCGCAAAATATAAAGAGTTGAGGCAATAAAAGGCATGGTAGAAAGACTTCAAAGGGTGATAATGTGGCGGAAATGTTTTTCAAATGTGCAGTAGCATACACAGTGAACGAATTTGAAGTGCTATTGAATGATCTGAAGGCCATGTACAAAAATGACTTTTATAACTTTTGTGACCGTTGTGACCTTTGCGACCCTTGTACCCCTTTGCGACCCTTGCACCTCTACCACCATTGTACCCCTCTGTGACCCTTGCACCTTAGCGAGCCTTGTACCCCTCTGCGACCCTTGTACCCCTTTGCGACCCTTGCACCTCTGCCACCATTGTACCCCTCTGCGACCCTTATACCCCTTTGCGACCCTTGCACCTCTTCCACCATTGTACCCCTCTACGACCCTTGTGCCTCTGCGATCCTTGTACTCCTCTGCGACCCTTGTACCTTTGTGACCCTTGTACCCCTGCAACCCTTGTACCTATGTGACCCTTGTACCTATGCGACCCTTGTGCTTCTGCGACCCTTGTACCCCTCTGCAACCCTTGTACCTCTGCGCCCTTGTACCTCTGCAAGCCTTGTACCCCTCTACGACCTACGACCCTTTCACCGTCTACGACCCTTGTACCCCTTTGCGACCCCCTTACCCCTGCGACCCTTGTACCCCTCTTCGACCCCCTTACCTCTATAACCCTTGTACCTCTGCAACCCTTGTCACTGTTGTACCTTTGTGGTCATTTTTTACCTTTGTGACCTTTGCGAAAGTATCCTAATGTTGCAAAGTATTTGGAGAAAGAGGAACTTGATCCCGTTAAGTGGGCAAGATGCAAATTTAAGGGGGAAAAGTACAACTTATTAACCACTAATCGTGCCGAGTCAATAAATTCAACGTTGAAGAAGTAAAAAAAGTTTAAGATCCTAGGGCTTTTAGATATTTGTTTGGGAAAGACAGTGGAATGGTTCAATAGATATAGGTTGGAGCAGCTACCGGTGATGATTCTCAAAGTGAACACCTTACGTTGAGTAAACGTTACATGAACGGTTTGGATAGGCATCCAAGTATGATGTTATTGAATTGAACAGTCTGATTGATGAGTATGAGGTGAGAAATGAGATGGGTAGAATATTTGTAGTGTGTCTTCAAAAAAGAACGTGCAACTGCAAAATTTTTTATGTGGATAATTATCCATGCAGTCACGCAATTGCGGCAGCACATAAGGTTAGTAAAGGTCACAAGATACCAGATCTATGTTCAACATAACACCTTCGCGAGACATGGCGTTTGGCTTACCCAGAAACTGTGTATCTGGTTCCTGATTGTAGTGATTGGGACATTCCTCCTCAATATACTGAAGTTACGGTTCTACCTCCTATGTTGGCTGAGAAAAGGCAAAGCGGGAGGCCTGAAGACAATCGTTATCCTGGACTCTGTGAGGCTCGGAGAAATACCCCATCTTCGTCGAGACAAACCCAGTCTTCATCGAGGAAAACCCCATCTTCATCGAGACAAACCCCATCTACAAATTCCAGCATCATTGACAGTGCTTGGAACGTGACAACTGAGACAACGCCGACTTCAAAAAAAAGTTTGTTAGTGTGCAATATTATATTATTTGTATTATTTTGATTTAACCTTTTGTTACTTTCTTTCATCATTATAATTCGATAAATTCTTCATTATAATTCGACCCATGCGACCCTTGCAGACATTAGGACCGTTTCGACCTTTTGACACATGCGACCCTTGCGGCCATTGCAATCATTACGACCCTTGCGACCATTACGACCATTGCGACCCTTGCAGACATTACGACCGTTGTGACCCTTTCGACCCATGTGGCCATTGCGACCCTTTTGACTAGTCTTTTCGATATCAGACTACTGGCTTTCCAATACAAGCTATATTAATCGTGAAAGTAATTTTCATCAAGTATCGTGCCAATGGCTACTGATGTCAGACTATTTTAATGGAGTATCGTGCCAATGGCTACTGATGTCAGACTACTGGTTTTTCCAGTGCTAGCTATACTTTTTATTTTACCAATACCACATTCAAGACCATATCGACACGTCTCTATTACCCCTATATTAAAAGGTTCATCAAATTTTCTAAGTTTCACCATAACACCCATTTGAGATGAGAATGAATCAGGAGAATCCCATCTCTCTCCTCTCTTCATCTAAGTCTCTAACCCTTAATTCTCTTAAAATTCTTTGTTACCTCTGTAATCTTTCTGACCTTCGTTATAAAGGTCCCATGGTGGACGCATGGCATCGTATTGTCTATCTGTTACTCAAGGTCTTGGTATCGTCGGACTCGGTCTCTATGCAGATACACACAAGTACTTACAACGTGGATGGAGGACATTGTGCGGTATCTGCATTACAAAAGGTCTTGGTAATCGGCGGACTCATACATCATGCTGTATCCGCGGTACCTAAGGTCACACACAACTCTCTTTACTTTGTGACCTTTGAGACCTTATGTAACCTTTTTCTTTCCTTTTTTTTTTCTTGAATGGTTTTTCAAAATTTTTTGTAACCTTTCTGACCTTATGTAACCCTATGTAACTTTTTTTTTTAATCTTTGTAACCTTTGTGACCTTTGTACGTGACCTTATGTAATCAATATTTAAACGTTGAAAATGTCTTATTTTGCATCTATTGTTCGTAATTACGTGAAATCCATAAAATCGTCGACCCTCAATAGAATCAAGTTTAAATGGGAAACAACCCGACTCATGCGACCCAATATGACCCCTTGTGCGACCCTCAATGGGATTAAATTAGATCAAGTTTAAACGGAAAACCATCCGACTCATGCGACCCAATATGACCCCTTTTGCGACCATCAATGGGATTAAATTAGAACAAGTTTACGGACCCCATCCGACTCATGCGACCCAATATCACCCCTTGTAAGACTCAGCAGATCCATGCGACCTCATGCGACCACATATGACCCATGTGCGACTCATGCGACCTCATGCGACCCATGCGACTCATGCGACTTGTCGTTTTCCTATCAGACTCCTATCTTCCGACCAATGTGACTTGACGTTTTGCATTCAGACTCATGTCTTCCGACCCAAGTGACTTTTCGTTTTGCTGTCAGATTCCTGTCTTCCGACCCATGTGACCCTTCCGACCCATCCTACTCATGTGACCCTTCTGACCCATGTGTATAAGTTAATGTCTACGTCTCTTCTCTTAGTATGCGTATCGAACCCCAATTTCTATGAAAAATCTTTTTGACCTTTGTGACCCGCGTGATGCAGATGACTTGGTCGTCGCAGGGCATCGTCATGTCTATGTGTTACTCAAGGTTTTGGTAACGGGCGGACTCGGTCTCTATGCAGTCACTAACGAGTTGCAGGGGTGACCTAGGTGACGGTGTTGGGTCACTCTTGAAATGTAACTGGAAAATGAAGTACATGGCAGGAGATAACTCTGCACTACAATACCAAACAAGAAAAAAGCAGAAGGGAAAACGGATTACATGGCAAGAGAAAACTCTCGGCTAATGACCTATCTCTCAAGTGGAATAGAATGTGTGCAGAGTCTTTGATTGATGTTACAAATGTATTCTTTTGGTTTAGAATCTTTGATCGACGTTGTAAATGTCATTTTATCATTATAAACCTGTATATTCTTCGAGTCCGCATCTATTGATCAATATATGCGACCAAGCGATCCATGCGACCCTCAATTGGAACTAATTAGTTTGACATTGAAAATGTATTATTTTGATTGGTTTTTGACATTTTATCATTATAAACCCGTAAATTCATCGAGTCTGCATCTATTGATCAATATATGCGACCATGCGACCCATGCCAATATCAATATGCCATTATCAATATATTTGAGTTGTACATGTCTAATTTAGAATCAATATCGACAATAATATAAATAATATCGACATTTGAACAAAATGTTAAATTCATTTTTTGAAAATTTCTCAAACTCATCCGACGAGTTGTTAAAACACTACTATCACTTTTGAAACACAAGCATTGGTTATACACAACTCAACTAGGGACACATGGGTCATAATTTGTTTTAACCATTGATTGACGTTGTAAATGTATTGTTTTGATTGGTTTTGTCATTTTATCATTATAAACCCGTAAATTCGTCGAGTTCGCATCTATTGATCAATATATGCGACCATGCGACCCTCCATTGGGATTAATTAGTTTGACCTTGTAAATGTATTGTTTTGATTGGTTTTTGACATTTTATCATTTTAAACCCGTAAATTCGTCGAGTTCGCATATATGTGACCCATACGACTCTCAATTTATGCGACCATTCTATTGATCCATATATGCGACCCATGACACCCTCAATTTAGATTGGTTTTTTACATTTTATCATTTTCACCAAAATTCCTGCCGAACTTTTCACCAATTTTTGAAAACACATAACTGTGTGATCATGTCTTTTCGATTCCATCTGACGATGATTCGATGGCAGGGTCATGTCTTTTCAAATTCTAGTCGTTTTCTTTTTTCAAATAACGACACAAGCTCTCTCTCGAACTCTCTTTACCTTCCATCATTGTTTTTCGAAAATGCCACAATTCCCTCATTTCTTCAGAGAGATTTTTCCGTGCTATCTAGAGAACTAAATTGTAATCTTCTTCATCTGTCTCTCTGTCAGTATGTAATATGTAGAGAATGTACAGATTTGACTATGTTTTTCGTTTTTTTACAGGACATCCCGAAGATCTTCTTCGATGAGTATATTCACGCGAAAACAAGGGACAACAACACGACAACGCTTAAAACAAATCCGTCTAACTAAATATGGGAAGCCAAGTTGGATAGCTCCAGATTCATTGATAGGTGGAAAGATTTCTCCATCGACCTAAACGTACGTATGGGGATTGCTTACTTTTCCGTCACGAAGGTGACATGGTCTTTTCCATCACTAAGGTCACTCCTGCTCACAGAATTTTCATGGTACCAGTCATTTGTTCAAATCTGCCCATAGATGCAATGGTAAGTGACCTCATACCGATTCATCATATTTAATTTGGTGATTTATTCGATTTTTACTCCTTTCTAATGATGTTGAGAGGTCTTTTTCATAGACGATGTAAGATGGCGTTTGCGAGGTCTGGAGAGGTCTTTTTCATAGACGATGTAAGATATATCTGATGATTGGTTACGGACTGTCGTGGGAGGCATATCTAAGGCCCGTGGCACGTGGTGGTGCTACCATCAGAGCGCGTTGGAGAAAGTCTTGTCTCGACCATGCACTGACCGAGAGTTGTTCCCACCAAGTCGAAATGTATTCCAATGGAACAACAACTTTGCTTCAGTTTTTCCCTCAAAGAGGGCCTAACAATAACAGTGTTTGATTTCAGTTGTATTTTGATTGCTCTAAACCTCCTTTGAACAAGAACATTTCTTTGAACTTGAACATCATGTTTGTATTTGGATTGTTTTTTACAATTATTTAATAGTAAGTATTATTGTTAGAATCGTTATTTTGTGGATTTACTATTATTGTAACAAGGGTCACAGAGGTACAAGGTCGTAGAGGTCCAAGTGGTCGCACGGATCCAAGGGTCATAGAGGTCCAAAGGTCACAAAGGTCCAAGGATCGTAGAGGTCCACGGGTCGCAAGGGTCCAAGGGTCGCAGAGGTCCAAGTGTCGCAGGGGTCCAAGGGCCGCAAGGGTCCAAGGGTCGTGAGCGACAAGGGTCGTAGATGAACAAGGGTCGTAGAGATTTGAGTCAATTATTTGTAAATAATTGTATTTATAAATAATAAATTATTCATATTACTTGTAAATAATTTGTATATAAATAATAAATTATTTTTATTATTTTAAAAGTTTTTTCATATCACAACAAGCAAAATCGGTCGCAGAGGTATAACGATCGCGACCCTTGTACCCTCTGCGACCCTTGTACCTCCGCGACCCTTGGTCCCCCGAAACTCTTTGTCCCTGCGACCCTTGTATCCTCTGCGACCTTGTACCCTCTTCGACCTTGTACCACTGCGACCCTTGTACCTATCCGACCCTTGTACCCCTATGCGACCCTTGTACCCCTTTGCAACCCTTGTATCCCTCTGCGACCCTTGTACCCCTGTGACCCTTGTACCCCTGTAGTCATGTCCTTTCGAATTCCATCTGACGTGTGATTTGATTCCAGGGTCATGTATTTTACGTTTTTTTCAAGTAACGACACATTATCTCTCTAACTCTCTTCATCTTCCACCCATCTTTTTTCGAATAACGACACACTCTCTCTAACTCTCATCATCTCCCTTCCATTATTTTTCCGATAATGCCACATTTCTCTTATTTCTTCCAAATCATTCTTCTGAGTTTTCTGGAGAACTACCTCGTAATCTCCTTCATCTCTCTCTTTCGCTATGTTAATGTAGAGAATGTACAAATTTTTTACTTTTTCTTCGATTATTGTTACAGGACATTCCGAAGAAATTCTTCGATGAGCATATTTATGGGAAAACGAGGGACAACAACATGACAACGCTTAAATCAGAAGTGTCTAACAAAACATGGGAAGTCAAGTTGGATGGCTCAAGATTCACTAATGGATGGAAAGATTTCTCCAAGGACCATGATTTTCATATTCAGGATTTCGTAGTTTTTCGTCACCAAGGTGACATAGTTTTTCACGTCACCGGTTTCAGAGATGATACGTATAATCTACAATATGCATCATATATGTCATCATCATCCGTAAAAGCAAGGTCATCTTCTTCTGCGTAGAGGTCCAAGTGGTCGCAGAGGTCCAAGGGTCGCACGGGTCCAAGTGGTCGCTGAGGTCCAAGGGTCGCACGGGTCCAGGGGTCGAAAGTGGACAAGGATCGCTGAGAGACAAGGGTCGCAGAGGTCCAAGGGTTGCTGAGGGAAAGGGTCGCAGATGTCCAAGGGTCAGAGGGGGATAAGGGTCGTTTGTAAAAAACTTTATAAAAAAATTATTCTTTGATTATGGAAGATTTAATTGGGTACATTGTTCTTTTCTAAGAGTTATTCATATTATTTGTAAATAATTTATATTTTTTAGAAGTTATTTTTTTAAAAGTTATGCATATTATTTTTAAATAATTTTTATTTTTTAGTAATAAAGCGTAAAGGGTCGCAGGGGTCCAAAGGTCGTAGAGGGACAAGGGTCGCAGAAAGACAAGGGCAGAGGTACAAGGGTCGCAGAGGTACAAGGGTCGCAGGGGGACAAGGGTCGCAGGAGTCCGAGGGTCTGCGACCCTTGTACCTCTGTGACCCATTTACCCGTTCGATCCTTGACCCTGCAACCCTTTTACCTGTTCGACCCTTTTACTCGTGCGACCTTTTTACCTGTTCGACCATTTTACCCGTGCGATCCTTTTAGACGTTTGACTCTTTACCGTGCGACCCACTTTACCCGTTCGACCCTTTTACCTCTGCGACCCTTATGAAAATTTTTAAAAAAATAACAATGTACCAAATATTTAAAATATAACAATGTACCAACATAAAAAACAATAGACCAAAATATCAAGTTAGTCTCGGGATGGAGGGATACATTTTCCATTACTAAATATATCAGTCGCCATCTTCTCACGCATGGAAGGAACTTTGTCGTCGCATATGTATTGAAAAACTTGACGTCTTATCAATACCGAGGCTTCTACTAATTTTAAGGAGTAAACACCACAGTCATTACCACTTTTGTTCTGTGATAGACCTTCATAATATTCATATTTCCATTCATCTTCTCCAGAAGTCAAAGAATCAAACCCTCCGAGAAAGAGCATCTTGGGGACAGCTTTCTTCTCAATCACCGGATCGATATGCATTTCCTTAATTCTACTCTGACAGTCGTATACCGTGATGGATCGGGTCGTGAAATCCGCTTTGATGGTTACCCAATGACATCCTACATATCGACTTGTGAGCGATGAAATGTTTAGAATCACGACAAACCCTTCATAAGAACTCATTGGTTTTGTACTTCTGAATGGAAACTATGACAATCACTAAGATATTCTGGCGAAGTGTCCATATCCTCGTACATCCACAGCGTGAGCGTCTGCATGAAAGCAACAGGACAAACGTAACGTTTCTTATATATCCCGAGGAATTTATTTATGCGACAATACAACATCAACAACGCCTCATCCAATTGCTGCAAAACAAAAAAAATAAATTAACACACATCAATACATATGACACAAAATGACCTCGGTGACTTCGGGTTTAAAAAAAACTTACATCATCTTCAAGCCATACGTTAGGCTTTAATATGTTCTCCCAAAACTCTGGCCCCCGGAGAATATTTAGATCAGATTTCCACCAACTCTCATGTCCAAGTGTCATCAAGAACATATATAGAGCAGTCAACTTTTCACCTTTAGCGTCAATGAATGAAGCTTCTCGGGTTATCACGCCCTTTATTAATCCCTTGGGCTTCCACATAAATTTGTCGTTTCCCTGCAGGTTCTTGAACCACCGTTTATCGGGTTCTTGAACCACCTTTTTTTGGGTTCTTAAACCACCTTCTTTACGGGTTCTTGAACTACATTTTCTGTGGGTTCTCCATCATCTTTCCCTCATACAACATCAACAACGCCTCATCCAATTGCTGCAAAACAAAAAAAATAAATTAACACACATCAATACATATGACACAAAATGACCTCGGTGACTTCGGGTTTAAAAAAAACTTACATCATCTTCAAGCCATACGTTAGGCTTTAATATGTTCTCCCAAAACTCTGGCCCCCGGAGAATATTTAGATCAGATTTCCACCAACTCTCATGTCCAAGTGTCATCAAGAACATATATAGAGCAGTCAACTTTTCACCTTTAGCGTCAATGAATGAAGCTTCTCGGGTTATCACGCCCTTTATTAATCCCTTGGGCTTCCACATAAATTTGTCGTTTCCCTGCAGGTTCTTGAACCACCGTTTATCGGGTTCTTGAACCACCTTTTTTTGGGTTCTTAAACCACCTTCTTTACGGGTTCTTGAACTACATTTTCTGTGGGTTCTCCATCAACATCTTTCCCTCGCCCTCTCCCTCGCACTGTTCTTGCTCTTTTTGCCGGCGAAATTTCAACATATGCCTTCCGTGGTCTTAGAACTCGTTTAAGTAACGGCATAGATTCAACATATGGCTCAGACTCCTTCGATAAAGGTCCAGAACCTGCAACCTATGCGACCTTTTGTCTAATTTAGAATCAATATAGATAATAATATAAATAATATCGACATTTGAAAAAAATGTGAAATGTATTATTTAATCATCCGCCGAGTTCTTAAAACACTACTATCACTTTTGAAACACAGGCATTGGTTATACACAACTCAACTAGGTACACATGGGTCATAATCTGTTTTAACCGTTGATTGACGTTGTAAATGTATTGTTTTGATTGGTTTTTGTCATTTCATCATCATAAACCCGTAAATTCGTCGAGTTCGCATCTATTCATCAATATATGCGACCCTGTGACCCATGCGAACCATGCGACCCTCATTTGGAATTAATTAGTTTGACGTTGTAAACGTATTGTTTTGATTGGTTTTTGTCATTTTATTATCATAAACCCATAAATTAGTCGAGTTCGCATCTATTTATCAATATATGCGACCATGCAACCCATGTGAACCATGTGACCCTCATTTGGAATTAATTACTTTAACGTTGTAAATGTATTGTTTTGATTGTTTTTTGTCATTTTATCATCATAAACCCGTAAGTTAGTCGATTTCGCATCTATTCATCAATATATCCGACCATGTGACCCATACGACCCATGCGACCCTCATTTGGAATTAATTAGTTTGACATTGTAAATGTATTGTTTTGATTGATTTTTGTCATTTATCATCCTAAACCCGTAAATTCGTTGAGTTCGCATCTATTCATCAATATATGCGACCATGCGACCCATGCGGCCCATGCACACCATTTGTCGCTTGTGAACCTTTTACTCGTTCGACTCTTGACCCTTCACCCTGCGACCATGTTACCCGTTCGACTCTTTTACCCCTGCGACCCATGTGATCGTGTGGTCATGTCTTTTCGAATTCCATCTAACGTCGATTCGATTACATAACTTTCGAATTCCGTCCGTTTCCTTTTTTCCAATCCATTTTTCCCTCTCATCATCTTCCATCCATTTTTTCCGAAAATGCCAAATTTCCATCATTTCTTCCGAGAGATTCTTGTGCAGCATCTGTACTACCTAGTAATCTTCTTTAAAACACTCCATCGGTATGTTACATGTAGAGAATGTACAGATTTGACTTTGTTTTTCGTTTTTTGTTACAGGAAATTCTGAAGATCTTCTTTGATGAGTATATTTACGGGAATACGAGGGATAACAACATGGCAACGATTAAACCGAATGCGTCTAACAGAACATGGGAAGTCAAGTTGGATGGCTCCGAATTCACTGATGGATGGACAAATTTCTACAACGACCAAAACATTCGTATTGGGGATGTCGTACTTTTCCGTCATGAAGGTGACATGGTCTTTAACGTCACCAGAGCCACTCTTGATGAGAGGGTTTTCATTGTACCAGTCACGCGTTCAAATCTGGCCCTAGATTCATTGGTAAGTGACCTCAAACCGATTCTTCATATATAATTTGGTTATTTATTCATTCATTCATTTATACTGATGTAACTTGGTGATGTCGCGAACACTTCCGATAGGGTTTGCGAGGGAGAACGATCTTTGTCGTAGACGATGTCATGTAATGATGTACCTCGATTGCGGAATCGATCTCGGAACGTTCGATTTTTGGGTAACAGATTTAAGGCCCTTGAGTCGTGGTGGTGCTTGCATCAGAGGAGGGTGGAGAAAGTTTTGTCAAGAAAATGGACTAAACGTGGGTTGTTCCCTCATAGTACAAAAGTTCTCCATTGGAGGAGATCCTGTGCTTCGATTTATCGGCAACATATTTTGATTTGAGCTGTATTTTGATTTCTTTGAACCTCCTTTTAACTCAAACTTAATTTGATCTTGTGGATTTACTATTATTCAATTGTTAGTGTTATTGTTAGTATCGCTGTTTTTGTAGATTTACGATTATTGTAACAAGGTTCGCACGAGTCCAAGGGTCGCGAGGGACAAGGATCGCTCGGGTCCAAGGCTCGCGAGGGACAAGGGTCGCACGGGTCCAAGGGTCGTGAGACAGGTCGCATGGGTCCAAGGGTCGCGAGGGACAAGGGTCGCACGGGTCCAACGGTCGCGAGGGACAAGGGTCCAAGGGTCGCGAATGTCTGCTTTGATATTTGAGTCAATTATTTGTAAATAACTTGATAAATTATTATTTTCAAAATTTTATTCATATTATTTGTAAATAATTTGTAAATAATAAATTATTTTGACTATATTATTAGTATCGTTATTTTTGTGGATTTAGTATTATTGTAACAAGGTCGTAGAGGGACAAGGGTCGCAATGGCCGGAATGGTCGAAATGAACAAATGGGTCGCAAGGGTCGCAATGGTCGCAATGGCCGGAAGGGTCGCAATGGCCACATGGGTCGCAAGGGTCGTATGAGGCTCTGTGACCCTTGTACCTTTGCGACCGTTTGACCCCTGCGACAATGTACCAAATATTTAAAAAAATCCAAATATAAATATTAAAAAAAACAATGTACCAAATGTTTACATCTACCAGTCCAAAAAAACAATGTACCAAATATCAAGTTAGTCTTCTTCGGGTTCATAGATATGTTCTCCATTACTATATATATCAGCCGCCATCTTCTCACGCATGGAAGTTAACATTGTCGTCGCAAATTAAGCGAAACACATTCCTCCTCATTAACGAGGCTTCTACGAATTTGTAGAAGAAAACACCACAGTCATTCCCGCTTTGATTCTATGACAGACCTTCATAATACACATATCTTATCCATAAGCCAAAGAAGGAAATCCTTCGAGAATGAGCATCTTGGGGACAGCTTTTCTTATCTTCTCAATCACCGGATCGATATGCATTTCCTTAAGGCTCATCTTGCATTCGTATACCGTGATGCATCGGGTTTTGAAATCCACTTTGATGGCTACCCAATGACATCCTATCCATCGATTTTTGTCCGATGGAATGTCTAGAACCGAGACAAAACCTTCATAATCACTAATTGGTGTCTTCGTAAATGGATACTTGGCATTCAAAAAGTCACTAAGAATTTCCAGCAAAGTTTCCATATCCTCGTACATCCACAGTGAGAGCGTATGCATGAAAGAACCAGGACAAACGTAATAATTATGATTCACGCTGGGATCCAATGCCGAGCAAGAAGACATCTCCATCAACGCCTCATCCAATTGCTGCAAAATAAATTAACACATAGGAATACATATGACACAAAACTCTGTGAGACTAAGGGTTTTAAAAAACTTACATCATCTTCAAGCCATACGTTGGCCTTTAATATGATCTCCCAAAACTTTGGCCCCCGGGGAATATCTAGCTCAGATTTCCACCACCGCTCATGTCGAGGTGTCTTCAGGAACATATATAGCTTAGTCAACTTGTCACCGCTAGCATCAAGGAACATAGGAAATCGGGTTACCAAGCACTTTATTAAACCTTAGGAATCCACACAAACTCCTATTCCCTTTCAGGTTCTTGAACCATTGTTCTTGCTCTTTTCGCCGGCGGAGGTTCAACATATGGTGCAGACTCCTTCGATAAAGGTCTAGCACCTGCATAAAATTTACCTCATTAAATATATGGCGACCCATGCTCCCCATGCGACCAATGCGACCCATGCGACCAATGCGACCCATGCGACCTCAAATGACAATACTTACTTAGTTCGTTACATTGATTATGTAACACATGCGACCCATTTGACTTTAGTGACCCAGTGACACATGCGACATATAAAACCCATGCGACCCATGCGACTCTAACGACCTTGCGGCTTATGCGATCCTACGGCTCTAATGACCCTACGGCTTATGCGACCCTACGACTTATATGTCTCGATGGAAATTGACACTCAAATGACCTTTTCACTAAATATTACTTACTTGGTGGAACTCCATCAGGAGCAATGTTTGCCAAATCCTCTTCTGAGCCATCTCCGCTTGGCTCTTTTCTTGACACTGGATTTGGACGTCGAAGGAATTCAAAAGCAAAATCACCAACAGTGTCGGAAGATTGGTTTTCGGTGATCGCAACTTTCTCGGCAGCCTTTGATTTTGGATTAGGCATATGAATCACGACATCCCTTAGAAGGTCTCTTACAGTGTTGATGATTCTCTTCTCCGACTTCCTTATTTCCCCTATTAATTTCACGCTCTCCTTCCTCTTAGTCCCTTTTTCCTTCTCCTTTTATTTTTATCACCAAGAGGTGCTTTTCGTGTCAGCAGTTCTTGCTTACGGATATCCTCCCAACAAATACCCTTCGGATTTCTACGAAGATGTTTCATCCATATTAGAACATCGGGATTGTCACATCCATCGTAATCCTCCAGATCAGAAAGTAAAGCTTCCTCTTCAGCCTGAATGTGACACCCATCATGGACTCCCATCCTATAGGACATGGTCCGCATTTCAATCTGGAAATTAGTGCGTGCTCCACTATAGAGTATCGGATGAGAATATCGTTTATGACGAACCACAACTCCGTATTGTCCCGTATAATCACGGATTGATTTAGTAGGATAGACATTTGAACCTTCGTCAATGTGGAGTCACATTGTACGTGGAATAAATGCCTAAATTGTGACTCCTTCTCGAAGTAATACAACTCGTGTTCATGTAAGATTCCTCTCAGCGTCCTTATTGTCTCGTGAGGATAACACTTGGCGGTGATCTTTGGCATTCTGTCCATGTGAATTCATACACAAATTTCGGCTTTGGCGCCACCTGCAAAATGACCAATTACGAATACATTATACTTATACCGACTTAAGCGAC
Organism: Gynandropsis gynandra; assembly: GCA_036759665.1. Taxonomy (NCBI): domain Eukaryota; kingdom Viridiplantae; phylum Streptophyta; class Magnoliopsida; order Brassicales; family Cleomaceae; genus Gynandropsis; species Gynandropsis gynandra. Next base: position 36,864,686 of record CM071865.1, on the reverse strand, counting down.
CCATGCGACTCAATCGACCCGTGCGACTCAAATGACCCTCAGACACTCTACGACACTCAACCGACTCACTGAGACTCAACCGACCCACGCCCCTCAAACGACCATTGCGACCCATACCACTCACTGAGACAACCGACTCACTGAGTCGAAGATGGTCATGCAACTACTGCGACCCTTACTACTCAACCGACTCATTGAGTCGAAGATGTTCATGTAACTCCTGCGACCCTTACGACCTAACCGACTCACTGACACTCACCCATTTCAAATTAATAAACTATTTTGTGACTCGAAAGCTTGCAAAACCCTAGAAATCGATGTACTTACACTTATTGGCGCCATTGAAGATTGACTCGTGCTCTCTTCGTCACTGCTGCTGCTGCTGATTCTAGCCATTTTCCTTCTCGTCAACTTCAAATCGATCCCTCTCAAGTTCGACATCACTTATTTCTTTTTTTCTATAAACTTTTAAACAGGTTTCACGGCGAAAAACTGTTTGAAGTGGTTTAACTCTATAAAAATAGTTTGCCTTTTTCACGTTCAAACATTAAGGACAAGTTTGTCTTTTTTTCAATTTTTTTTCGAATTTAATAATTATTTTAGAAAAAAATATTTTTAAAATGGTTTAGCTCTATAAAAATATTTCTGATATTCCGCCTATTGCACGATGAATACAATATAGATATTTATTTATTCTGTCAATTGTTTTCTTTGTTTTTTCTTTGAGGGGCGTTATATATACCATGTGGTGGTCATCGTATTAACAATAAAAGACATTTTATTATGCATCTCACAAAAGAAAATATCTTATTTATATTAATATAAGCAGGGGTCGCCATCCCAAGAAATTCTGATAGCTTATCAACTACCACGTATAGTTTTATTGTACGGTCTACTGACATTTGGATTTACTGTGGTCTGTCACGGCGCAGATCACTAGTCTTTCCGGTCCCACTAATTCTCCTCCACATTTACTTCTTGTCGTTCATTATTTAATATTTCATTTGACTAACCATTACATAATTATTATGGCAAAAAAAAGCCCAATACATAGTGTATGACGCATTACGCAACTTCCCAAGTTCTGCAGGCTTACAAGACAAGTCATAAATGGTGCGTTTTGTTTTTTAGTGAAACATTAAACTATATTTCTTATGAAACATTAATCTATATTTTTTAAAAAGTATTAATGCAAAAGCACATGGAAATTTCAAATGGTTTTCTTCCTGCTTTTCTATAAGATTCTTTGTCAATATGTAGAATTAAAATATTAAGGGAAACTTTTATAAACGAAATATATGAATTTATTTTGAAGGGATAGAGTTACAATGAATTCTTTTTTTATATATATAAAACTTATCATAATTTTTTATAATATTTCTCTTCAAACATATGTCATGACGATGCACATATGTTTCTTGATTGCAAATAATCATAATAATTCTTATATTATTCTAGAAAATAATAATATCTCATTTATAAAAATGTAAAAAAAATTAATGACATTTAAAAACATGTTAAAGATATATAGATTTCCCAAATATTAAAAATATGAGTATAATCGTACTGTACGAAAAGAACCAACATTCAAATATATAAGAAACATAAATGTATCACTACAAGAAAAACAGGTTTTAGGAACCGAAAAATCGGTTCCCATGATGCACCAAAAGTAACAAAAATACTCATATAGAACTACGAGTCACAATGGGTGGAAGAACTTTATGATTATCT
>CM071865.1:36832085-36857035 GCA_036759665.1 Gynandropsis gynandra | reverse complement strand
CAAGGGTCGCACGAGCGTGATTAGGCGAGCGCCCGCGCGGGGTGAGGCGAGGCGGATGCGGAGGGGACCGGAGGCACGGGGCGACGTGTCGGGCGACACGCGGCCGGTGGAGAGGGGGCGACGGCTAGGGTAGAAGAGAGAAAGAAGATTTAGGGTTTTTTTAAAAAAATAATAAATATTAAAAAAATTTAAAAAAATCATAATTTATTAAAAAATCATAAATTATTAAAAAACATAAATTATTTTAAAAATTTATTTAAAAATATAAACTCATAATATTGATGAATTAATTAATTTAAAAAAGAATATAACTAAAATTATCTTCAATCTAATATTAAAATTGAAAAAATTAAATATTATTTAAGTATTTATATATATAAATAAATTTGTTTTAGAAAATGATTTGTGATGCTTTGAATGATTTGTTTGTATTCGTAATCTATATTCTTGATATGGTGATCTTTCGTGTTTTCAGTCAAAGGTGACAAAGTATTTATTCCAAGACTAGCTTTAATTTATATACAAATACTATACTACCATTTCGAATTAAACGCAAGCAAATTCCAATCATACCCTATTTTGCAATGACAATAAATAAAAATTAAGGACAAAGTTTAAGTAAAATTGGTATATACTTACCGCGTCCTATATTTACTTATGAACAATTATACGTTGCCATTTCTAGAGTTAAAACACGTGATGAACTTAAAATACTAATTATAGATAACAACCGAACAATATGTATGAAAACAATAAACATCGTCTTCAAAGAGATATTTCATAATTTTTAATTTATTTACTTTATATTTGTGAAAATATTTAACAACACCTTTTTTACCAAACAATTAAACATTATTACGTAACACATTTGAATATAATATTACACATATATACATAAATTTTTTTATACGATCTTCATATCAATTTCTCTTAAAAACACTCCCGCGCATAGCGTAGGTACAACACTAGTTTTTTTCTACATACAAACATGATAAGTTTAACGAGAAATTACCGATATTAAAATATATTTAAAACTTATACAAAAGAAGTAATAAATTTTAAGGTTTAGATTTTTATATTGAATATCTGATATTTATACTTAGATTTTAGATATTATCATTGAGTGGTTTTAAATAAATGTGAAAGAGTTAATAAAAAAAATTATTCAATATAAATGAATCGTAATATGGGTAATATATGTGGTTTAGGTATTCATAGAAAAAAATAGTTAAATATGAAATATATATTAATAAATTTTCTATTTGGAATGATTAAATAATCACTAGGGTTTGGAGATAGAAATTTGAAAATAGATTTGTACATGGATTTATGGGCATTTAAAATATACTATTAGGGAAGGGTATTTTTGAAGCGTTTTAGCCCTACGAGGGTATATCTGATATTCCGCCTATACTAAATGTCAACTATTAAGTCTTGAATTTTTCGGTTAAACCAAATTTCAATTTTGAGTTTTAGCATTTTAATTTTTCGGATTTTAAATATAATGTTCAATAGTCACAACTTTTTAAACGATCACGACTATTTGTACAAACTAAAAATTGACTCTAGGAGACTTTTAAATCCTTTATAAATAGATGATGTATTATGAAAAAAAGATAACATAATTAATTCTTCAAAATCTTGTTATATTTTTTCAACAAAAACATTTAAAGTAGATTCGACAGAAAACTATTTCATGTGATCATTTCATTCTCTAGATGAAAATAAATTATATCTTACGATATTATTGTATGTAAATCTTGATCGAAAATCAATATTTATATATATTATATTTGTTTATGTTTATAGTTTTAATATACTCTACTTTTATAACAAAAAAAATATACATAAACAATTATGTCATATTAATAAAGTAATTTTTGTTTAATATCATTAACTGTTAGAAACCGATAGATCATATCAAGGAAAGACAATCCATATATTTGTAATTATAACTACAATGAAAATATTTTGGCAAGACTATGAATCGGAAATCTTTCACATTTAATTGTCATCCACCGTTGAATTTCCCTCTTTGCAATTGTGTAATAAAAATACCACATGAATAAATATCCCTGTTCGTGTTTTGCTCCAATGTTTCACTTATCACGTTGTTAGAGCAAAACTATTCACAAAGACTCCGCAAAACCATATCATATATTTTTCTGTGAGATCACAATAGCTATCAGATGCAAACTCTATATTGTTTAAATTTTTTATCCTTTTTCTATTCTATAAGATTCTTATATTAATATATTGGTTTCGTCTTTTCGATTTTTGATATGTAAAAAGTTTTAACATTCTGAAACTCTAATTGAATAGTTCAACTGAAAAAAAAAAGACAGAACATATAAAAAAATTGAAAAACTCTATAATATTATTAGAAACCGAGCAATAAAACTAAATAATACAATGCAAAAAAATCGGTGGAAGAATAGAGAAGAAGCAAGAGAATGCAGGCATAATCATTATTGAAAACCAAATTTATGTACAAAGAGTTTGTAAGATCTAGAAATATTGGTAGTCTTATTAAAAAACGTTTTGAAGTTGTTTGTTTTTTTCAAAGACATCATTTTGAATCTTGATTTACACAATAACAAAAAAAATCTAATTTTTTTAAGTTTTTATATTTTATTTATAAAAATTCTAGAAAGATAACCTGAAAACACAATAACATAAGAAAGTTTATACTTGAATTAAAAGGATTATAAAAATGTTGTAAGAGTGAAAATTATTTTTTATTCGTTTGGGAATCCCTATAATAGTTAATTCACGATCCTCCTATAAAAATCAAAACTATCAAATTCATATTTATTTCTTTCAACTTCGAATTTTATTTGTTTTAAAAGATTTGATGGTATGATTCTTATATGATTTTAAAAGAATACAAATATTGGTATGATCCAAAAGCATATGCTATAATTGACTTTTTTTTTATGGAGAAGATATTGGTATTTTATTTTTTAAAATGATTTGATCTTATGATTCTTATATGATTCCAAAAGAATACAAATATTGGTATGATCCAAAGCATATGCTTTAATTGGTTTTTTTTTTTTGAAGAAGATATTGGTATTTGTCGTTTTATATCATTATAACTTTTATATATTTTCAGAAAAAGAAATTATGAATTTTCTAGTCAATTTTTATTTAGATTTAAGCTAAAATGAATACCACATGAAGAGATAAAAACGACATTTAGTTTTATTCACCCATCATTTCAATTAATTTAGTTCGAGTTATAATCAATTTCATTACCCATACATGTCATTTATAAAACATATATTTATCTTAATTTCATATTGAGCTTTACCATTTTCAAGTGAATTCGGAGTTTTTAATATTTTTGATCAAATTTGTTTTATCATATTTAGGAAATATTATTTATTCGCGAAATTATAAACTAGAACAATTATACCAGATTCATAAACCTTTTGTGAGATTTAAAATTTAAAATTTTTATGTACATTTTGTATTCTCAAAGTTTAAATTTGATTTTATCAGAATGCAATTATATATGATATAATATTTTTTCAAATAAAATTAAAAAAATTATTTTTTGTCAATGAAATTTATTACAAACCCAGAATTAATCATTAGAGTTTTCGGTAATGATTTAAAAGTATTGATTTGCATAATTTTTGTGATATTATTCAACATCATTCATTGTTATCCGAGTTATTCAAAAAACAAAGATCGATCATCATTTTTATAGATTTTGTAGATCTAATTTGTTGTTTCGACTAATTATTTAATGTTTGCATTAGAATTTATTGCAAGGATCCTTGTGTCATCGCATTTAATAAAAGTGATGAAACAAAGCCTAAAAATATACATCAATTTTGTTCAAGTGGAATATTTTATATGAAGTTTTAAACTCACAAGTATATTTTTGTACTTTTTATTGATTAAATCTTCCATGATGTTCTAACTAATTTATTGATTATTTGTGTGTATATTTGGTCACTAATATGTGTAGATTTAATAAGCAAGAAAATTGTTCTATTTGAAAATTTAAATAAAGGGAGAAACACAAATCCTCGGTGTGGAATATAATATCAATCAAGAGATTAAACATTCAAAACACACTTATTCAAATACGAGAAAAACCGAGAATGACATTTACATAATTAACTATAAAGATGAATATAGATACAAAGCTTGTGTTGAGCGAAAATTTTAAATTATTAACATTAAAAATTATTGATGAATATATGAGAGTTAATAGAAATATTTGAGATTTTTTAGAGTTTTTACGAGATGTTTGTAATATATATTTTAAAACTATCGATATTTTTTATGAATAATTCGAAAAAATCACCGAAATTTTAAGATAATTATGAATATAATATTAGGCAATTCATACATGGAATTGTGTTTTTATTAACTTGAATTTCGGATTTAACTAACCTTTCCATACCTTTAACTAAATTTGTAAAGTTTGTGAGATTATGTGAGCACTAAGACAACATTTCGTGGAGTATAATGATGTTACACACCATGGTTTAGGACGTGTACTAATGTATATACATGCTTCCATATTACTTGAAGTAGCAACAATAGTCGGCTTCACACCTTAAAAATTCGGCATTGCACATGAAGTTATCAATCTTCTTATACCATTGTCTTGGAACTTGTTTTAATTTCGTATAAGCTTTTCTCAAGCCTACACACCATACCCTCCTTTCCTTCAACCTCGAATCCTGAGGTTGTTTCATATAGATCTCCTCGTCTATATCGCCATGAAAAAAACTGTTATCACATCCGTTTGTTATAGATGCAGAATTTCTTGTGCTACCAAACCTAACATCAACCTCATAACTATCATCTTCACAACTGAAGAGAATATTTTGGTGTAATCTACACCTTCTTTTTGCTGAAACCTTTCACATTTTCTCTACCCTTTCTTACCCTGAAAAAGCAGGGACACCTTGCGTCCTTGAACCGATAACCATCTTTCGGCTAACCTAGCCTCCTCCGTTCCTCGGGACCACTAGCGTTGCTTTGTACTGCAAGCTACCACTGTGTTCTTCTTTAATCTGATACACCCATTTATTTCGCAGGGCTTTCTTTCCTTCTGGCAACTTTATCAGATGCCATGTTTGATTCTTCATCAATGAGTTCATCTCGTCTTTCATGGCAAACTCCCACTTGATTGAATCTTCTGATTTTTTAGCTTCTTCAAAGCTTTTTGGTTCTCCATTATTCGTTAGAAAAACATAATCCGTTAACCTTTTATGATGGTCGAATAGTTCTTGATGATCTCTTCAATTGGATAGGTGGAGTTTGTTGTACCTCATTTGAGCTTTAATTTTCTCAATCAACAAAAGGTAGATTTGTCTGATCTTGTCTGTGATCTTGTGTTGAAAGGTCATATAAGTTAACATAATCATGCATTATTTTATTCTCTGATGCTTTATCTTTATATGCTACATTCTCATTGAAAATGACATCCTTGTTTCCGATGATCTTTCTGTTGTTCTCATCCCAAAACTTGTATCTAAACTCATTGTCTCCATGAAATACCACACCTTTGATTTTTCATCAAGCTTACTTCTCGTGGTGTTGTCAATAAGAACATAAGCAAGACAACCAAAAACTTTTCAGATTGACTGGTTTTCTTCTCCATTCTTCCTCTAATAATTTGCAATCAAGTGGCATAGAAGGATTGCAATTGATCAAATAAGCAACAGTATTTATTGCCTCCGCCAAAAATCTTATGGGTAAACCAGTATGAAGCCTCATGCTACTTGCTGAGGTGTTTCTAGAATCCGTTTTGTCATTCTGATTTCATTATCTTCATAATAATGTTTGCACTTGTGATCTGTATACTTGTCACCATGTCTAATCTTAGACATTTCACTTTGAGATTTTATGTTCATTCTAAACCATCGATTTCCACTTCTTGAATTTGTAAAGATATCAGATTTACTAACGAAAAAATAATCCCATACTTTTCTTGTGGAATCATCGATGAATGTGACGTAGTATCTTGATCTACCAAGAGAGTTGACTGGTGTTGGACCCCACACATCCGTGTGAACTAATTTAAGCTTTTTGCTTTTTCAACTCTCTTCAAGTTTTTTTTTTAAAACTGGTGTTCCTTTGTTTTCCAAGAACACAATTTTCACAAAACCGGTGTTCAACAGTTTTCAGGTTAGGGGTTACGCCTTTTGAGACTAACACCTTCATCCATTTCCGACTCATGTGAGACGATTATGCCATAGAATTGACTCTTCACCGGCATCAACTGCAACAACTGTATCCGTGCAGTTTGAAGTCATGTACAAACTTCTCGTCTTGGTTTTTTGAGTAATAACAATGGCTCCCTTTGATATTTTCCATTAGTCATCATTAAAGTTTACATTGTAACCTTCATCATTGCGTTGCCTTACCGAGATCAAGTTGTGCTCGAATTTCTGAACATATCTCATCTTCTTAATCTTTCATGCCTTCTCGTCAGATGTTGTTAGGTGTATATTACATAAGCCAACAATCTCCATGGATTCCCCATTTGCGAGATACACCTTACAGTAATTGCCAGAAATATAATTTTCTAATAAATCACGATTTACTATGGTATTGAAAGATTCTCTAGAATATAAAATCTAAGATTCAACATTAGTCTTGATTGAGACTATAACTGTCGTATTCTCCTTATCTCCATTTTTCTTCCTCCACGCCCAACACTCCTTCTTTGAGTGGCCTACTTTTCAATAATGCCAACATGTGAAATTTTTCTTTTATTCCGATTGGCCTTTTCCAGTTTTTGACCTGGAGTTGCCCCACTTTGATTAGAACTTTTGGCAAAGTTTCTACCTTTACTTTCCACGTTTAAGGCTGAACCCGTTGAAGAATTTTTTGAATCTCTACAAATCTCTTCTTTGGGGATTTGGTCGTTAACGTACTTCAAGGTAAAGTTTTCATTTTTTACAGATTTATTAACCGTTGCCCTCATGGCCTCCCAACTACTTGCCAAATCTCATCATCGAAGTTGACTTCCACTGCCATCAACTTATTGATGATTGTGTTTAACTCATTGATATATTTAATGATAGACACACCTTCTCCCGTCTTCAAGTTGAATAACCTTTTCATTAAATGAACTTTGTTGTTCACTGAAGGCTTTTCATATCTTTTCGATAACGTCTTCATGAGCCCCGTGGTTGTTGACTCCTTGGAGACATTATGAGCTACATTCCGAGATAAAGTTAACTGTATGACTCCTAACAACTCCCGGTCAAGGCTTTGCCAATCTTCATCACTCGTATCCTTGGGTTTCTCACCCCAAATAGGTTTTCAAAGATTCTTACAGTATAAATAATCCTCTATCCATAATTTTTAGAATGAGAAATCTATATCGTCAAAGATAATAAGACTTTTACCCAAATTTTTATTGTTTGCCATAACTCTTACTTTATCAAATCAAGCTTTGATACCAGTTGTTGGAGAAACAACGAGAGATAGCGAATGAATAAAATTTATAGTGGTTCACCTTTAGTGTGAGAGCTACATCCACTTTAAACCACGACCACAAATATTTATTTCGACACAAAAGAAGGAATACAAGAAGAGACAAGAGTCTAACTCTCATCGAGATACAATATACATGTATTAACCATAAAGAAAAAATTTTCTTTCTCTTTCTCTCTCTTCCTCTCTTTCTCTTCTTTTTGGTGGTGTGTTTTCATTCTCTTTCAATGCCTCTTTATATAGGTATGAGAAGGAAACATGTCAACAATGGAGGGGCCTAAATTGCGTTTTTTTTCAACAATGGAGGTGCCTAACTTGCACCATTTGTCAACAATGGTGGTGCCTAACTTGCACCATTTTTTCCCCCATTTTTGATAATTTATTTTCACACCAACAATGACAACATAGAAGGTTGAAAAAATAAAACTAAAAAATGAAAAAAAGAATCACGACATCTTCTATAAAAATTTTCGTCGTCGCCTTCATATTCACCATCATCATAAATGATTATCATGTTTGTGGAAGAGAATTGAACCTCAAAACCTAAGATGGATTGTAGATTCTGATAGCATCACTACAAAAAAATAGTGATTTCAAAAGACCAACCAAGAGATTTATCCGTTAAATAAATTAACAATGGATTTTAAAAGATTGCAACAGATATCGACAGTCGATGAATCTCGTTGATACACAATTAGATAATTTTATTATTACAAAATAGCAGAAAAATATACATAAAAAATTATAAATGAATAAAATATAATTTTTATTTCTAATAAAAATAAATATGTTTTTACTTTATTTTAAAAATTTTAATTCATGATGTAAGTTGATAAATATAAAAGAATAAGTGATTAGGCATCATTTTAATTGTTCTTTATATACATAAATAAAAAGAGCATTCATAATAATTATCTAACTAGAATTTATCTTAAAATATCATTCTAACACCAATATTTCATTTTTATTTTATCAATTGTTAGATTTATAACTTCGTATTTGTATTCATTCGCTTTAAGTCAATATAGTTATGTTAAATTGACACGTAATTGGTTAATTTATATTTTTATTTTACTTTTACAAAAAAAAATTGTTTGGTTTGGATGATTCTTCCATTACAATTAAATGTATTTTGCTCAAACCAATTTAAAAATGGTGATTTCAAAAATACCTTTTATGTACTATTTTGATTTCAAGCCTCTCATTCTCTAAAAAAAATACAAATTCAATTTTACCCTTATAATATTAAAATTCTCAAATTGCCTTTGTGATCCATGCGACCTGTGAGACCCATGCGACCCTGTGATCCATGCGACCCTGTGACTCATGAGATCCTGTAAAACCCATGCAACCCTATGAGATCCATGCGATCTTGTGAGATCCAAAATCGTCCGAAAACGCTCGAAATTAGTCAGAAATGCTTGAAATTGCTCGAAATTGGTCGGAAACACTTGAAATCGTTCTGATATCGCTTTGAATCGTTCAAAAATCGATATCAACTTCTAAATCGTCTCTCGCTACTTTTATTTCTTACCTTTGAAATTGGGGGAACCTTCAACAATTTTAAAACCAATGTGTTTTTGAAAACAAAAAATAAGGAGAAATTTTTCTTTTCTCCTACTTTTTATTAAGTTTTTAAGGGTATGCGTGAAGTCATATAATATTACGAGGGTATCTCTGATATTATATCAATTTAAAAGGACAAATAAAAATATCAAAATTTTTAAAATATATTAAATACTTATATTTAAAACAAAATCAAATGAATCACTATTTTTAACAACCTGCATTAAAATCAAATGAATTAAAAAGATTTAATTCATTCGAAGATATTTATTATTATGAAATAATTTTACTACTAAACATATACATGAAAAATATTATGTATATGTGTATGTGAAGATAAACATGTAGAAAATGATTTATTGTATCTATAGGATTAGAGTGATCCATAGATTGCATTTGTGAACGAGAAAAGAATCAAACTGACATATAAATTAAAATTAGATCTAACAAATAAAATGTCAATATTTTATTTAACAATTTTCATATCCTAGTTTTTTTTGTGAAATGTTAATTATATTTGTAATCGTACATGTTTTTCTATTTACAAAATGTCGGTAGCTACTGATATAGATCGAGACTCTAAGTCCTTACAATCCCATGAGAATGAACAAGTAAGAGAAAAGGTAAAAGAGATCAGCTTACAAAAGAGGCATCTTCAGATCACGAGGGAGAGCACTATTGATTGTGCATATACCAAACCCATAACTCAAGGAGCGAAGGTTCTTTCTGTCGTGGAGACTCAGATTGTATGGTGGCTAAAAACTGGTCACGCACGACTATTTCAAGTTGTGCACGTAGGGCTTCAGCGGATGTGTGAATTTGCTGGAAGACAAGAGTTTTTCTTTCACGCCAGAGGAGGTATACCGCAGCTTATAGACCAAGCTTCAACAAGGTAGTACGAGGCGTACATGGTTGTTCCATGGGGATGATCGTCATGCATGTTAAGAGTTCATGTGGAATAGTCGGTGTGAGTAGGGGTGGATTCTTCGGTTCGATTATATAAAACCGAACCAAACCGAACCGAATTATGGTCATATGATTTGGTTTAGGTGTAGATAAAGAACCCATCGGGTATAAAAGTTAAAAAACCAAAATATATTTGGTTCGGTTCGGTTATTAATTAAATAACCGTGGATAACCAATTGGTTACATAAAAATATAAAAAATATATAGATACATGATATTTATCAAATGAATATTTATATAATATAATTAATAATTAAAATTGAATATCAAATTTAAATAATAATATATTATATTATATTTTTTAAATATATGAAATATTTGAAATATTCTGAATGATATCATTTATTTGTAATTTTATATGATAAAATACTTGGTAAAATCGAAATAAACGAATAATGATTGAACAAATTAGAGTTTGGATTTTACTTTGGGTACAATATTTTATTGATTAATCGAATCAAACCGTTGTACAATCGAATCGAACCGAACCGAACCGATTGAAATTATTTATTATTTGGTTATTATTTTTTAAAACCCGAATAATCCGTACACATTATATCCGAACCAAAACCCGGAATAATCAGGTCTAGGTGTGAGGGATGTGACAATCGGCGACCAAATCTTCCTACTATAATCACACTCGAAGAAAAGGTGTGCATGTGTTTCTTCTTGTTGATCATAGAGGGGACATATGGTACCTATTTGAATACCCCATCGGTGAAGCCGATCTCTAGTAGGGAGGCGACTTTTCACCGTAATCCAAAGAATAAAAGCATAACGAGGAACTGATTCTACGAACCAAATAGAATCAACCCAAGATACCTTTGATTGTTTTTCCGAATCAATTCCCATGTGTTTTTCATTGAGAAGATTGTTCTGAACTCTGATTGTTGGTGCATCCACAAGAATGTGTCTGGTCCGTCGCTTCCCGTGGAAACAGAAAAAGGATGTTAGATGTGAATGAAACCGAGATGGATGTTAGATGTGACTGAAACCGAGACGGCTGTTAGGTGTGAATAGAGATGGATTGTTGGTGTATCTATATCCTAGTGTGCTTGATAACAGAGTTTAAATGGTACATTTCCTATGGGGTCCACTAATTTCAATATTGTTTGGTCTTGATAAGGTAATTTTTTATTTCAAAGTGTTTACTTGTATTGTCTCCATCGAACTATGTAATAATATTAAGATTCAAACAATAGATTATTCGGTTTACGATTTCTCCACCAAAAGTATAGAATATCAATTTCGATGTTAAAAATAATATCCAAGTGGGTATAAAACCAATTAGATGCATAGTCAAAATGAATTTAGACAATAAAATAATTATTTTTTAAATTAAAATATTTTGTTATACATTTGTTCTGTCGTATCTGATTATTTGTTTATGATTTGAAATTAATCGTTAAGAATACTCATTTATATATTTGATCCGATGTATTTGATTGTTCGTATATGTTTATGATTTGAAATTAGTCATGTATAAGATGTTTCTTTCTGCACGATGAGAATCAAATATAAATTGTGGATGATCTTATATTCGTGTCCAATCACCTGTATGTATTTCTGAAAATAATACGTAAATACTTTTTATATAGAAGATTAATTATATTATTATTATTATTATTATTATTATTAAATAAGGATATATATTTTCAGAGAGGAGTTAGAATACAAAATCTTTATTTTCTAATTAAAATAAAATTGTGTGGGATATTTTTAAAGATTAGTTGTACCTAAATTCAATAAACTAGGGAGTTTTGAAAAATTAATAATACTATAATCATAACATATATATGTGTATATATATATATAAGGATATATGTTATTTAATTATATATGAGCATATATATTACTATGTATGTACATGTAGCATGATATGTGATGTGTATATATATAATATATGATATATCATATATATTCATATATCATATTATAAATATATTTATATATGATATATATGCATGATATAACTGATGAAAAAAACATAGAAAATTTACCTAGAATTTGAATATTAGAGAATAAAGATGGTTTGAGAGAATAAAGAGAGTTTTGGAATTTGTAAGTTGTGTATTGGAATGAATGATTACATTGTCTATTTATAGGCAAATAAATATGACTCTTCAATTTGAGAAATCATAAATTCATTATGATCCTTTTATAAAATAATCATAAATTCAATATGACCATTCATCAAAGTATTAGACATTCACAATTTTATATAATTATAATTTATTATAATTATAATACTCCTCATTGAATGTCGATCGACTGCCTTGTTAAAAACTTTATTATAGAAAAGCTCATTGGGATAAAAACCATGATGACGAAAAAAGAGTGCAGCCATAAAAAAACTCCTCCTCGATTTGTCAATCCTTTGTTTGTTCATAATCTTCGAAGGTGATGTATCCCGATGTTATGAATGTGTTTTCTCAATGTTGAAGTGGGAAACGCCTTAATGAATAGATCCATAACATTTTCGTTTGATATGATGTAACCAACATCAACTTCTTTCTTCTTCTCAAGCTCTCGGGTATATGAGAAAAATTTAGGAAGGATATGTTTCGTCCTATCGCTTTTGATGTATCCTTCTTTTGTTTGGGTGATACATGCTCCATTATTTTCATATAATATTGTTGGATCAATATTAACCGATAATCTACATGTTTCTTGTATATGTCGGGTTATAGCCGTGAGCCACATACATTCTCTAGTTGTTTCATGGAGTACAATGATTTCGACATGATTTGAAGATGTTGCAACTAATGTTTGCTTCTGAGAGCGCCATGATATTATCGTATCTCCAATTGTGAAAACATATCCAGTTTGTGATCTGGCATTATGAGGATCTGATAAATAGCCTGCATCTGCGAAACCGATTAACTAATGTTTAGAATCTCTAGGATAAAATAATCATAGATCAATCGTCCCTTGTAAATATCGAAAGATATGTTTAATCACTGTCCAATGACGACGTGTAAGGAAAGAACTATATTGTGATAAAAGATTAGTAGCAATGCTATATCAGAACGAGTGCAATTTGTTAGATACAAGAGAGCCCATATTGCACTCATAAATGGTACTTATGGTCCAAGTATATCTTCATTTTCTTAACAAAGATGAAATGGATCCTTTTCAATATTTAAAGATCTACATACCATTGGAGTACTTAATGGATTTTCTTTATCCATGTTAAAGTGTTTTGATACTCTCTTTATATAATTTGATTGATGTACGAATATATTATTCTTTAAATTCTCTATCTATAAATCAAGACAAAAATTTTGTTTGTCCAAGGTCTTTCTTTTCAAATTCCTCTTTCAGATAATTTCGAACATTTTCAATCTCTTTTCAGGTCCCAATTATATTCAAATCATCAATATAAACAGCTATAATCATAAATCCACTTGTTGTTTTCTGAATAAATACACAATACATATATTATTTTTAATAGATATTGTTTTAGACGATTGTACCACATATGTCCAGATTGTTTCAATCCATATAAAGATCGTTGCAATTTGATTGCACACATTTCTTTAGGTTTTGAGTTTGATGTATTCGGCATTCTTAATCCTTTAGGGATTTTCATGTATATATCATTATTCAAAGATCCATATAAATATGGCACAACCACATCCATAAGGTACATATCTAAGTTGTTGGATGTTGTTAAACTCATCAAATATCTAAATGTGATTGCATCCATAACAGGGGAATATGTTTTCTCATAATCAAGTTCAGGTCTTTAGGAAAACCCTTGTGCGACAAGGCGTGCCTTATATCTCGTGACCTCATTATTTTCATTTATTTTCTATACAAAAATCATTTGCATCCAACTGGTTTAACACCACCGAGAGTTTAAACGATGGGTCTAAATACTTTTCTTTTATTTAATGAGTCTAATTCCATTTTCATATATTCTTTTCATTTTATCCAATCATGTCTCTTTTGACATTCTAACACTGACAGTGGTTCTGGATCTTCACTATCATTTTCAATTTCTTTGGATACAGAGAAAGAGAATATTCCATCATTGTCATTTATTTCATCTCTTCTTATAATCTTTTCATCATAGATATAGTTAATGGAAATTTCATTGTTCTCTGTATGTTCATGATTTTCATTCTGAAAATCATCTTCCTCGTGTGTTTTTTTATGTTCTCTATGATCTGAGAATCATCATCATTATCAAACTTCTTTCTCTTTCAAGGATTTTTATCTTTAGAAGCAAGTGTTCGTCCACGCTTTAGACGTGTTGTAGACTCATTTGAAATTCTTTCACCCGCATGCCATTTTGGTATTTCTATGAGAGCAAGTGCATTTGCAGTCGATACATATGATTTTATAACCCGAGTTGTATCATTGAACCAATCTGAAAGTCTGTTTGCAATATTTTTGCAAATGTGTTATCTTTTTTACTTCTATATTACATTGTTTTGTAGGAGGATCAAGATATAACAATGATTTTGTTTTCCATGTTAGATCTTGTGAGTATTGTTTTATTCCTCCTCCAAAGGTGGGAATTCATTCTCAATAAAATGACAATCAGCAAAACGAGCTGTGAACATATCACTTGTTTGTGGTTCAACATATCTAATGATAGATGGTGAATTATATCCAATATAAATTCCCAATCTGCATTGTGGGCCCATTTTTGTCCGTTGCGGTGGAGCAATCAGAACATATATTGCACAACCAAATACTCGTAGATGAAATGGAGATATTTATGATAAGCACTTGGTTTTATTTGAATTAGTGCTGCAACATGTGAAATGACATGTCCCCAAGTAGAAATTGGGAGTTTCATTTTCATTAGCAATGGTCGAGCAATAAGTTGGAGACGTATAATCGATGACTCTGCCATACCATTTTCTATATGAACATGTGGTACGAGATGTTTAATCTCAATACCAATCGATATACAGTAGTCACTGAAAGCTTTAGAAGTGAATTCACCAACATTATCAAGCCTCACCTTCTTAATAGGGTGATCGGGGAATTGAGCTCTTAATTTTGTTATTTGAGCAAGAAATCTCGCAAATGCAACATTGCGGATTGGTAATAGGCAAACGTGTGACCATCTTCTAGAAGCATCGATCAATAACATAAACTATCGAAATGGTCCACTTGGTGGATGAATAGGTCCACATATATCCCTACGTAATCTTTCTAAAAACGAAGGTGATTCATGTCCAACTTTGACCGATGATGGTCTTATTATCAATTTTCCTTGAGAACAAACAATACATATGATCTCATAAAATTGAAATATCTTCTCATTTTTTAATGGATAACCATTTGAGTTTTCAATGATTCTCCGCATCATTATTGAACTAGGATGCCCTAGTGGATCATGCCAAATCTTAAACACATCTTTATACATTGAATTAAAGGTGACATATGATTCAACCACTCTTATCCTTGTGAAATATAATCTAGAGGATAAGGCTGGTAATTTTTCCAAAATATGTTTCTTTCTAGAAACCATTGTCGTGATATAAAGATATTCACGATTTTCATCATTAATTGTCTCAACATGATATCTATTTTAACGAATATCTTTGAAACTTAGTAAGTTTCTTTGGGATTTTGGAGAGAATAATGCATCTTGTATAATAAACTTTGTCCCTCCAGACATTACAAAATTTGTTTCTCCACATCCCTCAATTATTTTTGCACTTCCATATATCCTATTGGCACTGGATTCATGTATTCTCATCTTGGAGAAATACTTTTTATCTTCCAATACTGTGTGCATTGTAGCACAATCCGCTAGACATATATCTCCATCGTTGATATTTGATCGTAACATTTTTATGTTACTTTGATCCTATAAAATGTATAGGTGCATATAATGTAAAAAAATTAACAAAATAAAAAATAAAAATTAAATTAAACACCAAAAGAAAATTACATCTGAAATTAAAATAGCAAGCTAAAGCTTAAAAATACAAAAAAGAAGAATCCATGTTGATATCATTCATTATCATTGTGGTCCATAAAATTTGCGATGTCGAGATGCATTCCAACCTTATCATCATTATAAAAATCATTGAGATAGCGGAGAAAAAGTTTCCTTTAAATTTTTTTCCTTTATCTTTTTGTGACTATTGGTATAAATCAACAAAATATCTCGGTGTACGACACACTTGAGACCAATGTCCACTCATATCGCACCGATAACATATTGTATCTTTTTTCCTTTTTAGACACATTTTAATTTTCAGCCATTCGATGATCTTTCATTTTATTATCTCCATGATACAAATTATTTGGTGGAATGCTTCGGCCTCTTCCTCTACCTTATCCATGACCACGACTGCGACCACGTCCTCGGCCACGACCATGTATATATCCATGTCCACGACCTTTCCAGCGGTTATAATTCGATGAAGTCGTGTTCATTTCATAGAACGGTGTAGAACCATTGGGATGAGCATGATGATTTTTCATTAATAGCTCATTTTGTTGTTCTGCAACGAGGAGAAGCTGCAACAACTCGCGATAGGTCTTGAAATCCTTTGAATGTAGATAATGCCTTTTCCAACTTATCGTAATCACTTATATTTTCTCCACATAGCTTCATTCTGGAGATTATTTCGAACATCGCAAAATGATATTCATCCACGGGTTTATAATCCTGGAATCTCAAATTCAGCCAGTCATTCTTTGCCTTTGGGAGGATCACATATTTTTGGTGATCAAATCATTCTTTAAGAGATTCCCACAAATCTGCGGGATTTTCTTTTGTTCGATATTCATTCTTTAACCCATTGGTAATATGATGGCGTAAAAATATCATGGCTTTTGTCTTTTCTCCTCCAAGAAATTATTATCTTTATCGATAGTGGCTCAGATGCATTTTCGCATCAAATGCCATCTCATGTAATTTTGCAAAGAGGCATCGAGTGACGCGATTTTGAGATTTACTAGGACCGACATTATAACTATATTCAAAAATAAAATTCAAGTTAATCATTATCATAATAATATTTAGAATATGATATAGAAATAAATATGTTAATAAAAAATATAAAAATTAAATTAATAGATAAAATTAAATGACATGAATAAATAACATAAATAAATGACATAAAAATAAATAATTAGGTGGCATGGCCTCCTTTATTAAAAAAATAAAATACTAATACAGAGGTATTAAGATATTACATGGTAGTCGAGTTTATAAAATTATATAATATAAAATGTATATTTTATATTTGTTATTTAGTCCATAATATTTGATATTTTAGTCCATGATGTATTGAATTCAGTCCATGATGTCTGAATTCAGTCCATGATGTCCGGTATACAGTCCATGGTATTCAGTCCTATATGTCTGGTATTTAGTCAATGATGTTCATATATATTATTTCTAAATCGAATCCAAAATAAAAACTAAAATTGATTGAAAATAAAATAAATAAATTTAAAGAATTTTTTTACGGTAAATTTTTTTAACGGCGTAATTTTTTTACTATGTAAATTTTTTTACGGTGTCAAATATATGGTTTTTATTTTTAGTTTGTTAAAAGCGTCTGTACTGATAATGTGTTAAAAAATTAATTATATTATAATCGTAATATATATATGTATATATATATATGGATATACGTTATATAATTATGTATGAGCATATATATTACTATGTATGTACATGTAGCATGATATATGATAGTATATATATATATAATATGATATGCATAATATATGATATATCATATATACATACACTACAAAAAAACTGGCATTTTCCAACGAACATATCCGTTGGAAAATGCCAAAAATCCGTTGGAAATCGTTGTTTCCAACGGACGCCAACGGATTCCCGTCCGTTGCGAATAGTTCGTTGCAAATGAGGATCCGTTGCAATTCGCAACGGTCATCCAACGGATTATGTCTGTTGCAGCTTTTCAACGGACTTGGCAACGAAATTTTCCGTTGGAAACCTGGTAACGGACGCCCGTTGGAAACCTTTGTAACGGATCACCGTTGCAACCTTGTAACGGACGGCCGTTGGAAAGCAACGGCTGTCCATTGCAAATTACGCGGGGAAAAATTCATCTTTCAACCATGCATCCGTTGCCATTTGGCGGGAAATAGCAACGGACGTCCGTTGCAAAATGGCGGGAAAAGATTTGGCGGGAAATAGGTTCCAACGGATGCCCGTTAGAGGTTCCATGCCCGTTGGAAATTTTGAAAAAAAATAAAAAAAATAAAATTTTTAAAAATTAAAAATATTTTTAAAAATAAATAAAAAGTTTTTAATTAAAATATTAAATTGTTCACAAAAAACTAAAACTAAAATTACGTTAATCTACCCTATTAAATTTTGTTTAAATCGGCGAGATCGATATCGTCTCCGTGATAGCCATCACGTCTAGAGGGAGTTGCATCTGAATCGGGAACCGGTTCTTACTGCGACGTTAATCCCCTCCCTTGCCCCGACATCAACTCGATTCTCCCTTGCCCCGACATCAACTCGATGACGCTCTCCAGGTGCTGCACTTTGGCTCGAGTTTCTCGAAGTTGTGCTTCGAGATCTTTGATCCACCGTTGTTGCGAAAAACTCTCTTACACCGCGGGAGGTACCGTTGTGACGTCCTCGATGATATCCTTTTGAAGCGCCCCGAGACCGTATGGACGTCCCTTATACGGTCTCACCGACTACAAGACAAACAAAAGTAACGTTAGATTTTCACAAATTATTTGATTAATAATTTAGAAATAAAATAATAACCTTTTACCTCTAAATAAATTTGGTCCTTTTGTAAAGGACTGAGGTCGTCGGGGCTTGAACCGCAAGCCTGAGATTACTGTGTGATCTTCTCCCTCACAGCTCTCACGGTTCGCTCCGCTCGAGGATCAACGAGTTCCGGTTCGTCGGCCTCTTCCCCGACAACCGACTTCTTCTTTGCATGGGTTTCTAATATCACTTCAAAAAGAGTCGGTTCTCTTCCCATCCATTGCATCTACAATATAGAATAAATATTGTTAGATAAATATTTAAATAAACAAAAAATCTAAATAATTAAAATTTTACCAATTCTTTTTTTCTTTTCGTGAAGGATTTTGATCCCGTAGTATGGCGATACGAACCATCTCCGGGAACTATCTCACCGTAGCGATTTTGTTTGGCCTTCTCGCTCTTGGCCTTGAATTCCTTGGACTCCCAGTGCTCAATCATTTTGTTGAAGACCGCTTCGGTTGCCTATCTCGGTTTTCTATTGTTGGCGTAGTAGTTGCGCTTTGCACCATTCATCATTAGGCGCATCCGAACCTGCATGTCGCGCATCCATGCTGTAAAGATGCGCGTTGTATGAGTTCTCTACCATCTGTATGAACGCTGCAAATAAAGTTATAAAATTTTTAGTTTTCAAATATATAATTAAAAAAAATTAAATATAATTAAAAAAACTTACGTAAAAGTGCGCCACCATCGCTGACGCATAACTTCTGACGTAACTTGCCAGGAATAGTAGAGATCGTCCTATAAAGACCCTTGGGTGATGTTTTTGTTGGTGTGTTTTAATACATCATCCTCATCAAACCTGCATATCAAAAATAAAATGTTAGACAATATTTATAAAATATAATAATACAAATCAAAATAATTAGATACTATTTACCATAACGTCCCAGGAGCACGTTCTGGATCGATGATCGGAAGGGTTGGACGCCCATCGAAATCATCGATCAACGCATCGATATCTATCATATCGTCCTCGTCAACAAATATCGGTGGTGCCGATACTGGAGACGGAGGAAGATATGATGGTGGGGGCGGCGGGGAGGCGCTCCCGCAGAACCAGCAAGTAAACCACTCGATCCAGTGAAACGTCTCGGTCTCATTGTTTCTATATTTTCGAATAGTTTGTATGTGAGATGTGAATTTTAGAGAAGGTTTTTGTGTTTGAATTGTGTTGAAATAAGAACAGTTCCGTCGGATTATATATATCGAAATTTCCAACTGGCATCCGTTGGAAATCCCAACGGAAGCCCGTTGGAAAACACGTCATCGCAACGGAAGGAGTAAATTGACGCGACGTTTTGCATTCCCAACAGACATTCGTTTGGATTTCCAATGGATGCCCGTTGGAAATGCGTGTTCCCGAGGCGACAGACGGCTAAATGGCGGCTCGTCTGCCTTTGCAATGGTCATCCATTGGAAATTCCAACGGATGACCGTTGGAAAACCTGCAAAAACGGTTGGGAAAGCTGCATTTTCTGCAGTCATTATTACGCTTTCCAACGGTCATCCATTGGGAATATCCAACGGATGACCCTTGGAAAGGCAGAACGTCACGTCAATTTACAGCGTGTTTTCCAACGGGCATCCGTAGGAAATTCCCAATGGATGACCGTTAGAAATATTGAAAAAAATTCAGACATTTTTTCTAAGTGTCGGGGGCGAGTTCGTGTTTTAACGGGCAATCGTTAATATTTTCAACGGGCAACCGTTAATATTTTCAACATTGGTATTAGATTATTTAATTTGTTATTACATCAAACATCGTTTATATAACATGTTCGATTGTATTAACATTTCGATTGTTCGATTACACATCATACATCAAACATCAAACATCGTTCATGGACGTTATACATCATTTACATTACACATCATCTACATTTATTACACATAGTAAACATTATTGTATTTACATTTCTTCTTCAGTAGATTCATCGATGGGCGAGTCGTCCTTCGCTTGTTCATTGAATTCATTGATGTTTTCATCTTCAACATCTTCCGGTTCAACGTCTTCATAATCGCGTATGAGTTCTCTGTCTATGTCATTTCTCGCAAGAATCTCCTCGCGATCTGTATCAATTAAACGAATCGGATGCGGATGATCGGGTTGCAACGGATCATCTTTATCATCAGAGCTTATGATCCCTCGTGGCTTGACCTTTACTACGGCCCACCACTCCTCTCTTCGACGTTTCAATGTAGTTGGATATTGCACGTAACATACTTGATCTGCTTGATCTATTGTGATGAATGGATCATACTTACCATATTGTCATGCCGGGTTGACGTCAATTCCTCCCCAACGGTTTTTTCGTTTTCCACGTCCTACGGTTGGGTCATACCACTGACATTTAAAAAGTATAACCTTCAACCCAACGAGACCGGAATATTCCAGTTGTATGATTTGGTGCAAAATACCGTAGAAGTTATCACCCTCTATATCACTATTAACGCAAACGCCATAGTTGTATGTGCTTCTATGTTTTCCGTGTTTGTACGTGTGTGAGTTCATTTGCATTTAGATGAGGATATGTACCAAGCACTTCTTCGTCAAATATCCTGAATAATAAAAATACGTTACATTTTAATATAATATATATATATATATAAAGATTGAAATTATAATATGTACCATGTACGTACCTTTCGAACGGTAATAACCATTGCCAATTAAGTAGTATATATGTGTGGACATGATTATACTCCTTTCGTGTTAACCAATATTCATCGGATTTACCTTCTGTATGTCCAATCGGTGTAAACAGCTCAGGAATTGTGTCAAACTGCGGATTATATTGATACAGATAATTTGTGTGATCATCCGTTGCACGTCGTTCTTTCGTCTGAATATGCGACTCGAAATAAAATGTGCTGAAGTATGTGATTTCTTCCAGCAAGTATTGTTTGTCAATAGATCCTTCGACCGCTGCTTTGTTTTTTGCTTTTTTCTTTAAATGAAAGAAAAACCTTTTGAAAGGATACATCCATCTGAATTGAACTGGCGCATCGAGTATTGTCTCATCTGGTAAATGTATTGGCAAATGCTCCACGACATCGAAGAATGAAGCCGGAAAAACTTTTTCCAATGCACATAATACTTCGGAGCTATTGTTTTTCATTACTTCCAAGTCATCACCTTTTAAATTCCTCTAACATATATCTCTGGAAAATATGCTGATTCCGCATAACACATCGTGAACATTCCGTGGTAAGAGCTCAGCAAATGCGATTGGAATGAGTCGCTGCATGAAAACGTGACAATCGTGACTTTTCAATCCGATCAGCCTCGAACCAACAATATCCACACACCGAGCAATGTTCGATGCATATCCATCGGGAAACTTAACATCCTCTTTTAACCACTTTAATAATGTTGTTTTCGCCGAACCATACAATCTGAATACCGGAATAGGTGACCTTCCATCTCGTAATTCCAACTCAGGTCGTCGGCATATTGACTTCAAACTTTTCTTGATTGTATATTATCGTTGGTTTTACTCGTCACATTCAAAACAGTATTTATGATGTTATCGAAAAAGTTCTTCTCGATATGCATAACATCTAAATTATGATGTAATATCAATGATTTCCAGTATGGTAGTTCCCAAAAGATACTACGTTTATATCAGTTATGTCATTCACCTTGACCTTTTGGTTTACGATGCCCACGATCTCCACCGCATTCTACCGATTCTTGTAAATCCTCCATTGTATTCAATCTTTCGTATAGGATTTGTGTTTCGGTTTGCATGCACAGTGCCTCTTCTTTTTGTACCACGTTCTTCAGAAAATGTTTTTTATCTTTCCGGAAAGCATGACCACGAGGAAGAAATCTTCTATGACAATCAAACCAACATGGTTTCTTACCATGTACTAGTCGAAATGAATTTGTATCCTCCATGCAATAAGGACATGCTAATCTTCCGTGCGTCCTCCATCCAGATAACATTCCATACGCAGAAAAATCGCTAATTGTCCACAACAAGACCGCTTTCAATCTGAAATTTTGCTTAGTATTGACGTCATAAGCAAGGATTCCTTCGTTCCACAACTGTCGTAATTCATGAATTAAGGGCTGCAAAAATACATCGAAATTTTTCTTCGGATGTTCTGGTCCTGGAAGCAGCAACGTCAGAAACATTACCTCTCTTTTCAAACACATCTCGGGAGGTAAATTATACGAAGACAAAATCACCGACCACAGAGAATATTGACTTCCAGAATTTCCATAGGGACTAAAACCATCCGTGCACAAGCAAAGATAAACACTTCTCGTTTCATACGCGAACTCGGGAAATATTTCATTGAAATCTTTCCAAGCGTGACCATCCGATGGATGTTGCATTACACCTTCGGCCGTGGAGTGTTCTGCGTGCCATCTCATTGCTGCAGTGATTTTTTTCGATTTATATAACCTTCTCAACCTGTTTGCTACAGGCATATAAAACATTTTCCTGTATGGTACATATTTCCGTGAAGATGGTTTTTTAGGCCGAAATCTGCTTGCACCACAAAACTTGCATTCCAACAAGTCTTTATCATTTCCCCAAAACAACATGGAACTGTTTCTACAAACATCAATTTTCGCATGTGGCACTCCCAAATCTTTTAACACATTCTTTGTTTCGTAGTATGTCTCGGGAGCTTGGTTATTTTCCGGTAAATATTCCGGCATTGTTTTACAAAATGAATCCATGCAATTTTCAGCCACATTGTAGTCTGTTTTAATACTCATCAATCTTGAAGATAAAGATAAACGAGACTGACCTTCACGACAACCTTCATGTATAGGTTGTTTCGCCGAATCCAATAGGTTGAAGAATCGACGTGCATCGATGTTTGGCATCTCTTCATGCATTTGTTCATTAACAACTCCAAGAAAAGCATCTGACACCATTTCCACATATGGATTGGTCGTTGATGCTTCATAAATAACATCTTCATTTCGTTCTACTTTTGCATCTTGCACACTATCTCTAACACCGCAATCTTTGCCGTGAAAAAACCAAATTTCGTAATTTTTAACGAAACTCACCTTATACAGATGTTTGCAAACAATTTCTTGACTTCGATACTTCATGTTTTTGCATCTTTTGCATGGACATAACATTGTCCCACGTTCTTGACACAAAGACTGCACCGATGCAAAACTCATGAATTGCTCTAATCCGTGTAAGAATTCTTTCGTAATCTCTTCGGTTACAGGATCTTTTCTTCTATACATCCAATCTATTGATCTATATATATTTCGATTTGAAGACGACGACATTTTTTCGAAAATGTTTTTGTTATTGATGGTTTGATGCACTCTTTAATATGATCTAAATAGTGAACGTTCCAACGGACATCCGTTGGAAATCGCAACGGATACCCGTTGGAGGTTCACGTGAATTTATTTAAACCGGTGGCCTCGACATTCACAACATCAACGGGCGTCCGTTGCAATTTCTAACGGGCATCCGTTAGAAGTTGCAACGAACGACCGTTGGAATGGTTTCTAACGGATCTTCCAACGGACAGTGCCAACGGATGGTTTCCGTTGCCATCCGTTAAAATTTGCGACGGATTTCCAACAGCCATTCCAACGGAGGTTTTCCATTACAAATCCGTTGCAATTTGCAACGGATTTGTAACGGATTTTTGCCCGTTGCAATTTCACCACATCCGTTGCAATCCGTTGGTACGCGTTTCCAACAGACGGATCCGTTGCTCCGTCCGTGGGAAATTGCGTGTTTTTTGTAGTGATATATCATATTATAAATATATTCATATATGATATATATGCATGATATTAACGTAGTAAAGATAGAAAATTAAGATAGAACTTGAGTATGAAAGAATGAAGAGAGTATGAGAGAATAAAGAGAGTTTTGAAATTTGTAAGTTGTGTACTGGAATGAATGATTTCATTGCCTATTTATAGAAAAATAAATATGACTCTTCAATTTGAAAAATCATAAATTCATTATGACCCTTTTATAAAAAAATTATAAATTCAATATGATCATTCATCAAAGTACTGATGCGCGACTGGATCGTGCGATTCACTTGGTTGTGCGGATGGATGCCTTTGAACCCGTAGACGGCTACGTGCTGAAGAAAGTTGGCCCAAATCTCAGTGAGACCGTCCAAAACCCTTGAGCATATGCACCTCTATAACTCTTAGAACGATTGAAGATGCCACAATGAC
>CM071865.1:36812893-36826117 GCA_036759665.1 Gynandropsis gynandra | reverse complement strand
CCTCGTTAAAAACCCGTCGTCGGAAAACCCGGTGGGACAAAACCGACGAGGGGAAAAGAGTACACGCGGGTCACTTTACCTAATCAATGACCGTTGCGGGTTAAGCTTCGGCTTGAATGACGTTCTTTAGGCTCGTGACTTCACGTGAACTAGCATACTCCTCATGAGCGTGGACGGACGTGAGGATCCCGATAATAGCTTCCTTGAGCTTCGCGGCCTTGGCTCGGAACATGGGACCAACGGGTATGATCAAAGCATCCTCTTCTAGAGCTCGGGCTCGGGTCACGGGACCGACATATTTTGACCTAGTGGCGTCTCGGGTCGCGCTGGAGGTGGTCGTGTCTCGGGCCGCAGGATTGGCGTCTCGGGTCGCGGGATTGGCGTCTCGGGCCGCGGGATTGGCGTCTCGGGTCGCAGGAATGGCGTCTCGGGTCGCGGCATCTCGGGTCGCGTAGATTCCCTCTTCTTCCTCTCTGCGGGTCGCGTCCTCCTCAGTGTTTTTGGTCGTGTCTTCAGCGTCCTCCGGGATCATATCACACAAGCAATCATGGTTCGTTACTTGATAAGTCGAATCGAGCAAGTCCCGAACTTGAACGATTTGTGTGAGATGAATCTCTCAATCTCAAGAACAATGAGCTAAGCTCCTTTGGTCTATAATTGGTTCGAAAATGACTTGTGTTTATTATTCATGCGTGCCTCCTTAAAAAGAAACAAGACCAAAACAAACTTCCCACATTACACTCCTATTCAAAAGTCTAAGACTCTTATTGACCACTAATCTTCCTAGATTTTATTCCTACTGATAATGCACGAAATAAGCCCTAAATTATAGGTGTTCTTGGTACAATTTGAATTCAATTTTGAATTTGAATGACATAAATCCAAGAAACTTCCTTTTGATGGGTCTTTGTGTGGTCCATGGACTTGTGAGGCTTTAAACCCTTCAAATGATGTTGCTATTCAATCTCTTGGGCTTCTAAGATGTCTTTAATCTTCTCTTGTAGCCTCATGGCCTTAGATCTAGTCCAGGGCCCCTTCAACATGCTTGAAACCTCGGAATTTGGCTCTAAGTGTGCACTAGAGGTCTCGTCGGAAATGTCGCCGGAATGTCGCCGGAAAAGTGATGTTCCGGTAGTGATCCTGTACTCATATGAAAGCTCTTTGAGTGCTGGTTCCCATGGTCTTTGTTTCATCGAATTTGGATTTGGGGAAGGCCTCCATTTAGGTGTTTTCGTACAAAGTCTCATCTTCGAGTTAGCTGGCCCGCGAATATCGGACGCGACCGTTAGTCCGCAAGTCTCGTCAACGGTCGGCATGTCCGCATCCTCGTCAGCATCCCGCATGTCCTTGTCAGCATCTCGTGCATCCACGTGGTTGTCTTTCCCGTTCGACCCAGCCGTTCCATCCTCTTGTTCGAGGCTTGCTTTCTTTGTGATATCCTTATCATTCCCTCCCCCTTGAAAAGGATTTGCCCGCAAATCCGCTTCGTCTGAAATACAAGGGCTAAGATCAGTATATTGAATGATGAGATAATGTTGTACTTATCTCGAAGATAAAGTTGATAGGCATTGTCGTTGATCCTCATCAAAACTTCGAATGTCTTGGTGAAGTCAGGTAGAGAGAGGAGAGGCGAGTGGATCAGCTTCTCCTTGAGCATTTGGAACGCTCTCTCTTGTGTGTCTCACCACACAAAGGCTCGGTCTTTCTTCATGAGCTCAGTCATTGGTGCCGCAATGGTGCTAAAATTGAGGACGAATCATCGGTAAAACCCCATGAGGCCTAGGAAAGTTCGAACCTCTCCAACCGTGCTTGCTTCAGTGACAAGGCAATAGGTTGATCTTCTTGCCCTTGTGTCGGATGGAATATCAGTTGGTGTAGCCGCCGTGCTGCACCTTTGCATCGTATTGCCAAGGACGGCCAAGCAAGAGGTGACTTGCTTGCATGGGTACCACATCACATAGGATCTCATCATCGTATCTTCTAATCCGAAATGGTACCCGAACTTGCTTGGTGACCTTCGTCTCTCCGCTATTGTTGAGCCATTGGATCTTGTATGGCTTCGGATGCTTGAGAGTGGTGAGTCCGAGCTTCTCCACAAGAATGGTGCTCGCGACGTTGGTACAGCTCCCACTATCAATGATGATGCTGCATATCTTGTCGTGGATGTGACCTCGAGTGTGGAAGATGTTCTCCCGGTGTTCGACCGCATCGTCCTTAGGTTGTGTGCTAAGGACCCGTCGTGTAACCAAAAGTCTTTCAAGCGCTGGATCCTCGTCTATCTCCTCCTCGGAGCTTATCTCCTTTGCTTGTTGCTCTTGATCGGATGAATGATCAGACTCGATATCGTCGTTTTTTAGAATGATCATGGAGCATCGGTTAGGGCAATCCCACGCGTAATGCCCTCGTCCGGAACACCGAAAACAAGAGATGTCTCGGGTTTGATGTGTCTGCGGTTCGGTGCTCCCTCTCCTAGATTGTTTGACGTATGGTTTGGGTTCGGGCCTTGATGCTCGGTCACTTCCCCTAGGATTCTGCCTAAGTCGCGGTTATGATCGTTGTGCTCGGTCCGTGCTGGGTGGTGCCCGATCTGGACGCACGTCTGTGCGCGCGGGTCGCTGCTCGGCTCGGTCCGTGGGCTGTTTTGCGAAAAACTTTGCCGCGTCTTAGAGCTGCTTCCTCCGTACCGTTGGTGCCTCGACCTCCTTAGTGGCTATCTCTCATATAATATCGCGAGATCTAGCAGCTCATTGAGTGTTTGGCACCAATGTGGCTCCACTTGCTCCAAAATATTGATGTTGAGGCCTCGTTTGAAGCGGTCCATGGTGGTCCGCTCGTTCTTTTGAGTTTGCGCCCTCACCATCAAATTTTGCATCTCCTTGTAATAATCCTCCATGGATAAGGATCCATGCACAAAGCTCACCATCAACTTTTGCATCTCCTTGTAATAATCCTCCACGGATAAGGATCCCTGCACAAGGAAATTCAGATTGTTACGCACTTCTTCATAATAATATGAAGGTACGTATCGGCTTCTCATGATTTGCTTGAGTTGTCGCCATGTGTTGACCGGTTGGTCACCATTCATCCTTCTGAAATGGATGATTTGAGCCCACCAAGTCAAAGCGTAATCACTGAATTTAGCAGTGGCTAGTTTGATCTTTCGTTGCTCGGTGTACTCGTGGAGATCAAACACCATCTCCGTGCATCTTTCCCACTCCAAGTATGCCTCCGGATCGCTACCCCGGTAAACATGGGAATGTCCACTCTCACCCAAATGCTTGGTAGAGATGACAAAAGGATTAAGGCACAAATCTCATAATCGAAATTGACTTCCACTGTCATCAACTGATTGATGATTGTGTTTAACTTATTGAGATATTAAATGACAGACACACCTTCTTCCATCTTCAAGTTGAATAACCTTTTCATTAAATGAACTTTGTTGTTCCTTGGAGGCTTTTCATATGTTCCCGATAAAGTCTTTATTAGCCTCGCGGTTGTTGACTCCTTGGCAACATTGTGAGCTACATTTTGAGATAATGTTAACTGTATGACTCCAAACACCTTCTGGTCAAGGCTTTTCCAATCTTCATCACCCAAAAGAGGTTTTTGAAGATTCTTACAGTTCAAATAATCCTCAATCCATAATTTTCAGAATGAGAAATCTACATTAAAGATAATAAGACTTTTACCCAAAATTTTCTCGTTCATCATAACTCGTTACTTTATCAAATCAAGCTTTGATACCAGTGGTTGGGGAAACAACGAGAAATAGCGAATGAATAAAATTTATAGTGGTTCACCTTCAGTGTGAGAGCTACATCCACTTTAAACAATGACCACAAATATTTGTTATGAAACAAAGGAAGAAATACAAGAGGAGACAAGAGTCTAACTCTCACCGGGATACAATATACATGTATTAACCCTCAAAAAATTTTCTTTCTTTCTCTCTCTTTTCCTCTCTTTCTCTTCTTCTTGGTGGCGTGTTTTCCTCCTCTTTCAATGCCTCCTTATATAAGCATGAGAAGGAAAAAATGTCAATAATGTAGGTACCTAACTTGCACCATTTGTCAACAATGGTGGTGTTTTTATGTATACCGCAACTTGTAGACCAAGCTTCAACAGGATAGTACAATGCGAACATGGTTGTTCCATGGGGATGATCGTCATGCATGTTCAGAGTTCATGTGGAAGAGTCGGTGTGAGGGATATGACAATCGGCGACAGAAATCTCCCTACTGAAATCACACTCAAAGAAGAGGTGTGCATGTGTTTCTTCTTGTTGACCATATAGGGGACGTATGGTACCTGTTTGAATACCCCATCGGTGAAGCCGATCCCTAGTTGGGAGGCGAATTTTCATTGCAAGCCAAAGAATAAAAGCATAACGAGGAGCTGATTCGTTGAACCAAATAGACTCAATCCAAGGTACCTTTGATTGTTTTTCCCGAATCAATTCCCATGTATTTTTTGTTGAGAAGATTGCTCTGAACTCTGATTGTTGGTGTATCCACAAGAATGTGTCTGGTCCTTCTTTTCCGTGGGAACAAAAACAGATGTTAGTGTGAATGGAACCGAGATGGATGTTAGGTGTGAATAGAGATGGATTGTTGGTGCATCCATATGCTAGTTTTGCTTGATAATGGAGCTTAAATAGTACATTTTCTATGGGGTCCACTAATTTAAGTCTTGGTTGGTCTTCATAAAGTATTTTTTTAGTTCAAAGCGTTTACTTGTATTGCCGCCATCAAACTACGTGATAATATTAAGATTCAAACAATAGATTATTTGGCTTGCAGTTTCTGCATCAAAGTAAAGTATATAATATCAATTTCTATGTTAAAAATAATATTCAAGTGTGTATAAAACCAATTAGACACATAGTCAAAACGAATTTAGACAATAAAATAATTATTTTTTAAATTAAAATATTTTGTTATACATTTGATCCGCCGTATCTTTTTATTTGTTTATGATTTGAAATTAGTCGTTTAAAATATTCTGTAATACGTTTGATCCGTCGTATTTGATTTTCCGTATCTGTTTATGATTTAAAATTAGTAATGTATAAGATGTTTCTTTCTTCACGATGACAATCAAATATAAATTGTGTATGATTTTATATTCGGGTCCAATCACCGGTATGTATTTTTAAAAATAATACATAATGATTTTTTACATAGAAGATTAACTATATATTATTATTAATATTATAACATAGGATATATATTTTCAGATATGAGTTGGAACACAAAATCTTCATTTTCTAATTAAAATAAAATTTGCGAGGGATATTTTTAAAGATTAGTTGTACCTAAATTCAATAAACTAGGGAGATATTTCTTAAAAAGAAAATATTTTACTTATCAACAAAGAAGAGAACAAGAGATAAGTGGAAGTGAATTGCTCATCTGGTTATCTTGTATAAAATATTAGTTAGATTGATAATCAACTGTAGAATAAAAAATAAAAAAGGTAAAAATTGAAATAGATGGGAAGAGAGACAAATTTATTATTAATTATATACAAATAATTTAACTTATACATTTTATTTATAGGTTTTAGTATTTTTTATTAATTATATTTAAAGATATATTGATATATAAGAATAAATATGTTGAAAAGTGCGACAATGAAACCATAAGAATATTGTAGTTCAAATCATGAAATTAGGGGATATTTTTCCAGAAAAGAAAATATATTACTTATCAACAAAGACATAGAAAGGAAAAGAAATAAAGAGCAGTACAGCAAGTCCTTTGCACTCTCTCTTCCTGTTTACTCACCCAAAAGGAGCAAAAGAAAACCCCCGTAAAAGGCGGAGAAAGACGGAATCCTCTGCTTACGGCCCAGCTGAAGCTTATCTACACCATCAGTCACAACCCACAAACGCCCAACCCAAAAGACAAGAAATTTCTTTTATAAAAAAATCTAAAGAAAGTCTAATCTTTATGGAGGAGAGAAATCAAAAGAAGCCGCTTTCTCCGGCAGAGTCTTCGTCCTCTTCGTCATCTTTTTCCCCATCTCCATCTCCCTGAACGCCATTTACATTGCAAGAGACTCCAAGTGAGTTATAACAAGAGAGAGATAAGCTATCCTATTGATTACTCTGGTTATCGATACGAATCTTTATTTATTTATTTATTTATCACTCTTCTTTTTTTTTTGTATAATCTCTCTTGTGATTAGATGAAGCTTTCCTCTACTTCCGTTGCTGCTGCATTTACAATCCATGGATGCCCTGCCGATGTCATAAGAATAGCACATTACAAACCCATAAATTCCATATATTCAGCAAAAAATTCAATGATATCATTATGAAGTTTCAGATTCTGAAGAATGAGGACCAGTTTTCGACTTTTTAGTTCAACAGTAGTGATGAACTTTCAATGAATGTAGACAAATTTTGGGAAATAATCTCATACGCTGAATTTTCAGGCAATTTCACCGATAAAATACTTAACGAGATACAAAATTCAACGTAAATCTTTTAAAAAAATCGAAACTTAATACGAAATACTGAAACCCAGATGAGGAAATTTTGATTAAAACCTTATGAGAAATTTTCGGCAAAACCCAGATGAAAAATCATTTGAGAAATTACATAGAAAACCGAGGAGACACTGAAGGAACTTACTTAGTGATTGCTCTGCTGAAAATCTTCGAGAAACATCTCTGCAGATCATCTTCCTCAATAAATCCTTCGCTGCCGACGAAACTCCCCGGAAAATCTTCGGAGGAAACCGCAGATTCCCACGGATAACGGCATCGAATATCTCTTCCGCCGTCTCGCCGTAGAACGGAGGAGTTCCGGCGAGCATAGTGTAGAGAACGACGCCCACACTCCAAACGTCGACTTTCTCAGCGTAAGGTCTCCCCGTCAAAACCTCCGGCGCCACATAATACGGCGTGCCCACAACGCCTACGGTAGTCTCGCCCTCACCCAACCAAATCCCAGACCCAAAATCGCAGATCTTAACGACGTCTTTTCGCAGATCCACCAGAATATTCTCCGGCTTGATGTCCCTGTGTACGACACCGTGTCGGTGAGAATGCGAAACGGCGGAGAGAATCTGCTTCGCATACGCCGCCGTTTGAGCCTCAGAAAGAGGACCAGAGGAGACCAAGCGGTCGTATATCGTGACCGCCGGATCGATGAGCTCCATGACAATGGATAGCGAATCGTTAGTCTCGATGAGATCATGGATTTTGACGATGTTTGGGTGTGGAGATAACAGAGCCATTATCTTAGGCTCGTCATCGATGCACGCACGGTCAAGCGCATCGTCGGCGAGTGCGGCCTTGTCAATGGTCTTGCAGGCGAAGAAATCTCCGGTCGACGGCGCGTACACGCGCGTGACGGTCCCAAAGCGGCCGCGACCGATTTCCTCGCAAAACTGATACTTGTTGCTGCTGTTGTGAAGTGTTTGGGTATAACTCATGACTTTTTTCTTCTTCTATGGGATTTTTGTTTTGTGGTTGTTTGTTTAGGAACGAAGGGAAATATTGGTGTGAGAATTTATAGAGAGAGATTATGGGAAACCCGTTGGGAGAAGGAAACGAGAAAACAGGGATATTCGTTTTGATGCTATCAGGTTTTTAGAGATTCGGGAGTTTAATTCTTAGGTATTTTCTCTGTATTTATATAATTTAAATTGTTTTCCATCAATGCTCTTTATTTTGAGTAATTTTTCTTTATTAATTTTTTTTATTTTACTTTACTTTTCACTTATTTTTGCTGTAAAAGGTTTTACAAACCTACCATTCCGCTTTCTTGCTACCGTGAAAGACTTTTTTTCCGCATCGGCTAATATTCTGGATAAAATTTCGAAATATTAAGAACAAATTTAAGTAAAATAGCATTAGAATATATAATTTCAAATGTATATTTCAATTCTACGTAGAACTATAATGTGAAAAAAACAAAAGTTGAACTTTTTTCTAGTTTAAACTCAGCAAAAAAAGATTAAAAGAATCCAAAGTTTAATAGGATGTTTAAAAGTTATCATTTACAACAATGTTGTGTTATTATCAGATTTGGTAATTTTTTGTTACTAAATTCTCAGTAAAATGATTACATGTTTATTTTTAAAATATTTTTTATAAAAGTATTATGATTTTTATGTATTTAGATGATTATTATCCAATTTTTAATTTTATCCAAAAGACTATTAAATGAGAAACTTTTTTTTATATACTATATATCAATAGAGATATTAATATTTCTAACAAATTAATGTAATCTTTTATTTACTTTTCGTCAAATTAATTTTGATCTTTTCAAAATATAATTTTCAATTCAAACTATTTACAAGGGATATTTTTTAAATTAGTAAAATTTGAATAAGTTTTCAACTTCGCACATTTTTAAATGAAAAAAAGTTCAACAAGTAAATTTTACATGTCTGTAACTTTTATATACTTTTAATTTTATTAAAGAATCCATCTTAACAATATCCTATATATCCAAATATATTTTCAAAATATAAAATAGAAACACTAATCATTACATATAAATCCTAGTTAAATTTGTTTTTAAAAAGTAATTTTAATAAATTAATATTTTTTTAAAAAATAGATATTTTTAAAGGTAAATTATAGAAAGATAAAATGGGTACAAATAGTGTATAAATAAGGGCAATAGCTTTTTCAACGTGGACTTCAATTAAGAGACGGAACAAAGCTCAACGCAAAGGGCAACAGTATGTACTGTTTCAATATATACTTGCATATATTATAAAAAGATAGATTCCCATTCCTTTTAAATTCCTTTTTGGAGCTGTGATTCCAAAATTCAGAAAAAAAATGAAGCAAAGATTCTCCACCTTATTTTATAGGGAATCAAGCATTGTTCCGTTTCTTTATATTTAATACCATTAAAGAAGTGATTTAATTTGGGTAATGGGTTATTAAGTTAATAAAAAAGATAAAGCTCTAGATACATGATATATTATAACATCTCAATGAACAAAAGTGTTGAAGACAGAAATTTGATATGGATATTTTAAGTTTGTTTAATTGATGCAAACCAACCTATATATATATATACACATAATATTTTTCAAAATAGAAATTGATATTAAAAAATAAAGGTCCCAAAAGAATAGGAGCAATATATATCCTTTTAAGTTAGATTGCACAAACTATGCATGTCTAATTGATAATAAACAAATTGAATTTCGTTTAATCTAATTTTTAGGTGAAAATATGTGCAAACTGATAATGAATGGAAATGTGATGAATATATAAATATCTTTTAAGAATTCTAATGTTTACAAAGTGATGGTCAATAAGTAATCTATTGTTCGCTAAAATTCGAATGAAAAGTTGGACAATAGTGAAGAATTGACATGTCTTTGAAATGGATCAAAAGGGGTAATTTTGCGTGAAAGTTGACTTTACGAGAATTTGAAATTACACTCTTTTACAAATTAACAAATTTCCAAAATTATTCAAATAGTAGATGTTGAATCTTGGAGATACATAATAATTTACCAAAAGAAAAAAACAACTACACGTTAGAATCAGATAGTTCAGAGATACAAATTTATATTAATATATCAAACTGATAAATTAAAATAAACAACAAAATTAAAAGTATCGGATGCATATTTGACAGAAACCTAGACTTAACAATGTCCTAAAATAGAAAAATTTATATTGTATGATATAAAATTTATTGAACGATCATAATAGATTATGAGAAATCTTGTCGCATTTACTTTATTTTTTTTAAGATTAATAGGAAAAAAATGAAGAAGAAAATCATTACTTGTTTTTCTTGTTCTCAACTGAAGCTAGACTATCTCATTTGTAGATTACATTGGTTATAAATTATCATGAGTATGTTGGGGTATTTTTTTAAAACGAAAAAGAACAATGTTTTACTCACACCCATTCATTTCGTTTCCGAAAATTTGAAGGAAAAAAAATCAAACAGAGCCCAATTTCCAACAAGAGTTTAAGAGTCCAAGTCCAAAGACCATATTTTGACATTAATATTACTAATTTATAACCCGCATATTATGCAAGTAAATTTTTATTTTATAACGATCTATTTGAAAAATATATATAAATACAAAATAAGTTATGATATTATATTTATTTATTTATATATTTTAATGTTTTATGGATCTTTTTCTTTATATAAATTTAATATATTAAAAATTATTTATTTATTTTTATTATTGAAAAATGGAAATTAATTAAGAGATAAATTGAATATAAATTGTATAGAAAATAGACATTAATTAGAGACTGTAAATGATATTATGAACACTAATTTTTTTTCATTCCAATTTTTTTCAATAATATATCTAACTTTAAAAACTTATAATTATAGTTTTTTAAAATTTAAATTTATTTAAATATGTTAAAATTTAAAAAAGTTCAAGATAATTAATTTTAATTAATATAAATTACTAAAACTAATATTGTTTTAATAATTATTTCGTCAAAGTAATATTTTTATTTGTGTTTATTTTTTATTTTTGAAAGATAGAGTTGAAAAATATATATAAATTTAAAATAAATTATAATATTATCTTCGTTTATTTATATATTTAAATTTTTCATGGATCATTTTTTTGTAGAAATTTAATATATGAGAAATTAATTATTTATTTTAATTGTAGAAAAAAAGTATATTAATTGAGATAAAGATTGAATCTAAATTATATGAAAAATATACATTAAATAGAAAAAAAAAATAATATGATGGACATTAATTTTGTTCTTCATTCCAAAATTTGTTTTCAATAATATATATAATTTTAAATACTTGTAATTGTAGTTTTTGAAAATTTTAATTTATTAAGATAAGTTAAAATCAATTTTTTTCAAAATAAATAATTTTAAATAATATATATAACTAAAATCATTTTTATAAATAATTTAACGTCAAAGTTTACATTAATTTGATTATCATACATACATACATATATATATACACACATATACTCTATATACTCTGCATATTTGGAAGCTCAAGATTTTTAGATTTTAGAGAAAAAGGTCTATTCCCCTTAATTTCCCTTGAAACTTTCTCTCTCATCATATTTCTCCCTAAACTATCATTACTAATCCTATTCTCCATTAAACTTTAAAAATTCATCCTATTTCTCTCTCCGTTTAATATCCGTTAATTTTTCTGTTAAATTTTTTAAAACAGCCTATTTTTCCCCAAACCCGGAACTACAGAGCTCGAGACGTTGTTCCTCCAAGAAAATGACTTGGTTAATATATCAGATGACTTCTTTAGGTCTATGCAACTATTACAAGAAACTGACTTGGTGAATATATTAGGTGACTTCTTTAGGTCTAACCAAATTCATATCTTGCACTCATGTTTCTCGGATATTGAAAATTTTACACAAAACTTCATGCGTCGAAACACCAAAAAAATAGATGTATTGGAAGGATGTGGTATAGAAACTTATTGATTTTTTAGGGGATGCAGTATAAACTACATCATATGTGATCATTCAAACTCCATCTTTGCTTCTTGATGGTCTGCCCTCATTCAAAGTTTTACATGGTTCTAAACCCAATTACCACAACATACAAGTCTTTGGATCTTGATGTTATGTTCACAACAATAACACACATGGAGACAACTTTACTCTTACGATTACTCGTTCAATTTTTGTTACTTATCCGATGGGTAAAAAAAGTTTGGTGAGCTTATGATATTGACAATTGGAATTCTCATGATTTCACATGATATTGTATTTAAAGAAGATGTGTATCGTATATGAATTGTCACTATATTCATGTTTGTGCCTCATCATGCCATCAGAATGGTTTTTCTTCCTCGATGTTGCACAATCCGAAGAAAGGGGGTATACCCACTTTAGACAACAAGGGAGTTCTACATTAGACAATTCTACAATGGTCTCCCCACCATAGTCACGACTCCTCGACTTTAAGGCGAATGAGAACCAAGGACTAAGTATGAGTCTTTTGGACTTGGACAATGTGTGTGGATTCCATATACTTGTCTAAGGGGTTATGTGATCAAAATTTTCCGTGTACTGGACGTGACAGATTGGAAAAAATGATGGGAGTCATCAATGGATACCCGTAGAAAATAAAATGGTGGGATTTAAAATAATCCAATGGATGTCCATTGATAATGTAATGAAAAAATTTTAAATCTAAAAAATAAAAAAATATTTATATAGATAAAATTTATACAAATTAAAACACTAATTTACTACATGTCATCTAAACCGATATCGCCGTCTTCATCTCCGTGCTCACCAATGCCTCGTGAAAGGGTTACATTGGAGTCGATGATCGATTCTTATCTTGGCGTTGTTGCCCATGTCTGTGGCGGTGGCTGATAGGGCTGGGCACGGGTCGGGTACCCGGATTTTTGAGGGTACCCGAACCCGGACGGGTAGGCATTTTCCTACCCGAACCCGAACCCGAGAGCGGGTACCCGAATTAAATTAAATGTTAAGAAAACCTTAAAATCCATAAATTCATTTTATTACCTCTTTGAGACGTTTTTAATCAAGTAAATTAACCATTTGCCTTCTAATCATAGTAATCTAATTCCTTAAATGTATAAATTTGAAGCAAGTTCTTATACTGGAAAACACAGATCTCCATGGTGCTCTGCCATGCCCTCCACGGATCTCCATAGTGAGAAATTGAGACAATATTGTAGAAGGAACAAACACGGACTTCAACTCATGGTTACAAACTGATAGATTATTAGGGTTTTCTGATATGGGTGCATTGGTTCATGGTACAAGCTAGCTTTCTATTCTGTAAAACAGATACGAAGAATTGACGAGCTCAAAATCACAAGGGCCGATGGAAACAAGGGCGCTTACCGGCGGTGAGGGTGAGAGAGCACGGTGAGGACCGGCGGTGAGAGAGCACGGTGAGGACCGGCGGTGAGAGAGCACGGTGAGGCCCGGCGGTGAGAGAGCACGGTGAGGGTGAGAGCACGGTCTGTCTGTCTGGTGGTGAGGGTGAGAGAGAAACGGTCTGTGTCTGAGTGAGAAAGGGAGGAGGCGCCGTAGAGATATGAGAGAGAAATGGTCTGTGTGTGTCTGAGTGAGAGAGGGAGGAGGCGCCGTAGAGAAACAATTTTAGGTTACATGGTGGCAATGGCATATTTGTAATTACTATGACTAAATATATATATTTATATATATATATTCGGGTACCCGCGGGTACCCGTTTAAGGCATTTTCATACCCGAACCCG
>CM071865.1:36774791-36788031 GCA_036759665.1 Gynandropsis gynandra | reverse complement strand
TGTATCAAAAACGTCTCCTAAATCGTGCAAGAAATACGTATGAAAACGAGATGATCAAAATACATCATTTCCAAATTGTGATAGAAAAGTATAGTCAAAGAACTAAAAAAAAATATAGTGCATTTTCTACTTTAAAGCATTATACACATGCTTCCTAACTTCTCCAAGTTCTTTCCTAATCTAGTTATAAAACAATGGTGGGTTTGCTCAACTTTCTAAAGGCACAATGGAAAATAATCACCTTGCGACTTCGGCACATCTCTTGATTTGGTCTGCAAGTTAAGACAACGCTCTAAAACAACTCTTTTTTTCAAAGATAATTTCAGATTTTTTTAACATGCTCGAAGAGGAGAACGATACGTGTGAAACCATTATGCTTTCCTTTTTCCTTTCCCATAATTCGCCTTTGAGGTGAAAGTGTTTCAAATAAAGAATTACCATGAAAGTTTTGGGAACTTAAAGTTAGAATCATTTTTTTTAGGTAAAAAATGACCTATCACTTGGCAGTTGAGAAAATAATATATGAGACCAACTAATTAAGAATATAAGAATTTCCGATCCAATGTTAAAATAACTACCAGATTAGTTC
Source organism: Gynandropsis gynandra (assembly GCA_036759665.1). Classification (NCBI taxonomy): domain Eukaryota; kingdom Viridiplantae; phylum Streptophyta; class Magnoliopsida; order Brassicales; family Cleomaceae; genus Gynandropsis; species Gynandropsis gynandra. Next base: position 36,787,442 of record CM071865.1, on the reverse strand, counting down.
GAATGTTAAAATCACTTGGTAGTTCGAAAAATGCCATCATTTTAGACATGTTCTTGGAGCATTGAGGTTGTAACAGGAATGTCACCTGCTCTTGCATGTCTTAGTGAGAGTGGATGCAAGACCTGCAAAAGGTACACATATACACGACAGAACCAGGTTTAAGCACATTCAACCACTTGGTACAACTTAACAATTTGGAAGAGAGAAATGTTACCAACAGTTAATAGAAAGGTAATAGTAGTATGAGTGTATCTAAGGTTTCATGGATCAAACCAGTCAAAAAGCTATTCATTTAGCGATAGATCATGCAAAATGAAGATCAGGAGAAACAGATGCACGAAAGTAGAAATCTCATTGATGCTTGCTAGATCTGAGAATTAGAAAACTCCATACTAACAACTATTCACCTTGATTTTCAGGAGGAGACAACACAGATATAGCTGCATCTCGTTTGCCATCATCCAGGAGAAACGAAGCCAAAGTTAACTGTGCATCCACGAGGTCCTTGAGTACATTTAATGCTGAAAGAGAAGCCTAAGTCAGATACACAAGGTATGGAAGCTAAACATTATATGATAATGAGAAATTGAAGAAAACCAAAGGAGAACATCTCTAATTTAAACATCTAACTATGACTAAACAGAGAAGCGAGGATATTATTTAAGTTTTGAAACCCGAGGGGCACTTTTCGGGTAAGCACGACCATAGCCTTCCCGATAAAAAATGGTCCATGAAATCGGCTCATGCAAGACCAAGAATGACCATTTGACTTAATACAACTCTTGCACATGGAGAGACTATTTCCTACAAGAAAATACTGATATCAAACCTATTGCATTAAACTCTTGTTATCTATCAGACCAATTTAATTATCGCAGAGGATGTAGTGCCACGATTGTGAGACTCTATAGAGAGAAGAGTTTCTATCAGACTGATATCAGTTTCAGACAAATCTTTCAAGGTTTCTTTAAGAAGCCCTTCATCATGTGCAATCGCTTCCATTTTCTTTGCAAGAGGAAGTTCAGAATTGTCCCAGTAATAGGATGGTGGAGATCCACATAGAGAAAATATCTGATACAACAGTCCAAGCTGAAGCAAATACCACACTCTGCGTTTTAGTTTCACGGTCTCATACAACAGTATACATAATCACAACTATTATATATTTAAGAAACGAAAAGCTGTGTTACCTCAGTTCATGCCTTGAGAATAGGTCTCCCAAGAAGAAGCTCGGCAAAGACACAACCAACAGTCGATAAACCGACTGATGGTTCATAATTTGTGGCCCCTAGCAAAAGTTTAGGTGGTCGGTACCATAGAGTCACAACTTCATTTGTGAGAGGTTTTTCTTCTTCCGAAAGGACTTGCAAAAATTTGCAAGCCCGAAATCAGCATCTTTAATATTCTTTCATTATTCACCAAAATATTCGAACCCTTAATGTCTCGATGCATCACCCCCCGGGAGTGACAATGATCGATTCCAGCCAACAATTGCTTCATGTAGCACTTGATCTGCAAGGCAACAACAATCTTAGATCTAACTACAAAATCCATGAAAATATTAAAAAGCGCGTAATTGTACATTCACTAAAGAATTGATCAGATCTGAGGCGAAGTGAACTTGATGTCCGAGCAAGAAAGAAGACCGGCGAGATCATGCTCCATATACTCGAACACAAGATATATGTTGCGAGATAGTTTGGAAGCAACCAAACCTTGCAGTTTGATAATGTTAGGATGATCGAGTCTTCGAATAATCAAAATCTCTCGTGCCATAAACCTAACACTGTCTAGCTCAAAATTGTTGAGCCGCACCTTCTTTAGAGCTACTATCCTCCTTGTTTCGAGCTCACGAGCACGGAACACACTGCCGTATGAACCTTCCCCAATCTACACAACCAAAACAAAAGCAAAAGGTTTTTGGAAAATTCAAACAAATTATTTTTAATTGATAGGGAAACTGGAAATGGTCTCATTCAACAACTTTTCTATCTTACACCCCTAATTTCCGCAAATCTCCCATAATGCTAAACTTGGAACTTCTTGGACTCCCAATATGTATATAATTTTGGAGAAAGAGAGAGAAAGAGAGAACGACCTTCTCAAGCTTTTCGAAAGCCGATCCGAATGGAACCCATCTTTGGATGGCCTCGCTGGCGACGCTGGTAAGGTTCCTAATCAAGAAATGCGAACTCGCCCAACCAGACTCACACAAGTGCCTCCCCAGTTCATTCCCTTTCTTCTTGCTCCTTCTTTTGCTATTGCAATTGGTTCCCAATCAAGAAATGCAAACTCACCCGACCAGACTCATAGGGGAAAATCGGGGAGGGTGTAACAGGAGTAAGGGAGGCGATATATATATATAATTTTAAAGAAAGGGAGAGAAAGAGAGAACGACCTTTGCAAGCTTTTCGAAAGTCGATCCGAAGTGGAACCTATCCTTGGATGGCCTCGCCGGCGACACTGCTAAGGTTCCCAATCAAGAAATGCGAACTCGCCCGACCAGACTCACAGAAACTAGGGCCGAGTGTAACAGGAGAGAGGGAGGCAAAGAGGATGAATGTGGGAAAAGCTTGCAGGGTGTGTGGGAGAGCAAGAGTCACGACGAAGGAGGGGGTGAAGCCGGTTGAAAATGGTAGTAGTGTGAATGAGAGGATTTTTCTTCCGTGCTGACATGGCAGCACGAGAAGGGAGAAAAACTCCTCCCTTATATATATATATATATATGATTTAATGAACTTGTCAAGATATGTCGAATGATACCCGCACGTTGTGCGGTTTTATGATAAGTAAATTGTATTTTTTAAATGTTTTACATAATTCATTAATTCAAACATTTTCATGATATTTGATATATGTATCGGCCAATACAAACACACAAATTTTAATTTTCAATATAAAATTTTGACCAAAAGATTTATAAGATGTAATATAAACTTACACTACAATTTGTTCTCAATATATTTGAAATTTTAAAATGTATTTTGTTGGAAAAGGTGATTGCTTTATTTAGAAAAGAGTTTCGCATGACTGTTTTTTCTATCTGTACCTGCAAAATTATTTAGGACTAAATTTAATTCAAAAGATGATTAAAAACAATTATTGAGGTATTAACATAATTTATGAATCTTTAAAAGTTACTTATGTTTAAATTTCTTGATTATCTTTAGATTTTGATTGGTATAGATGTTTGTAGAACAAAATAGTTGCAGTGTCAACAACCCGTATTATTATATTTACAACGGATAATTACGTAATGACATAAACAAAGAAATAATTAATATAAGTGTTAATTTTTTTAATACTGTTGATCATCATAGAATTACGATCAAACTATTTTCTTGACAATCATTTAAGCAATATTTGAATATAAATTTCTTTATTTTTTCCAATTTTCAATATAAAAGTTTAATATGATATAAACTAACACTACAATTTTTTCACAATATATTTTAAATTTTAAAACATAATTTGTTTGAAAAAGTGATTGCATGATTTAGACAAGAGTTTCACATGACTGGTTTTCCTATCTGTACTTGCATAAATGTTTAGGAGTAAATTTAATTTAAAACATGATTAAAAAACAATTTTTGAGGTATTTATATAATTTTGTATCTTTAAAACTTATGTTTGAATTTCTCGATTGTCTTTAGATTTTGATTGGTGCTGATGTTTGTGGAACAGAACGGTTGCAGTGTTTTCTTGACTATTTTCTTGACAATCATTTGAAAAAAATGCATAATAAGTTCATCCCATTTGGATATTTTTATGATATATCTGTATTTGAAATGGTTCAAGAAAAGTGAGCAAATTATGTCAAAAGAAATAACATGATAGTTTAATGGAGCAATAATATTAAATACTTAAGTAGATAGCTACAAATTTGATTCTTGCATAGCGATTAGAATTCCAATAATATCTACAAGTTAGAAAAATTAATTAGATAAACTTATTAGCAAAGAAATAATATTATTGATTCATTGTCAAACTACTTACCCGATAAAATTTCTTTGTGGTCAACCAATTCAACCAATGCTCGATATGAACGCGTCCTAAATTTATAAAGGTTTTATATTTTAGGCTTGTCCCTATGATAACCTGGTCTTCAAATCAAGTAATTTTTTCATTTTCATCTTGTTTTGCACTATATCTGGATCGATTTGAAATGTTTCTAAAGAAAATACAACGATTCTTGAATCATCTTTGTTTGTTGTGAATATTGACCATGACCTTTAATATCATAGTCTATGCTCCAAACCCATATATATATATATATATATATTCGAAAATGACTTTTCTAACCAACACTATGAAAAATAAACCGTGAAAATTATGGTAATAATGTAAGGATAATCAAGAGCACTTGTATGTTCTGAATCTTCATTGATGGTGTTTTTTTAGAGAAATGAGATTTTTAAGATCAACATGGGAGAAAAAATGATATTCTCTTAAATGATTTATTGAGCTCTATATAGTAACATTCTTCTTCCAAAATAAATCGAAGAGTAAGAGGAACCAAGAAATGACGCTAATAATCTCCACTCATACTCTACTTGCAGGCATATTTTTTTCAACCCAATTTTGCTTCAATTTGGTGCCAAAAAAAAAGAAAGAATAAAACAAACAAATGTCTTTATAACATATATAAAGAAGAATCTTCCAGTATTATAAAGAATATGCCAACATACCTTCATTGATGATTTTGTAACCTTGTTCAATGTAGTTTATATACTTCAAAGTAAATGCTAAAGAAAATTCTTTCTATATCTCCAAGGCATTTTTTGAGCTTGAAATCATTAGAAAATACTTTATAAACAACGTAGAGAATCTAGAACCAAGCAGCAAACGAAAGAATAAAGGTATGAATGAAACCATTCGAAGGGGATGCACGAGCTTTTAAAAATGGAACAATTTAAATTTAGTTATATATGATTTATTATTTATGGAGCATGATTGTCGAAGTATTAAAAAATTTGATATATACATTTACAAAGAATGAAAACGTAACGATATAAAATTATAATAAATATTAATTAATATAAATGTTCAGATCTGTTTTTTGTTAATACCAATTATTCTATTACTACATGTTTGTTAACACTAATTGTTTTGTTGGCACTAATTTTTTTATTCTATAGCTACACGTTTCTAATTATATTAAAAATTTATTAAAAATTTATTAAAAATTTTACAAACAAATTTATTTTAATTTAATTTAAAAATTAATCATATATTTTGGGATGTAATTGACTATAGATAAAATCAATTATTGATATTTTAATAAAATTTTAAAAATATTTTTTTCATTTGTCAATAATTTATTTTTTTTTCTTATTTTATATTTATTTAGAATATAATAGTTTGTACCAAATTATTCATAAATAAACTAATAATAATTTAAATTTATATTATAATATATATTTTTGATATTATAAACATTGTTATCATTAGATAAATAAATTTTTTTACTATTATTTTATAACAACATGAGCTAATAATATTGGAAAAAATCTACAAATGATCTTATATATATATATATATTAATATTAAATATTAATTTGACTAATATATTAAGATTATGATGATATCATGGTAAAACCCAATATGTAATAATAATGGGTTTGATCTGTATATCCTCCCCACCCTAAGACGAAGAAAAAAGCTTTTTCTTGAACAAAATCTTCACCTACCTCATTTAATGTTTTAAATAAACTTTTTTTTCTCTAGTCTACACTCACTTTGCTTCTCATATTTCTATTTTGTAATCTTGGTGACCATATTCTTGACCCTTTTTGTTTGTCCAAACTTATGTTATTCAAAAAACGCATTAATAAAATATGGACTTTTAAAAACTTTTATTTTATCCAAAATATTGTTCAAATAATCTCTAAATGGATGTATAATTACCTGATGATTATCTAGAAAAAAATTCTAAAACACATAAAATCTAGATTAATGGTCCTATAAAATAGACTATTGGCTCGAGAATCAACTGTGATTAATTAAGTTTTTAGATCATTTTTATACATAACTGAAGGCTAAATTAATAAAAGATTAAAAATTATTTTCTTGTTGGTTTTTAAATATATTAGCTCTATGTTAAAATTATTACTAAAAAAATGAAACAAAGGATGTTAAAGCGAAATTACATAAGTAATTAAATCGAAGATCTATATTTAATTATGAACTTAAATAAATGTTTAAAAATTTGAAATTACAATAAAAACATAAATAATGAAAAAAAGTAACCTTAAATAAAAGAATATGTAATCCTTTGATCAAAAATACATTTTATTGAGAAATTGAAGAAAAAGAACAATTGCAGAGTCCTTAGCCTTCTTGCATTCATCACTCCGTCTTTTGTCGCTCTTATTCACTTTCACCCCAGACGTAAAGTTCTTCGCGTGTACTAGCTGGCCCTCCTTCACGCATCTGTATTCATCTATTTCTTTAAAAACGTTATCAATGAAAATGGCAAAATATTGAATCGTTGAAATCTTGTCCAGTAGTACATACACGAAGTCATAGGCCAGTTCCTCCGCAAGCATATATCTTTCAAGATTTGTCTCGTGAAGGTCTGGTTCACGTTCTTCTGTTTCCCATTGCCCTTCTAAATCTCATTACCGTTAGTATTACTTTTCCCAACCCCACCACTCTTTTATTTCGCATCAGCCGCTGAATGATAATTTTTCAAGACTACAAGAGCATTCCTTGCTGGTACTCTATGGTCGCCATATTGCCACTCGAGTGGCTTTGTATTCCAATCCTTCCGTATGTTGTTGGCTACGCTCCTACAGCTCCCGAATTGGATGCATCAACTATCTCTAGTGTCACCATTGGTTGCATCAATGGTTGAAAAACCTAAAAAAAACTTTAAAATATAATTATAGATCATATAGAACATCCAGATACGTATGGTTGTATTCTAAGAAATCAAAGAATAATTTTCCTCTCATACAACATTCATACCTCTAGCGTTGTCGAGGAAAATGGAACCTGCAATGGATTCAACAATGTCCCCAACAATTTTTGGAGCTTTGAAGTCTCCCAAACCAAAGGAGTTGAATCTTGGTTTCAACCATTTGTTTCCAACTTCCTTCACAAATTATCGATTCTGAGACAGGGAGACAGGGCCAACACTGCAAGATGCCTAATGATGATAATATTAGGAAAGTTGGCTTTGAGGACCCCTGCAATTAAATTTACTTCGTTTATCTGTTTCTCAAGAGTGGTAGACCATGTCGAAGGTGCAAATGAGTGATTTTAGAAGATAATTATTGTTATTGAAACAACCGGTCCCAACATATACTGGACCTTGGATCCTATCCAAAATTTTCAAGTTTAGCTGAAAATTACAAGATAGATGTAAAGATATAATAGAATACAGATAACTAACGTCATAAGGTTAAACATCTTATGTCTAATAAAACAACATATATATATTAACAATAGCATAGATAAACCAAGGAATCAAAACATATGATTAACATAACTTATTGTATATGAACATAAAAGCTATACTACTCAAAGAACAGATAAACCAAGGAAGGTCTACCAAATCCATCAAAACATATGATTAACATAACTGATTGTATATGAACATAAAAGCGAACAAAAATCGTCACTACTCAAAGAACAAATGAAATACGTAATGCAATACAGACGACATGTAAGCATGAAAGTATTTAAGGTTCAGATTCTGTATTAAGCAGCCATCAAAAATAATATTCAAGAAAGGAAGGTAAAAAGAAGCCACGAAAAGGGTCGACGAAACAAGTAGACATCAAGATTAAGATTGACGAACAAACAATGGGTGTACCTATTTCTCGTTGTCATAGATACGAGCACAATCAATATGGCGATACCCAATCTGTAAAAGAACAACACTAAAGTGGATATATATATATATATATATATATATATAAAAGATAATAAAACAGAAAGCCTAAACCACACCGAAATCTACGGAAATTTGAAAAATCAAAAGCCATGAAACAGTCTAGGTTTCTTCCTAAAAATCATAACTTTCAAGGAGTAATAATAAATTCGAAAATAAAATAAATAGTATAAACAATTAGTAATCGATAACATGTTTCGTCTACTCATTCCATAAAAGCTTCAACTGCTTCACTATCTCATAAGGTTCAGCTCCCATCCTCTCTTTCCAATTTTCTTTTAATATGAGAATCAAACCAAATCACAAAACATTCAAGACCTTGAGATGGAAGTAATACGATGATTGCTCAATCTCGTAACGTGTAGCTAAAGAACTGATATTCCTACTATATCTTTGACAGAAAATGGAGCTCGAACATCTGAACTACGTCAACCTAAACTCCAACCTACAAATGGTAAAGAAGATCATTCTTCAGATATAGACAATACCTAAAGAGTGAGAATGGAAAGATAGAAATTTTTTAGTGGAAGTTGTGTTTTTTTATTCGAAATGCCGAGGTATAAGGATGAAAAACCTCTCCATATATGGGGCATCTTGAATGGGAAGGAGCTGCTTTAAGGCATTGGAAGATCATACGGATGCTACAGAGCATGTACACGCTTTGTAGAAGATGTGACCACACTTTAACGCGTATGGATTGAACACCGTTTTTTGTTTCACCATCGACAAACATTGCGTGTTTTAATAAGACGATTTTTGGTTTGTTTATATACATATGCATGCATATACGCACACAATGTAGATGCACAAAAAGGATTTCAAACATAAAAAGAAACACAAGTGGATGAACAAAGTACTTTGAAGAATTTACAAAAGGAACTTTCCATAACGCATCTAATTCATGAAATTCCTAGAATAGAACATAACACGAATCATATTCAGGACAATGACCACATATGATGTTAGAAATATCCCAACCCTAATTGTGTTGGATTCTACGGAGGATAGTTTCAGACAACCTTACTACAAAGGAATAACTTAGGTAATAGAAGGCTAACCAGTAACCAAATCACCAAGAAACACGGCAAAAGCTCTAATTTTCCATAGAATTCAAATAATTAAACGTTGAGGAATAATGATAAAGATCATTGAATTCAACGCCAACATAGCAGTTTGATCTACGACCACATAAAAACACTATGGACCCAACAGATCTCTATTGATAAAACCACTCAATAGTTTTTTTCGATGCATAAGAGATTTCATTCTTAGATACAAAAAACTCACTAACATTACATCAGACCCAAAATATGAACAAAAATCTAAATCCAACAAATTTAAGAAATCTAATCATTCCATTTGAGATCAAAATCATATAATCAGCAAAAATTAGAAGATAAGATCCAAAGCAACTCAAATTTGAAGGCAGATCGGACTGAAAAAGTGAAAGATACAATTTGTTTAGAAAAAAAGAGTCAAAGTTATATACCAAGATGTGAGAAATCTTCACCGCCAACCTCCTCGCAGTTTTGCTCCGTCGCAGCTCGCTATCACCAGCTTTCAAAAATTATCAAAATCCATGGAAAAGAGAGAGAGAGAGAGGCGAAATGGATAGAAACGGAACAATACGTACATAACATTATATACCTAACGTCAGTACTGAACCCACCATCACTCCTAATTATTTTTTGTTTTCAACTCGAGAACTTGGCTCTGGTTTTCAACTCAAAGAATCTGATTGCCTCTGCCATTTCTAGAGCGTCGAAACAGATTCAACTCAATGGGGCTAAAAAAAATTTACATACCTCACCAAGCTCTTCGCCTTGTTTTTTGTTCCAAATCTAAGAAACAAATCGAATTCTGGCTCGAATCCGATCAAGGAATGGCATTCCCCCGGTGATAACGTCGCCAGATATTCTTGAGAATGTTAAAAGGGAAAGGTTAGAATTGAGAAGAGAGAAAGGGTCTGCTTGCCATCGATCTTCCCATATTTCGTGTGGTTATTTCCTCTTCACCGCTGGAGATCACATCAAGAAAGTGAGAGCGAGTTGAAATCTTTCACCGTCGGAGATCAAATAGAGAGAGGAAAAAACCATGGTCTGAGCAGAGGGAAGGAAGATGGATTGCGTGTCTGATGTGGTCGGTGAGGGAAGAGACTATAAGAATACGAAACGAAAGAGACGTAGAGGTTCAAGGAGACAAAAGGGTTTTGTACATTCTATCTTGAAGTCTATTGGATTTGGATGGGAAAGAGCCGAAGAAGTTTTTTAAATTTGACTCTTAATATTCCTATTTTTACGTATATTGAAAAAGAGAAAACGGTTTTCTCGCTCTGCTGACTTGACAACACTAGAGGAGAGAAAAAAACCTTTTTTATATATATATAGTGACAAAAGTGTATAACTCTCGCATGTGCATGAAAGTTGAGATTTTGATGCACACGGGATATGACCTTGGAAATAGTTCATCCAAGTTAAAAGACTTTAAATATTACTTTGTTAATTATGTTTATAAGGGTGAGCAAATAGCGAATATTCATAAATATCCGACTATTCGTATTCGTCGAATATTCAAATTTACTATTTATATTCGTAAATTTGGATATTCGTAAATTCGAATATCTGCAAATATTCAGATATTCGTCGGATATCCGTATCCGTATCCAAATCAATTTTAAAAAAAATTAATAAAAAATTTCTTATAAAAATTGATAATTATAAAAATATAATCCATAAATAATCTTCAAATTGCACAATCACACAAAATAATATAAATAAACGAAACATGAATCACATCAATCTCTCAATCATGTAAAGTTAACTTTGTCTATGTTAAAATATTAGGTTAGAACATTAGTGTTAAAAGTTTATAAATTACATTTTAGTGCTCAAATTTACATATAATAACTATTTGTTTATATATTTTATATTTGGTCTCAAAGCAAAATTAATAATGTTTTTTATTTATAATTTGATCTTTAAAATTAATCTTATTATATATACCTATATATTAAATAAATTTTATATTTAATACTTACAAATACGAATACTTGTGAATAATTGAATATACTATTTGTATTTGTATTTGTATTTATATTTGTATTGTCGAATATCTAATTTCCGGTACTTGTATTTGTATTTGTTCCTACGGATATTTGCATTTTCGGATCGAATACGGTTCGAATACGAATCGGATACGAATACTTCAAATATTTTACCCCCCTAATGTTATCTTAAAAAATAATTATATATATGATAATATTTTGTGTGATTACGTAATATTTTGATAAATTTATGATTAATGATGTAAACTGTAAAACCAATATTTTAATTATAAAATTTTATTATCTAATTAAAAATGTGTAAATATTAATGTAAAATTGAATGTTTTAAATATATATATAAATTTTAATACAAAATTTAATATTTAATTCTTATCGTATAAATTAATATAAAATGAGATACTTCAATAAGTATTTTTTTATTAAAAATTAGAAATCAACAGATATTTTTATATGAATTATCAAAACATAAAATATACGATTCTAAAAAATATGAATCGTCTAATTTATAATTGAACATTAAACAACAAAAACTAAGATGTATGAAAGAAACATACATTTTTTTAGATAAAAACATAGTTGCAAGTTTTATAATTGTAATTTATGATAGCAATTAAAATTTAAATTTATAATATGTAATGTAAAAGTTAAGTTATATATATATATGTTTGTGTGTGAAATAAAATCAAATTATAACATGTACATATATTTAATGTAATACAACTCTAATTTTATGAATATGTTCAAAAAAATCTATCAGTTATAAGAATATTCTTAGTGGATAAGCACTTGTTAGGTTTAAAACAATTGATTTCCTTATCATGAAAGTATAAATCAACAATTAATATTTTTTATATTAATAACTCATATGAATACGTTATGTAAAATATAATATCCAATAAAAATTAAAATGCAAACTCTAAAGATCACATGGGTAGGTCTAGTTCCTTCTCATGCCACATGGATAAGTTGAGGAATATTTGTATTTTGTTTTTTTTTCTATATTTTATTTCAAAAATTTCCGCAAATTTAAAATTAAATAAATAAAATGAGAACAGATTCCATTTTGCTTTACAATTAAATAAAAATAAAGTACATAAACACAATAACATAAGAAAATTTATACTTATGAAAATGTTGTAAGAATGAAAATTATTTTTATTTATTTGGGAATCTCTATAATAGTTAATTTACGATCCTTCTATAAAAATCAAAACTATCAAATTCAATATTATTTCTTTCGACTTCGAATTTTATTTTTTTAAAAAATTGATGATATGATTTTTATATGATTTTAAAAAGATATAAATATTGGTATGATCCAATAGAATATACTAAATTAATTTTTTTATGGAGAAGATATTGGTATTTGTCGTTTTATATCATTATAAAATTTTACATATTTAAAAAAAACTATGAATTTTCTAATCAATTTTTATTTAGATTTAAACTAAAATAAATACCACATATAGAGATAAAAACGACATTTTATTTTATTCACCCATCATTTCAATTAATTTAATTCGAGTTATAATCAATTTCATTACCCATATATGTCAATTAAAAACATATATTTATCTTAATTTCACATTGAGTTTAATCATTTTCAAGTGAAATTCGGAGTATTTAATATTTAGGCGGAATATCAGAAATACCCTCAAAGGGCTAAAACACTTCAAAAATACCCTTCCCC
>CM071865.1:36748848-36766500 GCA_036759665.1 Gynandropsis gynandra | reverse complement strand
CTTTTTCGGGAAGGGTATTTTTAAAGTGTTTTAGCCCTACGAGGGTATTTTTGAAGTTACCCCTAATATTTATTATCAAATTTGTTTTGTCATACTTAGGAAATATTATTTGTTCGCGAAAAGATAAATTGGAACAGATATTCCAGATTCACAAATTTTTTGTAAGATTTGAAATTTAAGTTTTTAATATACATTTTGTATTCTTAAAGTTTAAATTTGATATTATTAGAATGCAATTATTTACGATATAATCATTTTTTAAAATAAAATAAAAAATTTATTTTTGGTCAATGAAATTTATTACAAATTCAGAATTAATCATTAGAGATTTCGTTGGTGATTTCAAAGTTTGTTTTTGGGATTTTCAGTATTGATTTGCCTAATTTGTGTGATGTTATTCAACATCGTTCATTGTTATCCGAGTTATTAAAAAATAAGAACTGATCATCATTTTATAGATTGTGTAGATCCAATTTGTTGTTTCACTAATTATTTAATGTTCGCACTAGAATTCATTGCAAGGATTCTTGTGTCATCGCATTTAGAAAAGGTGATGAAACAAAGTCTAAAAATTTACATCAATTTTCTTCAAGTGGAATATTTTTTTATTAAGTTTTAAAATGACAAGTATATTTTTGTAAATTTTATTGACTAAATCTTCCATGATATTGATATACTAACTAAATTATTGATTATTTGTGTGCATATTTGGTCACTAATATGTGTAGATTTAATCAGCAAGAAAATTTTTCTATTTGAAGATTTAAATAAAGGAAGAAACGTAAATCCTCGGTGCGGATATAATCTCAATCAAAAAATCTCAATCAAGAGATTAAACATTCAAAACACACTTATTCAAATACGAAAAATTCAAGAATGACATTTACATAAAAAAACTCAGACTCATCAAAGCTTTCATTTTCTCAATCTATAGAAGGTACATCAGTCTGATCTTGTCTATGATGTTCTGTTGGAAGGTCATATAAGTCAACATAATCATGCATTATTTTATTCTCTGATGCTTTATCTTTGTATACTACATTCTCATTGAAAATCACATCCTTGTTTCCGATGTTCTTGCGGTTTTTCTCATTCCTAAATTTGTATCCAAACTCCTTGTCTCTATATCCAATTAAATAACACACCTTTGATTTTTCATCGAACTTACTTCTCGTAATGTTGTCAATAAGAACTTAAGCAAGACAATCAAAGACTTTTAGAAAACTCAGATTGGCTAGTTTTCCTCTCCATTCTTCCTCTGATAATTTAAAATCAAGTGGCACAAAAGGACCCCGATTGATCAAATAAGCATCTGTATTTGTTGTCTCCGCCTAAAATCTTATGGGCAAACCAACATGAAGCTTCATGCTACTTGCCGAGGTGTTTCCAGAATCGTTTTGTCATTCTGATTCAGTTATCTTCACAACAATGTATACTCGCAACCATGTTTGATCTTAGACATTTCACTTTGAGATTTTTTTCATTCTAAACCATCAATTTCCACTTCTTGAATTTATCAAAGACATCAGATTTATTTGCTAAGAAATAATCCCATACTTTTCTTGTGGAATCATCGATGAATGTGATGTAGTATCTTGATCCACCAAGAGAGTTGACTAGTGTTAGACCCTACACATCCGTGTGAACTAATTCAAGCTTTTGCTTTTTCAACTCACTTCCATTTTTTAAAAAAATTGGTCTTCATCTATTTTCCGAGACAATGATACCATAGAATTGACTCTTCACCGGCATCAAATTTAGCAACTGTATCCGTGCAGTTTGAACATGTACAGACTTTCCGTCTTGGTTCTTTGAGCAATAACCATGGTTTCCTTTGATATTTTCCAAGAGTCATCATTGAAGTTTACATTGTAACCTTCATCATTGTGTTGCCCTACAGAGATCAAGTTGTGTTTCAATTTCTGAACATAGTTCACCTTCTTAGTCTTCAATGGCTTCCCGTCAGATGTTGTTAAGTGTATATTACCTAAGCCAACAATTTCCATGGGTTCCTCACTGCGAGATACACCTTATCGTAATTGCCAGAAATATAATTTTCTAACAAATCACAATTTACTATGGTATGGAAAGATACTATAGAATATAAAATCCAAGATTCAACAGAAGTCTTGATTGAGAGGATATGTGCATCTTTGTCTTCATCCGAGACTATATTTGTCGCATCCTTCTTATCTCCATTTTATTCTTCCAAGCCCAACACACCTTCTTTGAGTGGTCTACTTTTCCATAATGCCAACATGTGAATTTTTTTATTCTGATTGGCCTTTTCCACCTTTGATTAGAAATTTTGGCGAATTTTCTACCTTTACTTTCCACGTTTAAGGCTGAACCCGTTGAAGAATTTTTTGATTTTTTACTAATCTCTTCTTTGAGGATTTGGTCCTTAACGTATTTTAAGGTAAGTTTTTCATTTTTTAAAGAGTTATTAACTGCTGTCCTCATGGCCTCCCAAATGCTTGGAAGAGATTCCAAAAGGATTAAGGCACAAATCTCATCATCGAAATTGATTTCCACTGCCATCAACTGATTGATGACTATGTTTAACTCATTGAGATATTTAATGACAAGCACACCTTCTCCCGTTTTCAAGTTGAGTAACTTTTTATTTAAATGAACTTTGTTGTTCGCTGAAGGCTTTTCATATGTTCCGATAAAGTCTTTATCAGCCCCACGATCGTTGACTCTTTGGCAACATTGCGAGCTATATTCTAAGATAATGTTAACTGTATGACTCCTAAGATCTTTCGGTTAAGGCTTTGCCAATATTCATCACTCATATCCTTAGGTTTCTCACCCAAAGGAGGTTTTTGAAGATTCTTACAGTACAAATAATCCTCAATCCATAATTTTCAGAATCATAAATCTATATCGTCAAAGATAATAAGATTTTTACCCAAATTTTCCTCGTTTGCCATAACTCATTAATTACTTTATCAAATTAAATTTTCATACCAGTTGTTGGAGAAACAACAAGAAATAGCGAATGAATGTAATTTATAGTGGTTCACCTTCAGTGTGAGAGCTACTTCCACTTTAAACCATGATCATAAATATTTGTTACGATACAAAGGAAGGAATACAAGAGGAGACAAGAGTCTAACTCTCATCGAGATATAATATACATGTATTAACCCACAAAAAAAAAAATTTCTTTCTTTCTCTCTCTCTCTCTTCCTCTCTTTCTCCTCTTCTTGGTGGTGTGTTGTCATCCTCTTTTAATGCCTCCTTATATAGACATGAGAAAGAAAAAATGTCAATAATGGAGGTGCCTAACTTGCACCATTTGTCAATGGTGGTGCCTAACTTGCACATTTTTGCTCCCTTTTTTACAATTTCTTTTCACACCAACAATGACGACATAAAAGGTTGAAAAAATAAAATTAAAAAACATTAAAAAAAGAATCATAAAATCTTCTATAACAATTTTCTTTTTCGCCTTCATCTTCACCATCATCATAAATAATTATCATATTTGCGGAAGAGAATTGAACTTGAAAACCTAACATGGATTGTAGATTGTGATAACATCACTACATAAAAAAATGATTTCAAAAGACAAACCAATAGATTTATCCGTTGAATAAATTAACAATTAATTTTAAAAGATTGCAACAGATATCGACAATCGATGAATCTCGTTGATACTCAATTAGATATTTTTATTATTACAAAATTGAAATATTTTCAAAATAGAAAAAAATATACATAAAAATTATAAATAAATAAATGAATATAATATAATTTTTATTTCTAATAAAAATAAATATGTTTTGACTATATTTTAAAAATTTTGATTCATGATGTAAGTTGATAAATATAAAATAGATATAATTGGTAAAAAAAATTCAAGTGATTAGGCATCATTTTAATTGTTTTTAATATACATAAATAAAAAGAGCATTCATAATAATTATCTATGTAGAATTTATCTTAAAATATCATTCTAACACCAATATTCCATTTTTATATTGTCAGTTGTTAGATTGATAACTTCATATTTGTATTCATTCGTTTTAAGTTAATATAGTTATGTTCAATTGATTGGTTAATTTATATTTTTCATTTTATTTTAACAAAAACATTGTTTGGTTTGGATAATTCTCCCATTACAATTAAATGTATTTAGCTCAAACTAATTCAAAATGACAAATAAAAGTATCAATATTTTTTAAAATATATTAAGCACTTATATAAAAAAAATTAAATGAATTATTATTTTTAACATCTTGCATTGAATTATGTACGATGGTTGATGAGATTTAAAAAGATTTAATTCTATTAGAAGATACTAGGTATATACTCGTACGATGCGCATGAATATAACATTGTAATTTTTAGAATGTATATAAATGTTATGCATTAGTTCAATGAAGAAGCTTAAAACATGTTAATGGGCGTATATGACGAAGTATTGAATAAAATGTATCACAACATAAATGAATGAATATGAGAAACAATATTATTTGTAAATCATGCTATTAGGTGAAATTTTATATGTTCGACATTTAAAAAATAGTGCATTATTGTAAATGGTGGTCCATGGATGATTCTGTATGATGACATGGTAAGATAGCCTATGATCGTACGACCTAAATGGAGGATAAAAATACTAATAGTTATTAAAATAAGAACAACACTATAAGTTAGTAAGTAATTGGTTGAGTGAAGAAAACGATTTTATGTTTACCTTATGTATTTGGTAGTCCTTTGAATATTTATGCATAGACAACATTTGTTATGAGCGATTGTTGTGTGAATTCTTTATTGAGATCTAAGATACACAATCTGTTGGCTGATGTCACTCTTGATAGTGCAACATACAACTGTATGTGGCTAAAAACCGGTTTGGGAAGATACAATCCAATTTGTTTCAAACTTTGATACTGACATTTATTTATATTCATTGCATAGCATAAATGGATGGGGATTTATCGTCTTCTTAGGGTAAATGGGAGATCTGAATCACTGTGTGACAGAATGATTCTTGGTATAAGGACTTTGTTACCAATATGAGTGTCTGTAATAATCTCTCCTTCTAAAACTCTTGATGCTAATTCAGTCACGACCATTCGTGTTCCATTACACAGGCCTTCTTTTTTATTGATATTTCGGAGAAACATTATGGGGGCACCGACCTTCAAACATATGATGTGTTTTGGGAAACCAGGAAATTCAAGGGAGTTGAGATATTCGATAGGATAAAATGATTGCCAATCAGTAGTAGGAGCACTATCTAGGCCTATCAGGTCGGAACTTAAGAATTCAACCATTTTCCTCGAAGCTTTGCAAGGAGGTAATGATTGATCTCATCAACATGTGCATCCAGAGAGTTAAAGTTGCCTTTCTGTAAGATAAGATCGGTTCTTGAACGAATAAAAAAATGATACGTTACATGCACGAGTTCTTGTAGTGGCTCTTCTGTCAATTTAAGCAATAATTCCTTATCAACAAATATTTTTTCCCATCACTTAAAGGACCGGCATTGATTACCTTTTTACGTGCCCGATCATTCCCCATATCCAATAACAATTTTGTGAATTCGACCTCATGTTGATTTAACCGCATATTATGCGTTAATGTAAATACGTGACATGATTGTCATAGGGGAGACCGACTAATGGATGCCATCACAGTGTCAGTCCTACCCCTGCGAGTGATTGGTAAGATTTCACGAAAATCACCTCCTAGAAGAATTGTTTTCCCACCAAAAGGTTTATCAACAACTTCTTCATCTTCTATAGACATAATATCTTTCAATGTGCGGTCAAGCGCTTCAAATGCATGTCAATATCCCATTGGAGCCTCATCCATACAATGAATTATGCCTTTTTCAACAATTATGCAACCATGTTTCCGTGTTTAATGTCACATGTTGATCTTTCGTGCAAATCTAGAAGGATTTTAAACCTTGAATATGCATTTCTACCCCCTAGAAGAATTAGTGCAGCTATGCCCGACGATGCAATTGGTATTACAACTTTTCCCCTCGATCTTATCTTCGAGATAAGTGTTCTATGCAAGATTACCACCTGGTCCATAAATGAAAAAAATTTTCCTTCTCTATGATTCACTGAGTCCGTAACTATTGTATAAATTTTCAATTTTTCGTCGTTAATTGTTGCCATTAACTCCATATGCACTTTCTTCTCTAATTGCTCATCGAAATGCAAATCGTGACGTAATACGATATTCACGATGTCGGCTAGGATGTTTGTATCTGAAGTTGGCATACCAGAGTAATCTGCCAATGATTGTTTATTTTCACTAAGCAACTCTTCGATTTCTATAAGAGTGTATCGCTGAATCTCGTCCACTAACAATTGAAGATCAGTAAACTTGACCTCTTTCTTTTTTTAGAAAGTATATCGTCTAAAAGGAATTTCCAACACTCATTCTGTAGGTCAACCGGTTTGCTAACTTCACAATACACCAATAATGTAGTAAAAAGCCGTCGCAATTGTGACGGCATGACCCACTTAGATGCCTCATGCATCGCATGTCACCATTCACTGTCTCCATCAAGCAAGCCCCTAGAAATGCATGCGTCCTTGAAACTATTATACTTGACATTGTCAACTGTTTTGATGTCATTATATCTCATTGACCCTTTAACTATATTTAGTAACATGTTTAGGTAGTAGAGTTCACCAGACGCTGGATGGATGTTTACAATTCTACCAAGTGTTAAACCTCTTCCACACTTGGTTTTGATAAGACTTTTTTTAGATTTGATGCATCCTAAAAATTTAGACTCTGTTCGTTCTCCAGATGCAATGATAACCTCATAACTGGAGGTTTTTGATGGTGTATGTGAAATAAAAAATCCTCCATACTGCTTCGCAAGAAGAAAGGTAACGACCCTCAAGGTAATTTGTTATTTCATTGATTTGTTAACAAAATACTTTTCCAAATGTGATGTGCCTCCACTATTGGTATCCCTCTCGATTAATAATGATGCTTTATCCAACCCTTTTGTAATATATTTGAAGAGATATTTGATTGCATTAGATCTGCTGCACCATTTAATGTTTATGTGTGCTCTGTATTTCTTCAAGATTTGAACGTTATGCGGAACAACGAACCAATTTCCCAATTTGATATCCCCCTTCATCACAGACTTTGAGTCATCTTCTCTACGCTTGTATAAGACATGACTTGTATTATTCACATATGTGTTCTCGATGTATGGCCTTGGATATTTCTTTGTGCAAATTCCATTTTCCATGCATGGCGACCATGGCCTATCAAGACCACATGGGGCATGCATCATATGTTGTTCAACCAAGTTGAAGCCTTCACTGTCAAATTTTTTATTTGGAAATTCTGCTTGTATAAAGGTATCAATTTCGGTATTGATAGGATTCTTGAAATTAGGTTATAGCCAAATCAAGATATGGGCGTGCGGCAAGCCATGCTTTTGGAACTCGATAGTGTATATAACTGTGACAAAGAAAATATTAATAACATTTTAGTAATCATATTATGGAAAATGGAAGGACCATTTAAAATTGAACAAAATGAGATTGTATATATCTGATAAGGGCTTTGAAAAAAAAACTCTTGCATTGATATCTTCTAGAAGGCCATCTAATTTCATTTTAAAAATGCGACATTCAATGTCTGACCTATCACTGGCACTATTTCAACCATATGAATCAAAGGTGTCCCAGATATCTTTCCATTTTGGATTAGCAGTCATTGTAATGAATAGTTTGGAGTTACCATACCACCTACATATAGTCATTGCATCATGGTAGTTCTCAACCATGTAACGTGGACCACCCGTAAATGATAGGGGAGAATATATCTTTTACCTAAAACTTTAGCAGATGTAGCTCCCTTTCCAACTACATCAAACATATTTTTATAAAGATCCGATCTCAGTTTTTTCTGATTGATTTTTTCCCAACGTATTCTTTCTTGTTCAATGATAGTGTATGCATCAACAACATATTGTTGGAAAAGATGCCCCCCGTTGATTATCATTTTTCCTTCACAGAGTCGTGTTTGGATTTGGTAGGCATAGAATTCTCGCATTGTAACAAAGGTCCTTTTGATTTTCGATGTATGGTATGTCCTCATGAAATATAGATTGACCATAAGGGAAAACCGATAGATATTGTAAGCTCATGAACATTGGATTGAGGTCCCTGATTCTATATAGTTGGCCAGACGGTTTCAATTGCAAGATAACGTCTCTCTCTGCACTAGTTGAGGAAAGATCGCCAACAATTAAACCAACAACTTCATCTCCGGTAGGTAAAGCATATTGTTTACCTTTCATTTATGGCTCGATCAATCGTAAGGAAAAATCAGTTGTAGACCCAGCTTCATAACGATTACGGGCTATACGAAAAGTCTTTGCCAAGTGATTATGCTCATCAAGCATCTGTCGAAGATAAAAGTACATTAATGTAGTTGTATGTAAACCTAAAGCAATAGCATGATGAACCAAGATATCCCCAAGACCAATTGTTAAGCATAATGAATTACTATTTTCATTAATAGCATTTAACCAGCCGGGCAACCATATGCATATGAAAGTACATCAAATCCATATGAAGTTTTCCCATGAGCAGATTGTATCCATTGGGCAAATAAAGGTTCGATCAAGATTTGTTTCTCAGGAGTACCAAAAGCAAGCATGACATCATTATGAACATAAAGTCCTAAAATTATGAAACCCTAGAAAGAGGTTGGCCCAACTTAAATGGGATATGATAGCTTCCTTATGGTCTAACATTATTGCCAATACATTATCCTCATTATGTTCTAGATTATAATCTCTAATAAAAAAGATAGCTCCATGAGCAAAAGCTCATGTCATGATGAATCGTGCGATGTATTGGTGATGGATATATAACATAGCTTGAGTTGTAAAATCTTGCGCTATGAACGCATAAGCAGGTAAAGAGTATATGTGTTGAGCTACCAAGGAAGTAATAACCCCTAAGGAGGCTAGAGCAAGGCCTAATTGAAAATGAATCGAATTATTGATTGTGTTGATAACATGTAATCCGTCATAGTATTTTCATGATTCTTAGGTTTAATTTTATTGAGATTTCTTGGATTTTACCGAGTTATTGAGCATATTCGAGGACTTCATCTACTATTTTGTGTTTTCTGTAGGAAATTGCATGTGTCATAAAGACCCTTATGCCCATGCCCCAATCGTCCTCCCGGAGGAATATGTGCTTCTAAAAGAACTTTTATACTATGCCCGAATCCAAAGTTAGTTCTATACATATGACCCGCTATCAGGAAAAGAATTGTGATAGCTAAATGATGATGTGCGATATCGGTTAGCCATAAACTTTTCGTTTGTGGATGGAATCCCCCAAGAAGGGTTAGAATGACAGTTCCTGATCCTTGGGAGGTAACAAATAAATGACTACTTGAATCGAGGTTTTGAGCATAAAGATTCCATTGACCCGTAAAAAGTAGGCCTAACCCTTGAGGATGCGGTAATACATTTAAGAAATTATTCCATCGAACATATTCCCCCTTGATCCAGGAATAGCGACATGGACAAAATGCCCTGCCCAAGCCAAGGAACTTACCCCAAATAGTCCTGAGAAATGATTATTCAAACGAGATTCGGCATTTTTGAACCACGAAACTCTCGGTTTCCATTTCGGTTGTAGGTGTAACCAACCCCTTATTAAGGATATGGCAAAAATAAATAATATAAAAAGAGCTCCAGTATAAAGATCTTCATTAGTACGTAAACCGATTGTATACCACCACTGATAAACACCAGAATAAGCGATATTCACTGGGCTAAGAGCACCTCCTCGAGTAAACGCTTTTGACCATGGATATGAAAGGCGTAAGGACCATTTCCACCTGCAATTGAATAATCGATCTTTGCACCGATCGATGTGAATACGAGGATTAAATTATACGCTCGAATGTTTGTTCGAAATGGAAGTGATGAATCTAGCAGTTCTTTGAGAAGAGTCGGTGGGTCGGAGACCCTTGGAAAATTAATTCGACCTTGGCTACAACATAAGGTAAATAGTAGTTGTCCATGGTTTTGTTTCATAGAAACACTGTCGGACGATAAAACTAATGCAACACAATCTTGGCATTGAATGATATCATTTTCCATACTAACTTCGGTTAATGTCAGGCCTAAGTATATAAATAGCAATGAGATGTTATACTAATCATGATAATAAATGAGATAAAAAGTCTGATGTAAGGTAATAATAACTCATTTTGATAATCTAACCTCCTTGTTACGATGTCGATGGTAGCTGTTTAAAAGTAGATGTGTCGCAACCTATAATAATTTTTTGAAAAAAGAATTGTTTAAGTGCGAACATAGACCTTAAAAAATTTTATGAGTAGGTAAAATTTTAATTTAGTAGATGTGACCTTACCGTTGCGGTTATGTATTTTGTGTTTGGTCATGGTAAGTGTTTTACGTATATTTCGTGCCACTTTAGAGTTTCCTACAAGTCCATCAATGGAACATTTGTTAGTACATCATTTATAATCTGTACTAGCATGTCATTTTGAAGAACCATTCTTGAAACGCCTCACCTGAATCAAGTTTTAAAATTTTAAAGGATTTATTTCAAATATTGTGTTACATCTTCTGAGACAGGCTAGTTCAGAATCAATTTCTATAGGAACTGCGTGCTGGATGTTTTGTTTCCGAGAGCCACGGGCGGTTGTCTGTAAGCACAAAATGTTAGAGCTGACAGCAACAGAAATCATATGATATAAAAGCAATTTTGGGAAAAGTTTAGATTATTGTATTTATGAAAGTGCAACGATATTAAGGATAACTCTAGCCTGATGGAATCTCCGACGAGCCATCATAATAGCTTTTCGCATGCTCGTTGCGGTTCTGAATGTTTATGTCATTTCAAGTGACACATTTAATGCATGTAATGTTGAAATCTAATAAAAAAATTATTGTGTTAAATTAGGTTAACTAAAAATTAATATGGATGTGAAAGGAAAACCTTTCCATTGGACTTTATATTCTTCAACATTTGACATTTGTTGTATTTGCAACATGTATTCTTGAGAAAACCACGGACGATTATTTGCTGTTAAATGAGAAACATGCAATACATAATAAATCATTAAAATATTTTTTTAATGGTTTTAGTGTTCAATATGATAAATAAAATAATGCACAAACACCACATTCTTATTTTCTATTTGTTGTTAGATTATTACGTTTAGGTTTCCTCATTCGATAATTGTTTTGTTACTTGGTTTCTCCACGAAAACCTGTATTATTTAAAACAATAAAACAATTTGTATAAGAATCAATTACAAGGAAAAAATTAGATTAAAAAATGTGCATAATTTTAACAATACAAAGAAAGGAATACATTTTTACAAAGAAAAGAATTGAAAAAATGTACATAAACAATACAACAATTATTATAAGAAAAGAATTATTTAAAAAATTCCTTATCCGATGGTTCAAGCCACCGTTCAATCAATTGTTTCCAATTACCTCTTTTCGGGGATGAATTCCTTCCAATATCCGACCGAATACCTAGCAACCGCTGTTATCCAAAGCTCGCCATCACCAACACCATATGTATAGCCGGCGTAACTAACTCCTTTCCAGAGAAGCCGAGGACCGATTGGTGAGGTCTCCGTAACAGCCCCTTGGTTAATCGAAATAGGGGAAAATTCGATTGTTGTCGTTGATGGTTATTACCTAAGAGCCTTCGAATCGAAGGAAACTACGGGTTAATCGTTGCATCAAGAGGTAGGCATGACAGATTTTCGCATTACCGGCTTCTGAGGCGGATTTGTGTTTCTTTCCTAATGTTTTGTCGGTTTGATTTTTGTTGGCTGTAGCAATTGTATTTTCCGAGGTTATGGTGTTGCTGGCCGTCTGGCGGTGATTTTGGTGTTCAAGTAAATGACATGATAACTCTAGGTCGGATGTGAGGGCGTCGTGTGTAGGGTAACTGGGTACGGGAGGGTGATTTATACAAGCACGTTTGATACGCAGAAATCTACATTTCCATTTTCTTGCCAGTATTTCCAACAACGAATCCATTGTTTTTAAACAATGTTTCCTTTTCCTACAACAATCAGAGATGCGAAAGTGGTAAACTTGATTATTTGCATCTCATATATATTTTCATTTTTAAACAATGTCAGTTCTATATCTGGCAAGAGGCTATGTTTGATTTGAAAAGTAAAAGTTCGGCCCATGATGTCCTTGAAACATTGTGGGATGACCATATCACCGCCATCAGCCTAATTATAATTAAAGTTGTGGGTTTAGGATATTGCAAGGGTTTGAGAATCTTGGATCACATGTAAGGAAAAAACATACCTCATTATTTAGTAGGTCGAAAGCTTTTTCTTTGGTGATTTTTGTTATATCACGATCAAAGACAACAAAAGTCGTTGTTTCCGTACCATCACCAACCTTAAATTCAACTCTAAATCTGGAAAAAAATTGTTGAGATGCAACACTTGTAGGATACAATAAACATAGGGAAATGCAAAAAAATCACCTAACCTTGTAACTCCAACGGTGTTACTTGCTTGGTAATTAGTGCAAAAATACGATTTTGCAGTTTGTTTTAATTTTCTCGCATATTTGGTACAAGCGGTATAGCTCCAACCATTGTTGTTGAGCACATCAAGCATGTTTGCGGTGCAGAACAATTCTGCTTCCTATTGGTTTAGGAAAAAAATATCAACAAACATATAATATAATAGCTAGCCAATCATATGTCGAAAACTACCTTATGGTCAGCCTTAGTTACATAGACATACAAATCTAAGATCGAAACAGCTTCGATCTTCACAACGTTGTTGACTCGAGCATTACTATAGAGACCATCATCAAAATTATCTTTGATACTGCCATGGAAAATTAAATATATATTATCTAGTTATGTACTGGTATACATACACACACACATATATATACATATCATGCATAAAACTGTTTCTGCAAAAAAAAAGTTTCTTTTATAAAATCGAAAGTTGTTTTGTTAAAACGTGCTTTTACCTTTCAATGAAGACTCCCACACAGTCAGCATCACCAGATAAATAAAATCAGGTGCCAGAAGTTGAATTCAGAAAGAGGGAACCTGAGCAACAATGTTTAAAATATATAAGTTAGACAGTGTTGGAAAAAAAATGAGAACAAAGATACAAACCTCCAACAAACTTAGGATTGACATTGGAGACCAGAATAATTGTAAGATGTGCTCCATAATTTTGTAGTTTCAAACGGAGATCGATAGCCTTCTGGTCCCAAGCGGTTATGGTAATATCCATACCGCTAAAACGGAAACATTGGACTGAAAGTTAGATCTATATAAAAACAGTAGGGAATCTGGAAACACAATCTAGTAACATACCCACTAAGCTGTAGATGTAGCATAAATTGTTGGGTTGCATGATGATATTCAGCTTTGAAGTCCTTTATAGAACCAAGTCGCCAATCACATCTTAGAAAAAACAAGAGGTTAGTATAATTGTGGCAAGAAAAATCAAAGAGAAAAGGTAAGAAAAAACAAACCTGGGAGGAAATTGTTTGTGTTTGCCAGAGCTGTTAGTTCTTCATACGTTTTGAGGCGAAAAAGCTCTCGTGTAATCGTAAGAGTATTATCGTTGAATTCAACCAGTTTGGTCATTACGGTTAAACATATAGAAACGTTGGAATTAGCTACTTTAAAGGTTTCGATGCTCCGTACAACTTCAAACTCTAAGATAGTTCCCTCCTTTAAAAGGTGTTCAAACCGATTATACAAGACTTGGCTAACTGAACTGTGGAGCAAGGATGGCTTGAAAAAAGTGTCGATTATTAATATGTATAAAGGCAAACAAGCTGTGAAGAAATTTCTAAAACATGTAATTTTAATAGGAAATACAAACTATTTCATCTATTAGAAGGAAATCTATCCACATAAGTTGTCCGTCTTTTTTAGGGTTCCAAGCTTCCCACATGCGGAAAAAGCGAGCTATTTTCCTCTTGTTTGAGCGACCAACCATCAAATCAGCGAATTTTGTCGGGGTAGTACTCATTTTTTTCTGGTATGGTAGCTGAAAGGTAACCAATAAAGTTGATGTTCCAGTGATAGAAATGGACTGAATTGGCTGGAAATTTATAGACTGTTTCGGGTATAATATTGAATCAAACGTAGAGAAAGTGGGTTAGAGGTATTGGGTAATTAGTTACTGTAATAAAGTGCAATAATTAGTAAATAATGTAGCCGAGTAGTGGTTGTAATTTGCTTAGTATGCAATTTCTTTAATGCAGTAGTTTATGGGATTGTTACAGAATTTAGTTTGTCGCATCATGTTGATTTTCTGAAATTTAGTTTGTTTCATTTAAATTTTGCAGAAGCATATTATATTGACTCTCTATGCACTTATGCTACAGATTGACTTTCCCTTTACTAGTTGAACCGATTGCACTTGGAACAACCATGAATGTCAACTTAAGTAACGCATCACTTGTTTTCATATTTGTAAGGTAACCAATAAAGTTAATGTTCCACTAATAGAAATGGACTGAGTTGGCTGGAAATTTATAAACTGTTTGGGATATAATATTGAATCAAACGTTAAGAGGTGGGTTAGTGGTATTGGATAATTAGTTATTGTAATAAAGAGAAATAATTAGTAAATAATGGGATTGAGTAGTGGCTGTAATTTGATTAGTATGCAATTTTGAAAAAAAATGCAGTAGTTTATGGGACTACTACAGAATTTAGTTTATCAAATCATGTTGATTTTCTGAAATTTAGTTTGTTTATTTAAATTTTGCAGAAGTATATTATATTGACTCTCTATGCATTTATGCTACAGATGGACTTTCCCTTTTCCAGTTGTAAAGATAGCACTTGGAACAACCATGAATTTCAACTTAAGTAATGCGTCACTTGTTTTCATATCTGTAAGGTAACCAATAAAGTCGATGTTCCACTGATAGAAATGGACTGAATTGGCTGGAAAATTATAGACTGATTGGGATATAACATTGAATCAAACGTAAAGAAGGTGGGTTAATGGTATTGGGTAATTAGTTATTGTGTGCAATAATCAGTGAATAATGGGGCTAAGTGGTGGTTGTAATTTGCTTAGTATGCAGTTTTTTTAAAGCAGTAGTTTATGGGACTGTAGAATTTAGTTTGTCACATCATGTTGTTTTTCTGAAATTTAGTTTGTTTCATTTAAATTTGTATAAGCATATTATATTGACTCTCTATGCACTTATGCTATAGATGAACTTTCCTTTCCCAGTTGTACCGATAATACATGGAACAACCATGAATGTCAACTTAAGTAACGCATCACTTGTTTTTATATATGTTACATTTGCGATAATGGTTAGTAATTTCTCTTGCCATAGTAATAGTAGGATCATTTTTCGTAGTGATAAAGGATTTAAGAAAAGCTTTTTATTTCACAGATTTGCTATTGAAATGGGAATGAAGTTCTCTAACTAAACTCCCTATTTCATTGTCTTTGCAGTGTAAATCTGCAGCCCCAATATTTCTTCTTCTGTTTGCTTTTGCATTCATACGTTTTATAATTATGTTTGAC
Source organism: Gynandropsis gynandra (assembly GCA_036759665.1). Taxonomy (NCBI): domain Eukaryota; kingdom Viridiplantae; phylum Streptophyta; class Magnoliopsida; order Brassicales; family Cleomaceae; genus Gynandropsis; species Gynandropsis gynandra. Next base: position 36,750,924 of record CM071865.1, on the reverse strand, counting down.
ATAGAATATAGAATGAGCCATAAAGATGGTGGTGAGTGGATTTGTGTAACAGTTTATGCTATACTTGCAGTACATGAAGATTTATCAAGAAAAATAGTAGAAGCATCGAGACAAGGATGAAAACAGAGGCACAAGTAGTGTACATATCAACAAAAGGCTTTAGATGTCAATGAAAAGGAGCTAGGACTTCATCATCCAGATTATGTTGTTGTTGTGTTCTATTTTGGGCTTCAATACACAGATTCAAAAGTACTATGTATTGGTTAGTTAAAGTGATAAAAAGAATTCCAAAATTGGATTCAAAAGCTTTTGTAAAGTAGATTTACATTGTTACCACAAATCATCAAACAAATCCAAAAGCGCATTCAAAATCTCATTGATAACACGTAATCCGTTGTAGTTTTTATATCATTTTTAGGTCTAGTTTAGAGTAGATTATTTAGATTTCATTCACTTATCGAGTTTATTCGAAGACTTTATCTACATTTCGTGTTTTGCATAGGAAACGAAGACATGAGGAGAAACACGAGTGATTATGGCAATCTAACCCCGAAAACGTAGTTGAGTAACAAGGTTCAACTTGTGCAAGGCCATGGACTGAAAGTGAACACTCAAACACCGAGCGAAGGGAGCGGAAACAACATTTCAAGACATGCCCGCTCGGGAATTGGAAGTGTACACGATCGGGCTAATTCCTGCCAATTACCCCCGTAGCTTTGCACAACTCGGGCACTCAAGGAACACCTCAAGAATCACACGATCGGGCATGGTGCCGGCTCGGGTTGGAAGGAGGGCACACGGTCGGGCAAGTGGCCTGCACGAGCGGGTAGAGGACATGCCCGCTCGGGTCCTTGTTTCTCTCAACTAATTCCTAAGTTTTGGAACGACCAAATTAAGGGGACTCAAGGACGATTCAGAGACATAGAGGACACAGTTGGAGGGATCGAGAAGGACGGAACGAAGGATCCGGAGCACGGAGGATCTATTGAAGACATCGGTTGATGAATAGGGAGCATTCTTATTCTCTTTCTATGTTGAATTTAGATTTCTTTTGTGTTTCGTTTCCTGAGTTCATGTCTAAGTAGATCTATTGCCATAGGTTAGAGAGTATTGCCAATATTTAATGAAGTCTTGTGCTTAATGAATGGTGGATCTTAATGCTTTCATACTTGTACGCCACTCGATATGAATGAATTCGGTATTTGATCATGTTTTCAGATTGATTGGTTGATCTTAATGCTTCAATACTTGTACGACACTTGATTGATGATGTTAGAAGCCTAATAAATCTACGCCAGGGCATTAGACTTTGGAACTTAGCCATGATTTAGGGTTTAATCGGTTTAGAATCTACGCCAGGTCAATCGATTGAATCTAGGGATTAGGATAGCGGTCGTAATGCGTCTATCCATGTAAGATGCGCAATGGATACATTGGTATATGCATGCTAGATAGTGGACAAGTCTACGCCAAACAGTTCCTATAGGAGAGCTTGAATTCCCTGAACTCATGATAGTACCTAAGACCAATTATACTTTTAGAACTTCGTTACATCGTTGTGCAAACTCTCGATACCCATGGTGCTTAGCTATAAGTTTATCTCATCGATTTAGTTTAGTTTAGTTCAATAACAATTCCATCTTTAGTCACCTTACACGTCTATTCCATTAGTTTAATAGCTTATAAGTCGCATCAATTCCTTGTGTTCGACCCTAGTTGCTACAAAATCCGTATTCTTGCGGAAGCGTTAGATCTAGGTAATTTATTACTTGAGAAAACGCACATCAAGTTTTTGGCGCCGTTGCCGGGGAATTGATCACGATATTAGGGTTATTATTACTTTTGAATTAAGACATAGTCCTTTCCGGAGTCTTCATTTGTTTTTCGTTTTTGTTTTATAGAGTCAAAAAAAAAAAATAAAAAAAGGAGAATTTTTACCTCTCGGAGCTTAATCGAATTTTGTATTCTTTCTTTTGCGAGGTAACATGAACAACATCAACTCTTGGAGTGCCGATATAGCTGAGATAAATTATCAATTTTCCAAACCTCATCATATGCTATCTAACTCATACCGTC
>CM071865.1:36673353-36741424 GCA_036759665.1 Gynandropsis gynandra | reverse complement strand
GTGCAACTCTCGATACCTATGGTGGTTAGTCTTTGAGTCATCCCTATCATTAGTTTAGTCTAGTTAGTTTGCATTTGCATTTGCATTCCATCACTATTTTGATTTCACACGTCTTATTTATTAATAGCTTTAGAGTTGCATCAATTCCTTGTGTTCGACCCTAGTTGCTACACGATCCGTATCCTTGCGGAAGCGTTAGTCTAGGTAATTTATTACTTGATATAACTCACATCACTCATCTCTTTAATCAATGAATCAACAAAAGCTAGGGAAGACATCATGCATGATTTCTTCAATGGATGGTCGCTGGTGTGAAGATTCATCAGTGCACGGGAAGACATCCTGCATAATTTCTTCCATGGATGGTCTCTGGTTTGAAGATTCATGCGTGCAACCTGAACATATGAAATAGCTTTTACATATACAATCACCCATATATTGTTATGGATACTATCGATAAGGAAAATACCAATATTCTCCAACAAAAAATCACAATGAAACCTCAACACCAAACAAACAAACCATTGTTTTGTTATAGACAAACACTGTACAGTGGAGGAAAAAATTAACACATATGCGTCAATTCAAAAACTGTAGATTTACAGCTTATGATTATCTCCTTAATCAACATTGTGATTATACCAACATATTTGAATTTCTTAAAAAATTTATCCAAGGAATTTGAGTTTTGGGTTTCATACTAATCAAGGAAAAAGGAAACATTAATCATAAAGAAAGATCATACCATCATGTCTAGAAGGTAAGACACAAGATAAACGTGGAATCAAAAATAATATTCACGTAAGATTTAGAAGTCCAAAAATAAAAAAATGTGAACCAAATCTGAAATATGTAATTTAATAGACGTAAAAAAATGAATCTAATTGTGGATGCTAAATAAGATAATAGAGGTTACTTGAGTTTTGGATCGTAAAACACGAACTTAGGAGGCTGCAATAGAATCATAAATGACACAATTACAGGTCATTTAAATGCTTGATGGGTAAAACTGAATCTATTGATCCTCAAACAGGTTCTTAATTTCAATGATTGATCTTACCTATTTCGCGAGAGCTAAATTTGCATAAAAAACGTTGTTATTGTTCCAATGTCCTCCCAGTAGTCATTGAATAAATATGCATGTTCATTACAACATACACAACAAATTTAAGATCCGCTCAAGAAAGCAAAGCCGATATCCAGAATATGGTGTAATGAAAAACTTTTTTCAAAGACAGAGCAATTTACATATATGCAAATCTTGTAAACAACACTTGTTTCTTCATTCGAAAAAATACACAAAGCGTTATAGTTCATGATTTACAGTTCACATATGCGTCCATTCAAAAATTGCAGACTTACAGTTCATGATTATCTCCTTAATCAACATTGTGATGATCCCAATATATTCGAATTGCTTAAAAATATTTATCCAAGGAATCTGAGTTTTTGGTTTCACACTAATCAGGAAAAAATGAAACGTTAATCATAAAGAAAGATCGTTACCATCATGTTAAGAAGGTAAGACACAAGATAAACGAGGATTCAGAAATAATATTCACGTAAGATTTAGAAGTCAAAGTGTAACAAAAATACGAACCAAATCTGAAATACGTTATTTACTAGACGTAAAATTTAATCTAATTGTGGATGTTGAATAAGACAATAGAGGTTACTTGAGTTTTGGGTCGTAAAACTCGAACTTAGGAGGCTGCAACGGAATCACAAATGACACAATTACAGGTCATTTAAATGCTTGATGGGTAAAACTGAATCTATTGATCCTCAAACATGTTCTTAATTTCAATGACTGGTCTGACCTGTTTCGCGATAGCAAAATTTGCATTAAAAGCGATGTTATTGTTCCAAAGTCCTCCCAGTAGTCATTGAATAAATATGCCTATTCATTACAACAGACACAACAACTTTAAGATCCGCTCAAGAAAGCAAAGCCGATATCCAGAATATTGTGTAATGAGAAACCTTTTTCAAAGATAGAGCAATTTACATATATGCAAATCTTGTAAATAACATTCACATCTTCATTCGAAAAAATACGCAAAGCATTATAGTATAAAATCTTCTTGTCCCTAAAACAGTACATTCCTAAGTTTTCGATATACTGACAAAGTGAATAATATCATCATGAAACAAGAATGTGATAACAAAATAGGCAGAGAATATATTAGAAAGATACTTTTCAAAGTGAAAATTCCAACTCCAAAAAGAATACCACCCGATAATTAGCAGGTGTTATATAGCAATGTTTACCCTTCTGTGCACAATGGATGAAGAATTGAGCCGCAGAAAACCAACAAACTCCATAAACAATAACAATGGTGGTCACGAGAATATATAAAAGGCAAACAGGTAGTAGATTCACCTTTAACCTTCCCAAATAGCATATGCTCATAGCACATATACATAAAACCAATGTCTTGCAAAAAATTTCTACATTCAAAAGGTCAATTCCATTAGAAGATAAAGAACTGGGTCTACCCTACATCGTATGATATGAAAAATAGTTAAAATCAATATATGATTCCTTGAAAACCTAAGAAACAAACAAATTGGCAATAAAGAATAGAAGATTCGGAAGCTTACGATGGGCTGATTGAAGCAGAAGATGTTTCACGAAAGCAAAGCTAATATCCATAGTACAGTGTAAGGAGAAACTTTTTCAAAGATAGAGCAATTTACATGTAAACAACACTCACTGCTTCATTCGAAAAAATATGCAAAGCATTATAGTATAAAATCTCGTTGTCCCTAAAATAGTACATTCCTGAGTTTTTGGTATACCGACAGAGTGAATAATATCATCATGAAACAAGAATGCGAGAACAAAATATGCAGAGAATATATTAGAACAATACTTTTCAAAGTGAAAATTCCAACTCCAAAAAGAATGCCACCTGATAATTAGCGGGTGTTGTGTGGCAATGTTTACCCCCTCTATATATAACGGATGAAGAATTGAGCCGCAAAAAACCAAAAAACTCCATAAACAATAACAATGGTGGTCAAGATAATATATAAAAGGCAAACAGGTAGTAGATTCACCTTTAATCTTCCCAAATAGCATATGCTCGTAGCACGTATACACAGAAGCAATGTATTGTAGAGATTCCTACATTCAAAAGGCCAATTCAATTAGAAGATAAACAAGTGGGCCTACCCTTCATCATATGGTATGAAAAATAGTTGAAATCAATATACGATTCCCTAAAAACCAAAGAAATAAATAAATTGGCAATAAAGATTAGAAGATTCAGAAGCTTACGATGGGTTGCTTGAAGTGAGCAGAAGATGTTTTACAAAATTAGGACAATCGAGCTCGAGAGGCATCAATGATCGATTCCATCGTCTCTGAGACGGAATTCTGGTAAACCAAAACCCAAGAAACAAACAAATTGGCAATAAAGAATAGAATATTCGGAAGCTTACAATGGGCTGATTGAAGTGAGCAGAAGATGTTTCACCAAATTAGGAGAATCGAGCTCGAGAGGTATCAATGGTTGATTCCATCGTCTCTGAGACGGAATTCTGGTAAACCAAGGCTTGTTGCAGTGTGTCATCGATCCATGAAGCTTTTCGATCAAAGCAAAACCTTCACCATCATTTTCGGATCCGATTCAAACACATCCATCTTCGCCACCCGTCATTCGATCTCCACCACCAAACCCTCGTCGAATAAAGCACAACACAAAATCACAAAAATGAAACAGATTATGTTTACTGATGGATGTGAAAGAGGAATAACCATATGTGGGAGAAGAGAGCCTCTCGATCTTCCCAGCTGTTTGCTCTGCCTTTTTTTCTTCACCTTACCTGTACCGAGAAATCGTGGGAGAGAGAAGGTAAAATGAGTGCAATTTAGTTTTTTTTTAATAAATGCAGCTTACTGAGGTGGAGGCTGAGAAGTGAGAATGGCTGACGAGCCAGGGAATTGTTGCACTTTTAATATATAGATTTATTATTATTTTTATTATAATGAAATAATTTTAATATTAAACGTATATATAAAAATATTATGTATATGCGTATGTGAAGATAAACATGTATAAAATGATTTATTGTATCTATAGGATTAGAGTGATCCATAAGCATCCTTGATACGAGAGAAGAATCAAACCGACATATAAATTAAAATTAGATCTAACAAATAAAATATCAATATTTTATTTAACAATTTCTATATCCTATTTTTTGTTAAATGGTATTTATATTCGTAACTGTATAGATGTTTTTCTTGTTACAAAATATCGGTAACCACTAATATAGATAGAGACTGTAACTCCTTATAATCCCATGAGAATGAACAAATAAGAGAAAAAGGTAAAAGAGACCAGTTCACAAAAGAAATATCTTCAGATCACAAGGGATAGCACTATTAATTGTGCATATACCGAAACCATAACTCAAGGAGCGAAGGTTCTTGTTGTCGTGGAGACTCAGACTATATGGTGGTTAACAACTGGTCACACACTGTTATGTCAAGTTGTGCACGTAGGGCCTCTACAGATATGCGGATTTTCTCGAAGACAAGAGTGTTTCGTTCACGCTAGAGGAGGTATACCGCAGCTTATAGACCAAGCTTCAACAATGTAGTACGATGCGTACATGGTTGTTCCATGGGGATGATCATCATGCATGTTTAGAGTTCATGTTGAAGAGTCAATATGAGGGATGTGACAATCGGCGACTAAATCTCCCTAGTGTAATCAGACTCAAAGAAGAGGTGTGCATTGTTTCTTCTTGTTGACCATAAAGGGGACATATGGTACATGTTTCAATACCTCATCGGTGAAGCCGATCCCTAGTGGGAGACGACTTTTCACTGCAAGCCAAAGAATAAAAGCATAACGAGGAACTGATTCTTTGAACCAAGTAAACTCAACCAAGGTACCTTTGATTGTTTTTCTCGAATCAATTCTCATGTGTTTTTCGTTGAGAAATTGCTTGAACTCTATTTTTTGGTGCATCGACACGAATGTGTTTGGTTCGTCACTTCCCGTGGAATAGAAATGGATGTTAGGTGTGAATGAAACCGAGATGGATGTTAGGTGTGAACAGAGATAAATTGTTGGTGCATCCATATTGTAGTTTTGCTTGATAAAGGAGCTTAAAAGGTACATTTCCTATGGGATCCACTAATTTAAATCTTGTTTGATCTTCATAAGGTATTTTTTTTTAGCTCAAAGTGTTTAATTGTATTGTCGCCATCGAACTATGTGATAATATTAAAATTCAAACAATAGATTATTGGGTATGCAGTTTCTGCACCAAAGTAAAGTACAGAATATCAATTTCTATGATAAAATAATATCCAAGTGGGTATAAAACCAATTAGAGACATAGTCAAAACGAATTTAGACAATAAAATAAATATTTTTTAAATTAAAATATTTTGTTATATATTTGATCTGTCGTATCCGTTTATTTATTTATGATTTGAAATTAATCGTTTAGAATATTATCTTATACATTTGATCCACCGTATTTGATTTGCCATATCTGTTTATAATCTGAAATTAGTCATATATAAGACGTTTCTTTCTATACAATGATAATCAAATACAAATTCTGGATGATTTTATATTAGTGTCCAATCACCCGTCTGTATTTCTATAAATAATATGTAGTTATTTTTTACATAGAAGATTAATTGTATATTATTAATATTATTATTATCATTATAAAATAAGGATATATATTTTCAGAGATGAGTTGGAACATAGAATCTTCATTTTTTTAATTAAAATAACATTTGCGTGGAATATTTTTAAAGATTAGTTGTACCTAAATTCAATAAATTACGGAGATATTTCTTTGAAAAATTACTTATGAACAAAGAGAACTGGAAGTGAATTGCTCATCTGGTTATCTTGTATAAAATATTAATTAGATTGTTAATCAATTGTAGAATAAAAAATAAAAAAGGTAAAAATTGAAATAGATGGGAAGAGATACAAATTTATTATTAATTATATACAAATAATTTAACTTATACATTTTATTTATAGGTTTTAGTATTTTTCATTAATTATATTTAAAGATATATTGATATATAAGAATAAATATGTTGAAAAGTGCGACAATGAAACCATAAGAATATTGTAGTTCAAATCATGAAATTAGGGGATATTTTTCCAGAAAAGAAAATATATTACTTATCAACAAAGACATAGAAAGGAAAAGAAATAAAGAGCAGTACAGCAAGTCCTTTGCACTCTCTCTTCCTGTTTACTCACCCAAAAGGAGCAAAAGAAAAACCCCGTAAAAGGCGGAGAAAGACGGAATCCTCTGCTTACGGCCCAGCTGAAGCTTATCTACACCATCAGTCACAACCCACAAACGCCCAACCCAAAAGACAAGAAATTTCTTTTATAAAAAAAATCTAAAGAAAGTCTAATCTTTATGGAGGAGAGAAATCAAAAGAAGCCGCTTTCTCCGGCAGAGTCTTCGTCCTCTTCGTCATCTTTTTCCCCATCTCCATCTCCCTGAACGCCATTTACATTGCAAGAGACTCCAAGTGAGTTATAACAAGAGAGAGATAAGCTATCCTATTGATTACTCTGGTTATCGATACGAGTCTTTATTTATTTATTTATCACTCTTTTTTTTGTATAATCTCTCTTGAGGATTAGATGAAGCTTTCCTCTACTTCCCTTGCTGATGCATTTACAATCCATGGATGCCCTGCCAATGTCATAATAATAGCACATTACAAACCCATAAATCCCAGATATTCAGCAAAAAATTCGATGATATCACTATGGAGTTTCAGATTCTGAAGAATGACGACCAGTTTTCGACTTTTTAGTTCAACAGTAGAGATTAACTTTCAATGAATGTAAACAGATTTTGGGGCAGAGTTCGAGAAGTTGCTTCTTTATTAGGGCTTTTGAATGAAAATATATGGATCCAGATAGGAAATAATCTCATACGCTGAATTTTTAGGCAATTTCACCGAGAAAATACTTGACGAGATACAGATCTGGGTAAGGAAAAAGAATTCAACGAAATTTTTTTATAAAAAAAATTGAAACTTAATACGAAATACTGAAACTCAGATGAGGAAATTTTGATTAAAACCCTTATGAGAAATTTTCGGCAAAACCCAGATGAGAAATCATTTGAGAAATTACAGAGAAAACCGAGGAGATACTGAAGGAACTTACTTAGTGATTGCTCTGCTGAAAATCTTCGAGAAACATCTCTGCAGATCATCTTCCTCAATAAATCCTTCGCTGCCGACGAAACTCCCCGGAAAATCTTCGGAGGAAACCGCAGATTCCCACGGATAACGGCATCGAATATCTCTTCCGCCGTCTCGCCGTAGAACGGAGGAGTTCCGGCGAGCATAGTGTAGAGAACAACGCCCACACTCCAAACGTCGACTTTCTCAGCGTAAGGTCTCCCCGTCAAAACCTCCGGCGCCACATAATACGGCGTGCCCACAACGCCTACGGTAGTCTCGCCCTCACCCAACCAAATCCCAGACCCAAAATCGCAGATCTTAACGACGTCTTTTCGCAGATCCACCAGAATATTCTCCGGTTTGATGTCCCTGTGTACCACACCGTGTCGGTGAGAATGCGAAACGGCGGAGAGAATCTGCTTCGCATACGCCGCCGTTTGAGCCTCAGAAAGAGGACCAGAGGAGACCAAACGGTCGAATATCGTGACCGCCGGATCGATGAGCTCCATGACAATGGATAGCGAATCGTTAGTCTCGATGAGATCATGGATTTTGACGATGTTTGGGTGTGGAGATAACAGAGCCATTATCTTAGGCTCGTCATCGATGCACGCACGGTCAAGCGCATCGTCGGCGAGTGCGGCCTTGTCAATGGTCTTGCAGGCGAAGAAATCTCCGGTCGACGGCGCGTACACGCGCGTGACGGTCCCAAAGCGGCCGCGACCGATTTCCTCGCAAAACTGATACTTGTTGCTGCTGTTGTGAAGTGTTTGGGTATAACTCATGACTTTTTTCTTTTTCTATGGGTTTTTTTGGTTTGTGGTTGTTTGTTTAGAAACGAAGGGAAATATTGCTGTGGGAATTTATAGAGAGAGATTATGGGAAACCCGTTGGTAAAAGGAATCGAGAAAATAGGGATATTCGTTTTGATGCCATCAGGTTTTTAGAGATTCGGGAGTTTAATTCTTAGGGTATTTTCTCTGTATTTTATATAATTTAAATGTTTTCCATTAATGCTCTTTATTTTGAGTAATTTTTCTTTATTAAGTTTTTATTTTATTTTACTTTTCACTTATTTTTGCTATAAAATGTTTTACAAAAGATTTTTTTTCCGCATCGGCTAATATTCTGAATAAAATTTCGAAATATTAAGAACAAATTTAATTAAAATAGCATTAGAATATATAATTCAAATGTATATCTCAATTCTACGTAGAATTATAATGTGAAAAAAACAAATGCTGAACTTTTTTTAGTTTAAACTCATAAATTTAAATCAAGAAGATTAAAAGAATGTAAACTTTAATACGATGTTTAAAGGTACGTTAAAAATTATAATTTACAATTTTGTGTTATTATCAGATTTGATAACTTTTTATTACTAAAATCTCAATAAAATGATTACATGTTTATTTTTAAAATATTTTCTTATAAAAGTATTATGAGTTTTATTTATTTAGATGATTATTATCCAATTTAAAATTTTATCCAAAAGACTATTTAAATGAGAAAAAGAAACTTATTTTTTTTGTATATACTATATATCAAGAGAGATATTATTATTTCAAAAAAATTAATCTAATCTTTTATATACTTTTCATCAAATTAATTTTGATCTTTTCAAACTATAATTTTCAATTCAAATTATTTACAAGGGATATTTTTTTTAAATTAGTAAAATTTGAATAATTCTTCAACTTCGCACATTTTTTTAATGAAAAAAAAAATCAACAAGTAAATTTTACATGTGTCTAGCTTTTATATACTTTTAATTTTATTAAAGAATACATCTTAACAATGTCCTATATATCCAAATATATTTTCAAAATATAAAATAGAAACACTAACCATTACATATAAATCCTAGATTAAATTTATTTTTAAAAAATAATTAAAAAATAATAATTAAAAAATTAGATATATTTTAAAGGTAAATTATAGAAAGATAAAATCGGTACAAATAGTGTATAAATAAGGGCAATAGCTTTTTCAACGTGGTTTTCAATTCAGGGACGGATAAAAGCACAACGCAAGTACAACAAACAGTATGTACTGTTTCAATATATACTTGCATATATTATAAAGAGATAGATTCTCATTCCTTTAAATTCCTTCTTGGAGCTGTGATTACAAAAGTATCAAAAAGAAAAAAACGAAGAAGTGATTTAATTTGGGTGATGGGTTATTAAGTTAATAAATAAGATAAAGCTCTAGATGCATGATATATTATAACATCTCCATGAACAGAAGTGTTGAAGAAAGAACTTTGATATGGATATTTTGACGTTTGTTTAATTGATGCAAACCAACCTATATGTATATATATACATAATATTTTTCAAAATAGAAATCTATATATATAAAAGGGAGGTTTTTGCTCTCTCCTCATACTGCCACGTCAGCGAGAAGAAAAACGTCCCTTCCCGTCTGTGTTAATTTTTCCTTTTATCGCTCCTCCCCGTCTTCCTCCTTCCCCTGTTCATTAATGTCCATTAAAGCCTCCTCAAATTCATCTCCTTCACGTTAACACCCAATATTAAAATTCACCATCTTTCTTCTGTTGTTTAATGTTCATTAAAACAGTCCCCCCACACCGCATGAAATTGTTCGTCGCTCCTCATGGAGAAGAGGAAGAAACCCGAATTCTACGGGACCGGTAAGAGGGATATGGAGTCCGGGAGGAGGGGGTTTTCTCCGGGGCTCGAGAGATTGAATAAACCCACAATTTTGAGCCATGGAATTCACGCGAATGGGAACGAGGTATGCCTCCGGGTCTGGAGAAGAGGAGGATTTGAAGCCATACCCTAACTTCTACGGGCCCAATAAAAGGATTATGGAGTCCGAGGGGGAGGGGTTTGAAGCCATACCCACAAGTTTGAGCCACTGGAGAATTCACTCCGGCTTCTTCCTCCCTCGAATCCGCTTTGCAGATTCACTCCGGCGTCTTCCTCCCTAAGCAGCGTAAATCGACCAATTCACGCCCGCTCGGTATGCACTCTCTTCCTTCGCTCGCTCAGACGAAGGGTTTTCTCTCTCTCTCGCTGTTTAATCTCCGTCGGTGAAGGCGTTTTCCCATTTCTGGCCTTTGTATCGTTGCGTTGTTTGTGAACTCGCCTTTGTTCCATTACCATTTCTGCATTTGTATCGACACCATTTTTGGAGAATCACTTTTAAACTTAACGCCGCGCCTGGTACATGATTAATGCCCAGATTCACCCCGTGCCTGCATTCACCCCGCGCCTGCCCAGATTCATCCCTTTGCTGCTGCATCCCTTCGCTCCTGGATTCGTTTTGCATCAGCGGGAGGAGAGGAAAAGCTCATTTCATGTATCGATCTCATTCAATTTCAGATTCAATCTTCCCACACTGCGAATCATCTCTACAATTTTTTGGAAGAAGTGGTCCATCCGAAAACCAGCCCCGGATGCACTGACGTAGAAGACGAGGAAGCAGTGGAGGGATGTGAACACGGAGAAGAAGCTCGAGGAGTGGACGGCCGAGGTAGAGGACAATAAGCTCGAGGAATTGGCGCAACGGATCTACGAGCTTACGAAGATTTTGCCGTATCTCCAGCGTTTGATATGTGGCGATTATCAGATGATTCGCAGAAGCCGACGTCGTTTCTATACAGGACTCAACGGTGAATCTCGTCCTCTCTCTCAGGAGAGGCCTCTCAGGAGATGCAAGGGAGGGTTTCGGCACCGAAGGTTGGCAAAAAAAGACTTACAACTTCGACCCCTGTAGAGATATGACTGGGCAGAGGCTGAGGCATGTGAACACGGAGACGAAGCTCGAGGAGTGGAAGGCCGAGGAAGAGGCTAGGCAGCTCGAGAAATTGGCGCAGGTAGTTCCTGATGAAGCAGTCGAAGATAGGGAAGCAAGGTTAGCTCGGGTGTGATTTATCGCGCTAATGATGATTCAATGTGCTTGTCTGGCAATATATTTGCTAATGCGGCTAGAGCTTTTATTTTTAACGCACGGCGCCACAAGGTATTGCTTATTTTACCTGTATTTCTTTATGTTCAAATTGTGCTATTAAACTGTCTCTTGCAGGTTGAAACTGTGGAAATTCAGACACATCAGGTACCATCTCATTATGTCCTTCATTGTCGTAGTATTTCAATTACGTCCACGCCCTAACCAGCATCACTTCGTATTCATACGACATTTTTAGGCTGCTTATGAAAATTCAATCCGAAAACAACGTTCCAGCGTTGTGTTTCTTGATCATGCAACCTAAATTCAAGCGTATGAAGATCTTCTAAAGGTACGTAATCTTCTAAAGGTTCAGCAATACGTAATGTTCTGAGGTACCTTTCTTGATCTTCCCTATTTACCGGCCTGATTCTTACGGTGCTACTTAATTTCAACATGGTTATGTCTACATGCAGCCTAAATTCAAGCGTATGAAGATCGAGAATATCCTTAGACTCATTAGGATGGAGTACAGTATATGTTGTAACATTAAAACAGGTGGTTTGGCAAAAGGAACAATGTTCGACATGTTTTAACATGACATCCATCTATATTCATCACTGGTAAGTGTTTTTCATTTGCAATGCAGATTGGTTGTACTGGTGAAAGAGATTACAGTTGCATAGCTTGGGAAAAGGCTAGATGGGTCAGACATGATTCTTCGGTACAAGAGGTAAGACAAATGAGAGACTCCTATGGTTTTATGTCTTATCCTGGTTATGTTATTGTGATCTCAATTGGTTTGTTTGTCAAGGCGTAGACTGTCGGAAATTTCAAAAATGTTGTGAGCTTTTGTAAATAAATGACGCTTATGCCAGAAATCCTCTTCTTTTAGTATGATGTATAATCTGTTTCATTGTTATAACGCTCTCTTTCCTCTTTTTTTTTCAATTTTGATGATTTACAGCGTTATTTGGTTCACCTTGCTGCTTAGTTTGATTGAGTACAAGACTCTTGTGATGCGAGGAGCGTCAGAATAGGTATATGTGCTCTTAGATGAGTATTCCAAATTTAGTTGGACATTTCTTTTTCATACTTAAAGGGTTTCTCCACCACTTACTATTATAATTCCTTTGTGTATGAAATTGGATTATGATGATAGTGTGCATGACATCATGGCTCATTGGCTTGTATTTGTTTAGTGATGATGTTACTTGCAGTTATCCTGGATTCCCTTCTTTCTATTTGACACTAATTGGATGGGAAGAGAAGTTTACCATGGGGATCCATAAGAAGATTCTCCTCAAGTGGAACTCTATGATCAGGGCGTTCGTGAAGGTTCATTCTGTTTGCTACTAAATTCTGTAAGAATCGATGTGACAATCAACCGTTTACATCGAATGATCAGACCTTAATCTATATTGTTTTACATTTTCATAGGTAGTTCTTGGGATTAGCTCATTCTTTATCAAGCCAATGTGTCAACGGATGGGTGCACGGGTTGTCTGTGCGCTGAGCAATTTTACTGTATTTATGTGCATGGCAAGCACAACTATCATTAGCTTGATGTCTGTAAGATACTATTCTAAAGTAATTGAACACATAGTAGAAGGAAATGCGACAACCAGAACTGCGGCTATATTGTCTTTGCACTTCTCGGTTTTCCTCTTGTTGTATGTGCTATTAAGTTTAACCAATTCTCTTTCTTCTATACTTCTCAGCCTCTTTGTCTTAACATATGTTGTTCTGTTGATCACATTTCGTGTCCCTTTCTCAGTCACGGCAGAGGTGACTGGTGACTGGGGTGGTGACCAAGGTCTCTGAAATTCATTTATTACATGCCATTGTCTTATGCTTTATCTAAGATTTTAGGGTTTCAATGGTTTGGTAATAATTCTACAGGATTGGCTATAGGAGTGTTGAACCTTGCAATCGTTGTTCCTCAGGTAGATGAATTTATTTCAACCCTTTAGAGTTCTCTCTCCTCTTCAGCTCTCTTTTTTTTTATAATCCTCTTCTCCTGAATGTTGTTAGCCTCAGGTTTCCAACATCAGCCAACTTAATTTACATAACAGTGACCATAAGAAAAAACGAAAGCTCTGACGAACTATAAAGAAAGGAAAACAAGATAAGAAACTACAACCCTGGAAGTTCTTACTGAAGCTCTTAATCTTTGCTGAGCTTTCCCTGACGACATATTCACCCTCAGACAACCAAAAAAATTCCAGTGCTGAGCCAAATGACCTATTCCTCAATGCCAAGGTAGTAGGTTATGTCACAAGGCAAGCATGAGAGAGGATTTCAAGGATTATCTTGCACCAAACCATGTAGACCATAACCAGAGAAAACTGCTTGAGAAGGGTTACAAATTGAATGGTGTGATTTTTCCCTACTTTTTCCTTTCTGCTTTGGTCTCTTCTACGGAGAGTTTCCTTTTCTTGGATTTCCAGCGTTTCTCCAAATTTTTTTGCAGATGAATCAAGATGGATCGCTGCACCTGCGGCACAAGGAGATATAACGGACGAAAAACACAGAATCAAGATCGGCGAACAACATCAAATCTCAAGTTCGAAGAACCCTAGATGGACACAGAAGCATTAGCGGAAATATTTTGGTACGAAACTTTTGAAGGGTGGAATAACTCCCTCCCTCTCATTGGGGAATTTTTTGAATCTGCGATACTGGAATTTCCCCCACGATCTGCGATACTGGAATTTCAAGCGCTTCTCCACATTTTTTTTTGCAGATGAATCAAGATGGACTCTCTGAGAAAATGGAGAAACAAACGGGGCGTTTAAGTTGTTGAAGAAACAAACGGGGTGTTTAAGTTGTTGGAGAAACAAACGGGTCGTTTAAGTTGTTGAAGAAAACATCTTAAGCAGGATTCATGGCTGATGCCAACACATATACCTCTCTGAATCAAGGCTTTTGTAAGGAAGGCAGGCTCAAAAAAGGCAAGGATCTGCTCAGTGAGTTCGTAGCCGGTGTTATGCAACCTTCTGCCTTTCTGCACCACGCTCATTAGAAAATTAAGAACATGGATGTTGAATCAGCAAAATGTCTCTGGGACAATATGATCTACAAGGTTATAGAATCAATGGCTTACAAAACACCTATGAACATTTGATAGATGAGGGTGGGAATGAACTGCTGGACGGGGATGCTAGAGACGAATTTTGCGAATCAGTCTATCTATCGAAGAAGGTATTTATCATTCTGTGTTGTCTGAACTTTCATTGAATAATTCTTAGTCTGTAGAAGTGTTTGAAAGAACTATTTGTTTTATGGTTCTGTTAAAAACAACTTTCTAGAACCGGTGGGCGAAGAGCTCACCAAACAGGAGACTGTTTTGTACGATCGTCAGGTTAGGGTTTGGGGTGCTGATGCTTCAGAGAAGGTAATTTACAATTAATGATGTTCTTAATATTGAATTAGTTGTTAAAATTCTGTTTCAACATCAGAAAACCCAGCGATCGAATTGTTACCTGCGCGTTGCGTGTTTCAGCCCCTAATATCCTTGCACCGAAGTCATGGCTGAGGAAACCTTCCTGTCATTCCTTTTCGAATATTTCAATCTCAAAGAATGGAAGGCATAAAAAAAGTCGTGGCTATCACGATGTGATGACGTATGTTCTTGGAATGGTGAAGGCTGCTCAGAACTATCCACCCTGTAAGATTTATATGTTAGTCAATGATAGAGGAATACTTGAAATGCAGCTACATGGAATGGAACTACACCCCAAAACACAACCAAAAAATTGGTCGATGTTTTAACCGATTATTTATCTCAATTCCTAACCTCTTATATTAACCAGAAAATACATGGACTTACTTTTTGCTTTTCTTCTAAATTCTCTATGCCTTAGTAAACCGGTGATCTACACAAGGCAACCACAAATCTCTTGACAATGATAAAGAAAAAAAAACCTAAAATAGTTTTCACATATAGTGCTCTTTATTGATTCTGATTTTTTTTACGTTACTTGTGTTTATCCGTATACTTTAAAATCATTTATTTCTTGGTCAAATTATCAACTGGGCATGTTTTATGCATACAAACTCTTGGAGTTGTCAGATTTAGGATGTTTTCTTAGAAACCATGATCCCATCAACTTGATCTAAAGTAAACAGATAAACATTGACAATGTAAAAGAGGTATTTAGATATTAGACTTCTGATACATATCAGGTTATTAATTTAGAAATTATTAAGTATTTTGGTAGCATTTGTTTGGTAGCATTTGTCTGGTAGCATGTTTGTACCAAAAGGTTATTGGTATGAACAATTTTATCGATGAACATTGTATTTGATGGTGTGGTGTTAAAATAAGAACGCAGGATTTCATGGATAGCTATCAATTCTCAGGGAATATTCAACACAAGCACCGACAGATTGAGAATGCTGCCCCTCCACCACTCGCCTATGCACTTGTCCGCAAGCTCTCTTTGTCTTATGTTTTTAAAAAAAAATGTCGCAATAACGACTTTTTAACAATTCAGTATTTCAATTAGGTCCGACCACGAGTTGGTTATTTGGGATTTTTAGGGTATCTGAACTCATCAGTTTCAAGATTTTCGTATTTGACATCGAATTCATCCGAAAATTGGTGTCCGGTTTTTAGGTATCCAATATTATTCGAGTATTCGAACCCGAATTATATCATGCGTCGTTTTCTTTTTAGCTTAAAAATCCAGTTCAAATCATGCAATCACTAGCTTCAACAGATTATGTTTTAAAATTTCAATGATATTATGAATAAATTACATTTTTAGTTTACATTACATATTATAAATCGATTATTTAAACTTCTACATTGAAAATTAGTATACAAGCATTTGTGTTATCGATACATATTTCAAACATAAAAATTGAATTAATGAATTATGTATAGCTTTTAAAAAATATACTATGTAACAATAAAAAACCGCGCAACGCGCGGGTATCCTCTAGTTGATATTAAAAAATAAAGGTCCCAAAAAGAATAGGAGCAATCTATATCTTCGAAGTTACAAATTATGCATGTCTAATTGATAATAAACAAATTGAATTTCGTTTAACCTAATTTTTAGGTGAAAATATGTGCAAATAACAATGAATGGAAATGTGATGAATATATAAATATCCTTTAAAAATTCAATACTTACAAAGTGATGGTCAATAAATAATCTATTATTTGCGGAAAATCGAATTAAAAGTTGGACAATAGTGAAGAAGTGATGTGTCTTTGAAATGGATCAAAATGGGTAATTTTGAGTGAAGGTTGACTTTACGAGAATTCTTTCACAAATTAACGATTTTCCAAACTTGTTCAAAAACACATATTGAATCTTGGAGATACATAATAATTTTCCAAAAAAAAACTACACGTTAGAATCAGTTAGTTGGAAGTACAAAACTATAATAATATATCAAACTGATAAATTAAAATAAACAACAAAACGAAAAACATCAGATGCATATTTGACAGAAACCTACAATTAAAAGTGTCTTAAAATAGAAAATTTTACGTTGTATTATATATAAATGATTCAACGATCATAATAGATTATGATAAATCTTGTCGCATTTACTTTTTGTTTTTTTTAAGATTAATAGTAAGAAAATGAAGAAGAAAATCATTACTTGTTTTTCTTGTTCTCAACTGAAGCTAGACTATCTCATCTGTAGATTACTTTGGTTACAAGCTATCATGAGTATGTTGGAGCGTTTTTTGAAAATGAAAAAGAACAATGTTTCACTCACACCCATTCATTTGATTTTCCGAAAATTTGAAGGAGAACAAATCAAACCGAGCCCAATTTCCAACAAGAGTTCAAGAGTCCTAAGGTCCAAAGGCCATGACATTAATATTATTTATGAAAGCCCGACTCACGATTCAAAGATGCCTAAAACATACTAACCTCTCTCTTTCTAGTCTAGTCTCTATATATGCATTAATGATGTTTTATATATGGTTATAATTAAACTATTCATATTCTAATCTTCCTACATTACATATTTTCCATGTAATTGGACATTGAGTCCAACGTTGAATTGAGAAGTCGAACTAGACCACCTGACTTTATTACTGATGCAAATGACAATTAACGATTACATGAGCATTTCTAGGATGCTAAGATATGGAATCACCTAGTACGTTGAGATGTGGAATCGCCTAGTAGACTAGATCAAGAATAACGTTATGTTGAATGAAATATGTTTATGTTGAGTATACTCCTTTATTAGAGAGTGTGGGATGACAAGTAGGTTAGATCCCAATATTCATGTTATGGTGGATACACTACAAAAAAACACGGCATTTGGAACAGACATAGCAACGAATCCGTCCGTTGATTACAAATTCCAATGGATTGTAACGGATACACGAGAACTTCCAATGGGTAGACATTTGTTGCAATCCGTCGCAACTTTCCACGGGTGGTCAACGAATAGCTACCGTTGCTCCTTTCCTTTGCAATCCATCGCAAATTTCAACTGACGGTATAGAGATTGATTTCGTTGCCATCATCCGTTGGAACCCCATTAGAAAACCACATGAAAAAGTCCAACGGACATCCGTTGCAAAGTGTAACGGATGCCCGTTGAAATTATTAATTTCGAGAATTACCGGTGGAATAATTTCACGTGAACTTGCAACGGGCATCCGTTGACATTGCCAACGGATGTCCGTTGCAAATAAAACTATTTAATGATAACTATCAAGGTTTTAGCGTCAAACCCTTAACAAATATATTTTCAACAAAATATCGTCTTCTTCAAATAGAGATATATATAGATCGAGATAGTGGATGTATAGAAGAAAAGATCCTATAACCGAAAAGATCACATAAGAATTCTTACATATATTGGAGTAATTCATGAGTTTTGCATCGATGCAACCTTTGTGTCAAGAACGCGGGACAATGTTATGTCATGCAAAAGATGCAAAAACATGAAGTATCGAAGTCAAGAAATTGTTTACAAACATCTTTACAAGGTGGGTTTCGTTGAGAATTACGAAATTTGGTTATTTCACGGTGAAAATTGTGGCGTTAGAGATGTTGTGCAAGAAGCACAAGTAGAAAGAAATGAATAAGTTATTTATGAAGCATCAACAACCCATCAATATGTGGAAATGGTGTCAGATGCTTTTCCTAGAGTTGTTCATGAACAACCGCATGAAGAGATGCCGAACATCGATGCACGACGATTCTTCAACCTATTGGATTCAACGAAACAACCTATATATGATGGTTACCGTGAAGGTCAGTCCTACTTATCTTTATCTTCAAGATTGATGAGTATAAAACATACCACAATATTGCTGAAAATTGCATTGATTCATTTTGCAAAACCATGCGTGAATATTTACCGGAACAAACTCCCGAGACATAATATGAAACAAAAAATGTTTTAAATGATTTGGGAACGCCACATGAGAAAACTGATGTTTGTAGAAACAGTTGCATGTTGTTTTGGGGAAATGATAAAGACTTGTTGGAATGCAAGTTTTGCGGTGCAAACAGATTTCGGCTAAAAAAACATCTTCACGTAAATATGTACCATACAAAAAATATGTTCTATATGTATGTAACAAACAGGTTGAGAATGTTATTTGAATCGGAAAAAACTGTTACGGCAATGAGATGGCACATAGAACACTCGACGGGCGAAGGTATAATGCAACATCCATCGGATGGTAAGGTTTGGAAAGATTTTAATGAAATATTTCCTGGGTTCGCATATGAAATGAGAAATATTTATCTTTGCCTATGCACTGATGGTTTTAGTCCATATGCATAATCTGGTAGTCAATGTTCTCTGTGACCGGTGATTTTGTCTCCGTATAATTTGCCTCCCGATATGTGTTTTAAAAGAGAGGTAATATTTCTGACGTTGCTGATTCCAGGACCAGAACATCCAAAGAAAAGTTTCGATGTCTTTTGCAGCCTTTAATTCATAAATTAAGACATTTGTAGAACGAAGGAATTCTTGCTTATGACGTGAGTACAAAGCAAAATTTTACATTGAAAGTGGTCTTGTTATGTATAATTAGCGACTTTCCTGCCTATGAAATGTTATCTGGATGGAGCACGCATGGGAGATTAGCATGTCTATATTGTATGGAGGATACGGATTCATTTCGACTAGTACATGGAAAGAAACCATATTGGTTTGATTGTCATAGAAGATTTCTTCCTCATGGACATGCTTTCCGGAAAGATAAAAAACATTTTCGAAAGAATGTGGTACAAAAAGAAGAGGCGTCGTCCATGCAAACTGGAACACAAATCCTTTACGAAAGATTGAACACAATGGGCAATTTATAAGAATCGGTAGAATACGGGGAAGATCGTGGGCATCGTAAACCAAAAGTCTAAGGTGAATGGAATAACTGGTATAAACGTAGTATCTTTTGGGAGCTACCATATTGGAAATTACTGATATTACGTCATAATTTAGATGTTATGCATATCGAAAAGAACTTTTTCGATAACATCATCAATACTGTTTTTAATTTGGCGGGTAAGACTAAGGATAATATACAATCAAAAAAATATTTGAAGACAATATGCCGATGACCTGAGTTGGAATTAAGAGATGCAAGGTCACCTGTCCCAGTATTCAGATTTTCTGGTCCGACCAAAACAACATTATTAAAGTGGTTAAAAGAAGATGTTAAGTTTCCAGATGGATATGCATCGAACATTGCTCATTATGTGGATATTGTTGGTTCGAGACTGATCGGATTGAAAAGTTACGATTGTCACATTTTCATGCACCGAATCATTCCAATATGCAGAACAACATATTTTTTAGAGATATATGTTCAAGAAATTTAAAAAGAGATGACTTGGAATTAATGAAAAACAATATATATGAAGTATTATGTTCATTGAAAAAAGTTTTTCTGCCTTCATTCTTCGATGTCATGGAACATTTGCCAATACACTTACCAAATGAGGCAATACTCGGTGGGTCAGTTCAGTTCAAATGGATGTATCCTTTCGAAAGGTGCTATGTTTTTTGGGTTTTTCTTTCATGTAAAGAAAAAACAAAAAACAAAGTAGCGATTGAAGGATCTATTGTCAAACAATACTTGTTGGAAGAAATCACATATTTTCAGCATATTTTATTTCGATTCACATATTCAGACGAAAGAACGATGTGCAGTGGATGATCACACAAACTATCTGTATCAATATAATCCGCAGTTTGGCACAATTCCTGAGATGTTTACACAGATTGGACGTACATGAGGTAAATCTGAGGAATATTGGTTAACACTAGAGGAGTATAATCACGTCCACACATATATATTACTAAATTATCAAGAGTTATTACCGTTCGAAAGGTACAAAACAATTTCTTCAATCTTTTAAATATATATATATATATACAATATTAACGTATTTTCATTATACATGATATTTGATGATGAAGTAATTGGTAGATATCCTCATCTAAACGCAAATGAACTCACATACATGAAAGTTCAACATTATGGCTCGTGGTTCAGAGATTACGTAAATACTCATGTACACGTCTATTAAAATTAATTGCATTTATTATAAATTATTCTTTCGTTTTTATCTTATATAGGTGAAATGTTCAGATGAAAGACTTCCAACGTGGTTAAAAGATTTGGTTAATGGTCATGCACAAAATGTTATGTGTTGGCCAATTTTGTTTACTCACGGTTACACGTTCCACACGTACGAACACAGAAAACATAGAAGAACATACAATTATGGCGTTTGCGTAAATAGTGAAATAGATGGTGATAGCTTCTACGAAATTTTGCACCAAATCCTACAAGTGGAATATATCGGTCTCGTTAAGTTGAAGGTAATGCTTTTTAAATGTCAGTAGTTCGACTCAACCGTAGGACGTGGAATACGGAAAAACCGATGAGGAGGAATTAACATCAATCCGACACAAAAATATGGTATGTATGATCCATTCATCACAATATATCAAGAAAATCAATTGTGTTTTGTGCAATATCCAACAACATTGAAATGTCGAAGAGACGAGTGGTGGGCCATAGTAAAGATCAAGCCACGAGGAATTATAAGCTTAGATGGAAAAGAAGATATGTTGTAACCCGATCATTCGAAGCCGATTCGTTTAATTGATACAGACAATTGCGAGGAGATTCTTGCAAGAACTGACATAGACGGAGAATTCATACGAGATTATGAAGACGTTGAACCGGAAGATGCTGAAGATGAAATTGGCGATGAATTCAATGAACAATCGGAAGAAGACTCGCCGATAAATCTACTGAAAAAGAAATGTAAATACAATAATTTGTAATGTAAATGATGTATATAAATACAATCGAAGATTCTCCAATCGAACTATTGAAATGTAAATATAATAATGTGTAAAGTAAATGATGTGTAAATATAGTCGATGAATCTCCAATCTCCAATCGAAATGTAAATACAATAATGTGTAATGTAAATGATGTGTAAATACAATCGAAGAATCTCCAATCGAACCATCAAAATGTAAATACAATCGAAGAATATATAAATGATGTGTGATGTTTTTAGAACTTCATATGCTCTCATACCAACGGTCAGCCATTGGAAATGTTAACGGATTCCCGTTGGAACACGAAATCACCTTCGACACTTAGAAAAAATTTCTAAATTTTCTACAATTGTAACGGGCATCCGTTGGAAAATTGTAACGGATGCCCGTTAAAAATTTTTTAAACGGGCATCTGTTAGAAGAGGTTAACGAATGACCGTTAAAACTTTTTAACAGGCATCTGTTAATACTGGTAACGGGCATCTGTTACCATTTGCTAACGGATGCTCGTTAGAAAGTTTGTAACGAGCATCCGTTACAATGTGCAACGAATGCCCATTGCAAAGTGTCATCATGACTACCTAGTCTACGATTCTTTCCAACGGGCATCTGTTGCAAATTGTAACAGATGCCCGCTACACTAGGAGACGAACCGTCGTTTTGGCATCCGTTGTCTCGGGAACTCGCATTTCCAACGGGCGTCCATTGGAAATTGTAACGGATACCCGTTGGAGAAACAAAATGTCGTGTCACTTAATTGTGTGCGTTGAGTTGACGGCTTTTCCAACGGGCATTTGTTGGAAATTGTAAGGGATGCACATTGGAAATTTCTGTATATATACCGTTGAAATGTTTCATTTCAACATAAATCAAAACTTGAAATTCTCTCAAATACTTCCTCTCACACACAATAATCATACTTATAAGCACTAAACACAAAAATGAGGGCCAGACAATTCATAGGTTTGGGAGGTATGTTGGCGGGTTCAGCGAGAGCCCCTCATCCACCTCCACCGCCACCATATCGCCCTCCTTTACCAATATCGGTACCACCGATATTTGATGAAGAGGGTGGATATCGATTCCTTAATCGATAATTTCGATGGGCGTTCCACCCTTCCAATTATCGATCTTGATGGTCCTCTCAGGACACTATGGTAAAATTTAATGTTATATGCATTTATACTGTTTTAGTTTATAAATTTTATCTAAATATTTAATTTTCATGTGCAGGATTGACGTGGATGATGTTCTAAAACATACGAACAACAACATCATCCAAGGGTAATTATAGGACCAACTCTATTATTCTTGGCAAGCTACGCCAAAAGTTATATGCCACCGATGGTGGTGTACCTTCATCATAAGTTTATTTAAAATAATTTTTTTAAAATGATTAATTATATATATATATATATATTCTAAATTAACTCATTATAATTCATTTTGCAGCGCGTATATAGATGACGAAAGAAGGATACGCCGCGTATCTACACGGCTTGGATGTGCGACATGCAAGTCCGCATGCGCTTGATGATGAACAACGCCAAACGCAACTACTACACCAAGAATCACAAATCGACATGGGCAACGGACGAGGTCTTCAATCAACTTATTCAACATTGGGAGTCTGAGGACTTCAAGGCCAAGAGCGAGAAGGCCAAAAAATGTCAATACGGCGAGAAGGTTCTCGGAGATGGTCCGTATCGCCATACTTCGGGATCAAAATCATTCCCGGAGAGGAAGCAAGAATTGGTAAATTTATTATTATTTAATTTTTTACAATATTTATATTAATATATTTATTTTATTTAAAAGATACGACGAATAGAAGGAGAACCGACTCTTCTTGAGCTGGTAGTGGAAACCCACGCCAAGAATAAACTGGTCGTCGGGGAAAAGAGCAACGAACCTGAACTCGTCGACCCTCGAGCGGAAAGAAACGTGAAAGCTGTGACGGATAAGATCACACAGCAATCACAAGCTTGCGGTTCAACTCCCGACGAACTCAGTCCATTACGAAAGGAAAAAATTTAATTGGAGGTAAAGATTTATTATTTTTATTTTAATTAGTAATAAAATATTTACTAATAATTCTAACTCTAATTTTGTTTGTTTTGTAGTCAATGAGACCGTATAAGAGGCATTTATACGGTCTCGGTGCACTGCAAAAGGATATTGTCGAGGACGCTACGGCGGTACCTCCCATGGTCCAAGAGAGCTACACGCAACAACGGTGTATCAAGGATTTCGAAGCACAACTTAGAGAAACTTGAGCCCAGCTTCAAGAAACTTGATCACAAATGCAACACATGGAGAGCGTCATAGAATTTCTATCCAGTCGAACGAGGGAATCAACACCACGTCAAGAACCGGGTATCGATTCGGATGCAACGCCTTCACGAGGTGCTGGTGACCACGGGGATGACATCGGCCCCACGATGAAATGTAATAGAATTATGTTTTAATTTTTTGTAAGAACTTTTATTATATTAATTAAGGTTATTTGGTTTTTTTATTTTTAAAAATTTATTTTTTTTATATTTTTAGATTCCAACGGATGCCCGTTGCAAATTCTAACGAGTATCCATTGGAAAGGAAATTTCCCGCCAAATGTTAACGGATGCTCGTTGTCATTTCCCGCCAATATGTAACGGATGCCCATTGCCATTTCGCGCCAATTTGTAACGGATTTTCGTTGCAAAATTTAAATATTCGCTCAATTTTTCCCAACAGAATGGCAACGGATATCCGTTACAAATGGGTAACGGGCATCCGTTGCAAATTTGTAACGGGCATACGTCACTTTTTCTGTAACGAGCATCCGTTAAAATTTTCCAACGGCGTAATTCGTTGCGCTTCCGTTAAAAATTTGCAACGGATAATATCTGTTTTAACGCCGTTAAGAATCGCAATGGATCTCAATTTGTAACGAGCGATTCCCAACGATTGTAGATCCGTTGCCGTCCGTTGGGAAACTGTCATTGCAACAGATATATATATAAATTTATATTTTATTTTTATGTTATATATATATTTTTAGAAATTATTTGTATCGTTTAGTAAGAACTCAAAAAACCTAAAATTTAAACTATTTGAATAATTCGAATAACCTAAAACAAAATCTGAATCAACCGAACACGAACAGAAACCCAAAGAATCTAGAGCAAAAAAACATTTGGTCCAATTCATTTTTTAAAAAAAAAACCAGATCAATCCGAAGTGAACCAAAACTCGAATAACCCAAGCCAAAATTTAAATGTTCACCCCATAGTAGACGATTTCTAGAGTTTTTTTCGTGAAGTATAGGCAGGAGATTGATGTGCGATTTTTTGGAAAAATGGTGACGAAGATCAGAAGGTCGGAGAAACTGGTTGGTGAAAACTTCGTAAGAAAACTGTAAGATCGATGAAAAAAATTAAGAAATGGAATTATCATAGGGTAGAAGGGGTTTCAATATACATTTTTTTTGTAATATATTGAGATGAAGTTCATATGTTTTATGATCCACTATGTTCGAATTTCAATTAATTTAAATATTTCTCCAAGATGAAAACTCAAACCGATTGAAATAAGTATTTTGAACCTTTTACTCAACCATTGAATTAATTCGTCTTGGATATATAATATGACTTTTTTCGAAAGTCTTACCATTTATATATCTTCATTTCGGATGTTAGGTTTAAAAATATATGATTCTATAAGAGTTAATACATAGAAATTGAGCTTTATGTTCATCAAAAGAAAAAAAATGTGAACCAACCACACTTCTACACACATATACATTTATTGTCTTTTGTATATGAAAATTTCGTCAATAACAGATAATATCGTTCATTATTTTTAAAATAAAAAGAACTTTATTTTTACGATTATAAAAGAATAAGTGCGACAAATGATTACACTAATTGGATAAGGATATAACAAAAATAACAATAATTATTATGTGAGCCATTGTTATGAGAAAAAAGCAAATTCTCCGTGGGTCTACTCTTCTTTAACATTTGTTTAACATATTTTCTATATCCATATACATATACATAGATGTGTACGTGTGTATGTAATTCCAATCAACGCTGGAGATTCCTCGTCAAGTGGATAAAGATTTGGGTATTTACAGGAAGATCCCCAATCAATTCAATATGCTATACTTTACTTGGAAGAAAAATAATCCATTTTTATTATTTTAAATGAAATGATTGAACTTAGGAATAACGGAGAAATACCACAGTTCACATATCGAAATTGATTTACAGTAATTTGATTAACGTACATATATATATATTGAATTGTTGGATTGATTTTTTTTGTATAATATAAATCAGTAATTTGATGATTAATTGGAAATCTAAAAATTTTAAAGTCAAAATTTTTATAGATTGAGATTGTTTTTTATATACGACAAACATTAAAAATAAACATTAAAAAACCAAATCGATTTTTTCGACGATAATGTTTTTCATGACCCTTTGTATACAACTAACGGTTCAATTTTTTTCATTTGTCGAACCTAGTTGTGACTATCACATCTGAAACCCTATCACTATTATCCATAGACAAATCGCCCGCACTATACTCCAGCCGTTGATGTCCACATTTGACCAGATTCACGATGAACTGAGCAACACTGGACACATTCCACATGAAAATGATACATTGAATCGACCAAACGACTTTAGACTAGACATCAGGTCCGCGATGAACAGAATAATGTCGAACCCAAACCCACGCCAAACTAGACAATACTAGATCAAATGACACCAATCAATTTACGTCGGTACCCGTCAACTTTTTTATCTTTTAAAGTAACTTACCCTCGTCGCTCATTTGTTGACCTCTCCTCGTTGCTTTCCTTTTATGTCTGCACGGTGATTGTTGATTTGCCATTATTTTGGCAATGAGGTGATTTTTCCCTAATTTTAAACGTTATTCGTCGTTTGTTCGTAGCTATGTTCATCTTCGTTTGATATCTTTTTTTCCATTCGTATATTCGTCATCTTGGTCTTCATTCGTCCATACCCCATCTTCATCTATTCGTCTATTCGTCTATCTCAATAATCTCGCGAAGCCCTAGCTTAAGATAAGAGATTAATAGGTATGTTTATTTTGGTATCTGCATATAAATTCCTCCAATATACCGAGGATATTAGATATTTAGATATTCATTAATATTTTGTTTGTTTGTGATATGTTTAATGGTTTTATATGACTTTATATTTTATATATAATATCTTTTTATTTTTTTATATTATATTTTATAATTTTGAAAATTAAAATGTATTAAAAATATTTAAAAAATGAATAATGCCTAGACGTCGACTAATTCGACTAGTCGCTAAGCACTGACTGACCGTCCGACTAACGCCTAACGACTTTTACAACACTGCTACCAAGTAAACTAGTGACGCTTTTTCAACAAATTTCGTCAAAATGACATGTTTAGTTTAGTTGATTCATTGTGATATTTGGGCATCATACTATACACCTTCGTATTTAAAGGTAAAATATTCCTTGTCTATTGTAGATGATTTTTGCATGATAGTTGAGTATACTTGATGGCTTCAAAGCACAATATTTTGGAACCATATTCATTTGCTTGTGCTCATGTTTCTCGGATATTGGAATTTTACACAAGACTTCATGCGTCAGAACACCATAACAAAATGGATATATTGGAAGGATGTGGCAGACCATCAAGAAATTGTTTCTTGATGGTCTGCCCTGTTTCAAAGTTTTACATGGTTCTAAACTCAATTACCACTATATACAAGTATTTGGATCTTGGTGTTAGGTTCACAACAACAACACACATGGAGACAACTTTAATCCTATGATTACTCGTTCCATTTTTGTGACTTATCTGATGGTAAAAAAGGTTGGTGAGCTTATGATATTGACAATTGGAATTCTCATGATTTCACGTAATGTTGTGTTTAAAGAAGATTTGTTCTCGTATTTGAATTAAAAATTGTCACTATATTCATGAATGTGTCTCACCATGATGTCACAATAATTTTTCTTCCTCGATGTTGCACCATCGGAAGAAAGGGGGTATAGCCACTTTAGATAAGAAGGGAGTTCTACATTAGAGAATTTCATAGTGGTCTCCCGCACCATAGTCACGACTCCTCGACTTTAAGGCAAATGAGAACTAATGACCGAGGATGAGTCTTTTGGATTTGGACAATGTGTGTGGAATCCATCTACTTGTCTAAAGATGTGATCAAAATTGTCCTTGTACTGGCTGTGATAGATTGGAAAAGAATGGGAGAATTATCAACGGATACCCGCTTGAAATAAAATGGTAGGATTTAAAATAATCCAACACATGCTCGTTGATAATGAGACGAAAAAAATTAAAAAAATAAAAAAATTTCAAAAAGTATAATATAGATAAAATTTATACAAATTAAAAAACTAATTTACTACATGTCATCTAAATCGATACCACCGTCTTCATCTCGGTGCTCACCAAGGCCTCATGAAGAGGTTGCATCAGAGTCGATGATCGGTACTTATCTTGGAGTTGTTGCCCCCGTCAGTGGTGGTGGCTGATACGTTCGACCGATCAACAACTTGATGATACTCTCCATGTGATGTGTCTGCACCTGTGTATCTCGAAGCTCAGATTGTGTTTTTTGATGAGCATCTTGCACAACATCAAAATTATGATGCAATATCAATGATTCTCAATATAGTAGTTCTAAAAAAATACTATGTTTATACCAGTGATGTCATTCTCTTTGGTGTATACCAGTGATACTACGTTTATATCACCCATCGCGTTTAATAGTTCGTAAATAATGTACATTCTTATTTGTATGCATGTTTCCTCTTTTTGTACCACATTCTTTCGAAAATAATTTTTTTTCTTTTCTGAACTGATGTCCACGGGGAGGAAAATATTCTATGACAATCAAACCAACATGGTTTCTTCCCACGTATTAGTCGAAATGAAACTGTGTCCTCCCTACAATATTGACATACCAATTTCACGTGTATGCTCCATCCAAGCAACATTCCATAGACATGAAAGTCGCTAATTGTTCAGAAAAAGACCGCTTTCAATGTAAAATTTTTCTTTATACTTACATCATAAGCAAGAAATCCATTATTCCGCAAATATCTTAATTCATGAATTAAAGGTTGTAAAACAACATCAAAACTTTTTTTCGGATTTTTTGGTCCTGGAATAAAAAACGTCAGAAACATTACTTCTCTTTATAAACTCTTAGCAGGAGGCAAATTATACATAGATAAAATAATCGGCGACAAATAATATTGACTTCTAGATTTTCCATTGGACTAAAATATCAGTGTATAGGTAAAGATAAATATTTCTCGTTTCATACGTGAATTTATGAAATATTTCATTGAAATCTTTTCAAGCCTTACCATCTGATGGATGTCGCATTATCCCTTCGCTCGTCTAGTGTTTTGCATCAAATCTCTTTGCAGCAACGGTTTTTTCGATTCATATAACCTTCTTAATCTGTTTGATACAGGTATATAAAGAATCTTTTTGTACGGTACATATTTACGTGAAGATAGTTTCTATGGACAAAATCTACTTTCACCGTAAAATTTACATTCCAACAAGTCTTTATCTTTTCCATAAAAAAACATGCAACTCTATTTACAAACATCAATTTTCTCATATGACATTTCTAAATCTTTTAAAACATTCTTTGTTTCATAATATATCTCGGGAGCTTGATTATTTTCAGTAAATATTCACGCATTGTTTGGTAAAATGAATCCATGCAATTTTCAACAACTTTGTAGTCTGTTTTTGTACTCATCAATCTTGAGGACAAAGACAAAGAAGACTGACCTTCACGAAAATCTTCATATATAGGTTATTTTGCCGAATCCAATAGGTTCAAAATTCGGTTTGCCTCATTATTTAGAATCTCTTTATACGGTTGCTCAACAACACCACGAAAAGCATCTTACATCATTTTCACATATAGATTGATCGCCAATGTTTCATAAAGAATTTCTTCATTTCTTTCTATTTCTTGTGCTTCTTGCACAATATCACTAACGCCACAATTTTCACCGTGAAATAATCAAATTTCGTAATTCTCTACGAAACCCACCTTGTAAAGGTTTTTGAAAACAATTTTTTTTTTTACTTTGATACTTCATGTCTTTGCATCTTTTGCGGGACATCAAATTTTCCCGTGTTCTTGACACAATGGTTGTATCGATGCAAAACTCATGAACTATTCTAATCCGAGTAAGAATTCTTGTGTCCTAGTTTACGGGATCTTTTCTTATATATATCCACTCTCTTGATCTATATATCTCTATTTGAAGAAGATGATATTGTTTTGAAAATATATTTTGTGTTGATGGCTTGAAGGTAAAAGGTTCGAGTTTGATCAATAAATAGTGAATTTTTTAATGACTACCTGTCGATAATACCTACGATGCCCATTTAAACATAAAGTTTAATTATACAAACGGTAGCCTCGAAATTCTCAATATTCCAACGGACATCCGTTGAGAATCGCAATTGATACCCGTTATAAAATAAAACGGTCATCCATTGCTCCTCTGTCGATATTTGTACGGATTGAAACTGACTTCAGTTAGTTGATAACTTTCTGAAATCCATTACAATCTGTTGGAAATGATATCAACAGACGGATCCGTTAATCTGTCTGTTGACATTGACTGTTTTTTTTAGTGA
The DNA here is from genome assembly GCA_036759665.1 of Gynandropsis gynandra. Classification (NCBI taxonomy): domain Eukaryota; kingdom Viridiplantae; phylum Streptophyta; class Magnoliopsida; order Brassicales; family Cleomaceae; genus Gynandropsis; species Gynandropsis gynandra. The sequence continues at coordinate 36,711,305 of CM071865.1, read as the reverse complement.
TGGTGATCTCATAGATGAGGTATATGGATTGAAGAAGGCATCCTAGTGCTGGTTTGCAAAATTAGCAAAGTATTTACATCGTTGCGGAATCAAACAGTCCAATCATTCATTTTTTGATTTCTCATTGGTGGGATTCATATCTATGTGATTTTATTAATCCACGACTTGATCGTCATTTTATGTTCATTATTAGAGATTACCTTGTTTAAGAATTATCTTGGCTCATGTTTTTTATATGAAGGATATGGATAATCTCAAACTCTTTGTTAGGATTAATTTAGCTCACATACCCCTTTGTGAAAGGAAGTATGATATTGGTATTACCTTTGAATTCAAACTTTTAGGAGCCAAGATAATAGATTTTTCATTTGATTAGAACCATCGTCTCTCCTTTTCTAAGAACGAATTACTTCCTAATCTTACATCATACCGACGACCGGTTGATCATCTCATTGATTTGAGGTCACATGTTCTGAACTTGCTTATATGGTGCATATTTCATGTTAGTTTTTAAAGGAACCCATATGTGATCATTAAGATGCAATTATCAGAGTTATTTGATATATCAAGGGATTTCCGAGACAAGTAATTCTCCTTCGATCATCATCTAAGCTTCAGATATATGCATGGTGTGACTTTAACTGGACGAAATGTCGAACGACTTGGTAATCTCTCATGGGATGGTAGATTTATCTTGTAAATTCATCTGTTTCATGGAAGAAGAAAAAGCAATAAGTCATTCACATTCATTCACCGAAGTTGAATATCGCTCCATTTCCATGAGGACATGTGAACTAATGTGGCTACACGAATTGCTCTCGCACCTTCACGTTCCTCACAGACGACTCATCCAAATGTTTTGTGATAGCATTTAAAATACATTAAATCGACTATCATTTTGTCTCGTACGTTGTATCTCTCACTACCGTCTCGATTTAAGGGTTATTGGAAATATTTGAAATGAAATATTTGAAAATATTTCCAAATATTTTTTACAAAAGTTAAATAATTTATGACTCTCCCTTTTAATTGTAAAACACATTAATTTAATTTTGAATTAATTCTCTTGTACAATATAAAAAAGATAAATTTGTTACTTGTACTATTTTTATACTTTGATATTTAATTCTATTTTAAAAATTTTAATTTTGTAATTTTATGGAATTTAACACATTTTTATTTTTAATCAAAATTATAAAAAATTTACGCATATAGTCTTTTGTGAACTAATATAATTGATAAAAATGAACCACCTCCATTTTAAAAACTAATCAAATGAACTACTCTACAACTATTTTTATTTAAAATTTATTACAATTCATTTAATTTTATCTGATTTTACAATTTATATACTATCATGTTAATGTTAAAAAGTGTATCTAATATGGAAAAAAGCATGTAACCCATTTTTCATTCAATGTTCTCAATTCCAGTTATTCTCCTTCCGTTATATAATTGTGTAATTCTGTTAACCCATCCGAATTCGATCCAATTTCACCCAATTTTGATCCGGATTCGACCCAATTCGAAAACTCGATTTTACCCAAAATTCCTACATGTAATCCTAATTAAACCCAAAATAAACTCGATTTTAATGCAATTTGAGTCGTAAATCTGAATTTCACCATGTGAACCAAAAGGAGAATGTAAGTAGTTAAATAGTGTGTTAATTGGAAATATGCTTGAAGATGAGTTACAAAAGGATCCTACAATAAAGCCAATAAAGTTGCAACATACCATCAAAGAGAATTGGATATATTTGACTGTTTCCATTTTGACCAACGACAACCAAAATCTGACATTTACTAGCAGTTTTGATGAAACATCCATTCAATCCGATTATAGGTCTACAATTCAATTTTCATGAGACTCGCAAAGCATCGAAACATACATAGAAACAATCAAATATCTCATTCTCGAATCCTTTGTAATTGTTTGTAGTTCAACAGAAAAACATGAATTTGATTGTTTAATTGCATACTCATAATCCCAAAGTCTAGCAAATTTTCCAAATGAATCTTCTCTATAGCCTTTTTCTTTGCTTTCTGATACTTGTTTGATGATGCTAGACTTTGGGATTATGAGTATGAAATTAAACATTGTGTTCTTATGTTGAACTGCAAAGAATTACAGATGGAATCGGGAATGAGATATTTGATCGTTTCTATTTATGTTTCGATGATTTGTAAATCTCATGAAAATTGAATTGTAAACCTATAATCGTATTGAATGGATATTTTATAAAAAACTGATAGTAAAGGTCAGATTTTTGTTGTCATTGGTCATAACTCATCTTCAAACATATTTGCAATTAACACACTATTTAACAACTTATATTCTTTTTTTTTTCACATGGTGAAATTTGAAATTATGGTTGAAATTGTATTGAAATCGAGTTGATTTTGGGTTTAATTAGGATCTCAGGTTGAAATTCGGGTTGGAATCGGGTAAAAATCAAATTAAAATCGGATTTTCGAATTGGGTCGTAATCGGGTCGAATTTAGACGGGTTAACGGAACTATACGATTTATAAAATAAAAAGTCGACTGAAATTTCGAAAATTTAAAAGAAAGTCGATTGAATTTTGCAAAATAAAAGAAAAATTAGATGTATTGGATAGCTGAGCAAAAATTGACCTAAAACAGTAAAACAATATAGATGGGCGTACTGGATATATAAACCTGTGGGTATAATATGCATGATTGACTTGACACCTTGAAAGGGCCGACCAAAGATGTGAAGAAATGGGACACGTCTTCACTTGGACCGTACGACAGTGACATGATTTCAATATATGTTACATGAGTGCGTGCTGAGTGTAAAACCGCGCCATGCTATTTGACGTTTGTTGTGGTATTAATTAATCGAGATTCATTAATAAATTTATTATTAGTTACATTAAAATAATATTTTGATCAGACACGACATTCCTATTTGATATAACATTGCATAATTTGAACTCCTAACTTTCTATATCGAGTTGTCAATTAGGGAGCGTTGGTTTTAAATTTTTTAAAACATTTTATATTGAAAATTTACGATTCTATTTTTTAAAATTATATATCAACTATATTTAACTTAATTTTAAAGATTATTTTGAAATTTTTATATAACTTTGTACTTCTAATATTTTTATTTATTTTTCTAATTTAACTTTTCTTTTTTGAATTACAGTTTTAAAATATATTCGTAGGGTTAAACCGCTTAAAAATATTCTTCCCTAAAATAATAATTAAATCGAAAAAAAGAATTGAAGAAAAGACAAATTTTCTCTTAATTTTCGAACATGAAAAAACACATATTCTGCAGTTTTTCGACGTGAAAAATTGTCAAACCGTGTCAAAGCAAGAAAGACGAACAAATTTTCGACGTGAAAACTTGTTTCAAAGTTTAGAACAAGAAAGACGAAGTGATTTCGAACTTGAGAGGGATCGATTTGAAGTTGGTAAGAAGAAAATGGCTAGAATCAGCAGCAACAGTGAAGAAGAGAGCACGAGTCAATCTTCAATGGCATCAATAAGTGTAAGTAAATCGATGTATAGTATTTCGCAGGTTGTCGAGTCACAAAATAGTTTATTGATTTGAAATGGGTGTGAGTGTCAGTGAGTCTGTTGAGTCTCAGTGAGTCGGTTAAGTCGCAAGAATCGGTTGTCTCAGTGAGTCGGTTTGGGTCGCAATGGTCGCTTGAGCGTCGCAAGGGGTCTAAGGTTTGTTTAAGTCAGTTGTCTCAGTGAGTCGGTTTGGATCGTAATGGTCGTTTGAACGTCGGATGGGGTCCAAAGGTCGTTTGAGTCGGTTGTCTCAGTGAGTCGGTTTAGGTCGCAATGATCGCTTGAGCGTCGCAGGGGATCTACGGATCGTTTGAGTCAATTGTCTCAGTGAGTCGGTTTGATTCGCAATGGTCGCTTGAGCGTCGTAGGGGGTCGCAAGGTTCGTTTGAGTCGCATGGATCATTTGATATTATGCCCCATGGATCGCTTGAGTCGCATGGGTCGCTTAAGTCTCAGTGAGTCGGTTGAGTGTCGCAGAGGGTCTGATGGTCATTTGAATCGCATGGGTAGATTGAGTCGCTTGGGTCGGTTGAGCCGCATGGGTCGCTTGAGTCGGTAGAAGTATAATGTATTCTTAATTAATTGGTCATTTTGTAGGTGGCGCCAAAGCCGAAGTTTGTGTATGAATTCAACACATGGACAAAATGCTAAAGATCACCACCAAGTGTTATCCTCACTGTACAATAACGAAGTTGGGAGGAATCTTAGATGAATATGAGTTGCATTATTTCGAGAAGGAGTCATAATTTAGGCATATATTTCATTTCCAATGTGACTCCACATTGACAAAGGTTCAAATGTCTATCCTCCTAAATCACTCTGTGATTGTACGGGACAAGAAGGAGTTATGGTTCGTCTTAAACGGTGTCCCCATCCGGTACTCTATAGTGGAGCACACACTAATTTCCGAATTGAAATGTGGACCATATCTTAAAGGATGGGAGTCCAAAAGGGGTGATACATTCAGGCGGAAGAATTTTAGCCGTGGAAAGGTCACCCCCGCATAAATCATTGGAAAGCTTGTGAAGGCGAAGAATGCCGACGACATGATGAGGTTGGCAACTTTGATGTTTTTGGCGCAAATTATTGCCCACAAGCCTTCATCAGACAACTCTATCAGCCATTCTCTCATTGACATGGTTGATGACTTGGAATTTTGTGAAGGCTTCTATGGGGCATTACACATTTGAAAACATTGTGGATACTTACCGCAAACACGTTAGCGAGAAATCACCGAAACCAAAATGGTATTGTGGCGGTTTCATGATCCCACTAATGATAAGTTGTATATATTATTCAATAACTTAAATGTTTTCGTACTTTTTGCATTCTTATCATTTTGTTTTAATATTTCAGTTACTTCCATTCGAAACCATCCTTAGTTTGGTCGAAAAGGGATGGTATGTTGATGTTATGGATGCGGATCCATCATGCCCAAGAATGTGCAAGAAGATGGTTAAATCCAGTATTAACCTGAATAATATAGATGTGATAAGGCTGATCGGAGATTCTAAGGTAACAATTACACAAGGGTCACAAGGAAAACAAGGGTCACAAAGGGTAATAATGGTTTTTTTTAAGATATTCGAAGTATTCTTCGTGCTGAACACGAAGAGGAAGCTTTAATTTTTTATCTGGACGATTATGAGGGATGCCACGATCTCGAAATATTCAGATATGGATGGAACATATTCGTAGAAATCCGAAGGGTATTTGTTGGGAGGACATCCGTAAGCAAGAACTGCTGACGCAGAAAGCAGTTCTTGATGATCAAAAGAAATGGAAAGGGAAGGGAAAACAAAAGGGGACTAAGAGGAAATAATTGACAATTATTTACAAATACAATTATTTACAAATAATTGACTCAAATCTCTGCGACCCTTGTCCATCTACGACCCTTAGACCCATGCGACCCTTGTCCCTCTATGACCCTTGTCCATGTGCGAACCTTGGACACCTTTGTCCCTCTACGACCCTTGTCCATGTGTGAACCTTGGACCCATGCGACCCTTGTCTCTCGTGACCCTTGTCCTTCTGCGACCCTTGTCCCTCGCGACCCTTCAACCACTGCGACCCTTGTCCCCTTTCGACCCTTGTCCCCTATCGATCCTTATCCCTCTACGACTCTTGTTACAATAATAGTAAATCCACAAAAAGCGATAATAACAATAATATTTACTATTGAATAATTGTAAAAAACCAAACAAATATAAACATGAAGTTCAAGTTCAATGGAATGTTCTTGTTCAAAGGAGGTTTAGAGCAATCAAAATACAACTGAAATCAAACTCTGTTACTGTTAGGCCCTTGTTGAGGGAAAAACTGAAGTAGTGGTGTTGGTCCATTGGAATACAGTTCGACTTCGAGGGTACAACCCTGGGTCAATCCATGGTCGTGACATAACTTTCTCCAACCCCTTCTAATGGTAGCACCACCACGTGCCACAGGCCTTAGATATACCTCCCACGACAGTCCATATCCTATCATCAGATATATCTTACATCGTCTATGGCAAAGACCTCTCGACCTTGCAAACCTTATCAGAAGTGTCTACGACATCCTTAGAAAGGAATAAAAATCGTGAAAATCCTTACCCAAATCGCGACATCACCTAAGTCCGTATTGAGGTCACGTACCAATGCATCTACGACCAGATTCAAATGAGTGACTGGTACCACCGTGACAATTGTCTGAGCAGGAGTTGTGAAGGTGACGTTAAAGACCATGTCACCTTCGTGACGAAAAAGTAAGTAATCCCTAACACGTAAGTGTAGGTCATTGGAGAAATCTTTCCACCTATCAGTGAGTCTCTTGCGACCCATGCGACTCTTGCGACTCATTCGAGGCAAATGAACTTTTTCACTAAATTTTACTTACTTGGTGGAACTTCATCTACTGCAACGAATGCAATAACCTCTCTGGAAATGAGATTTTCAACTAATCTAGAAATATTTATCATATTCTCTTCTGAGCCATCTCCACGGTTATTTTCAGCCTCTGACTCAACCGGATCTTCGCTTGGCTCTTGTTTTGACATTGGATATGGACATCGAAAGAATTCAAAATCATCATCTCTAACAGTGCCGAAAAATTGGTTTGCGGTGCTCGTATCTTTCTTGGATTGCCTTTTCAGCACCTTTGGGATTTGCCGCCTTTGATTTTGGATTAGGCAAATGAAACCCGACATTCCTTAGAAGGCCTCTTACGACTTTGATAATTCTTTTCTCAGACTTATTTATTTCTTCTATTAATTTCTCCTCCAGCGTCAGAGGGACTGCACCTTCTTCTCCTTCAACTGCAGCTTAATCATTACCTTCTCCTTCAGCTTCATCCTCACCTTCTCTTTCAGCTTCAACTTCAACAACACCTACCTTTCCTTCGTCTCTGTTATCTTCAACATCTATTATTTTTTTCACTCACGCTCTTCTTCCTCTTAGTTCCCTTTCCTTTCCCTTCTTTTGATCACCAATAGATGTTTTTCGCGTCAGCCGTTCTTGCTTACAGATGTCCTCCCAACAAATACCCTTCGGATTTCTACAAAGATGTTCCATCCATATCTGAACGTCGGAATCGTGTGGCATCCCTCGTAATCCTCCATATCAAAAATTAAATCTTTCTCTTCATGCTCTTCATATTCAGCAGGAAGAATACTTCGAATATCTTGAAAAACAAAAATTAACTATTATTACCCTCTGTGTAATTGTTACACTTATGACCCTTGCGTAATTTTTAACTTAGAATTTCCAATCAGCCTTATCACATCTACATACTTGAGGTTAATACTGGATTTAATCATCTTCTTGCACATTCTTGGGCATGATAGATCCGCATCCATAACATCAACATACCATCTTTTTCCGTCCAAACTAAGGATGGTTTCAAATGGAAGTAACTGAAACATTTAAACAAAATGATAAGAATGAAAAAAGTACGAAAACATTCAAGTTATTCGAATAGTATATACAACTTACCATTAGTGGGATCATGAAACCACCATAACACCATTGTGGTTTCGGTGATTCCCTGTTAACGTGCTTGCGGCAAGTCTCCACAATCTTCTAGAATGTGTAACGCCCCCATGGAAAGCCTTCACAAAAATCCAAGTCATCAACATGTCAATAAGATCATGGCTGATAAAGTTATTTGCTGAAGGCTTGTGAGCCATAACTTGCGCCAACAACATCAAAGTTACCAACCTCGTCCGGTCGTCGGGATTCTTCGCCTTCACAAGCTTTTCACTAACATGTGCGGGGGTCACCTTTCCACGGCCAAAATTCTTCAGCTTGAATGTATCACTCCTTTTGGACTCCCATCCTTTGGGATATGGTCTGCATTTCAATCAGAAATTAGTGTGTGCTCCACTATAGAGTGCCGGATGGGAACACCGTTTAAGACAAACCATAACTCCTTGTTTTCCCGTACAATCACGGAATGATTTAGAAGGATAGACATTTGAACTTTCGTCAATGTGGAGTCACATTGGAAAAGGAATAAATGCCTAAATTGTGACTCCTTCTCGAAGTAATGCAACTCATATTCATCTAAGATTCCTCTCAGCTTCATTATTGTCTCGTGAGGATAACACTTGTTGGTGATCTTTGGCATTCTGTCCATGTGCTTGAATTCATACACAAACTTCGGCTATAGCGCCACCTGCAAAATGACCAATTAAGAATACATTAGACTTCTACTGACTCAAGCGACCCATGCGACTCAACTGACACTTGCGACCCATGCGACTCAAACGACCCTCCGCGACACTCAACCGACTCACTGAGACACAAGCGACCCATGCGACTCAATTGACCCATGCGATCCATGCGACTGAAACGACCCTTTGACCCTTTGCGACACTCAACCGACTCACTGAGACTCAAGCGACTAATGCGACTCAATTGACCCATACGAGCCATGCGACTTAAACGACCCTTGGACCCTCTACGACACTCAACCGACTCACTGAGACTCAAGCGACCCATGCGACTTAAGCGACCCATGGGACATAATATCAAGCGATCCATGCGACTCAATGATACAAGCGACCCATGCGACTCAAACGACCCTTTCGACTCAATGACACAAGCGACCCATGCACCTCAAACAACCTTTGGACCCCCTACGACGCTCAAGCGACCAGTGCGACCCAACTGACTCACTGAGTTGAAGATGGTCATGCAATTCCTGCAACCCTTTTGACTCAACCGACTCATTGACACTCACACCCATTTCAAATCAATAAACCATTTTGCGACTCGACAGCCTAAAAAACCCTGGAAATTGATCTACTTACACTTATTGACGCCATTGAATATTGACTCGTGCTCTCTTCTTCACTAATGCTATTGATTCTAGCCATTTCCTTCTTTCCAACTTCAAATCGAACCCTCTCAAGTTCGAAATCACTTCTTCTTTATTGTTCTAAACTTTAAAACAGGTTTTCACGACAACAAATTGTTCGTCTCTCTTGCTTTTGACACGGTTTGACAGTTTTTCACATCGAAAAACTGCAGAACGTCTTTATTAAGGGCAAATTTGTCTTTTCGTCAGTTTTTATCCTATTTAATAATTATTTTCACGAGGGTATTTTTGAAGTGTTTTAGCCCTAGAAGGGTATTCCTGATATTCTCCACATTATAACTCATATTCCAAATATTATGTGGTTCACATAAAATATACAATAATATTAGAGTCATCTTAAATCCTTTACTTTAATTGAATACATCATAGTCGGGTGGATAAAGGCGGTTACACGTCATTTTTCAACATTGTTCCTTCCAAGTATCCCAAACGATCATCGTTCGAATGTTTTAATTATAAAACAACCATTATGATAACATAACTAAGATATAAAATAAAATAGATTAAAAAATATAATTGTAATTGAATTCAAATAGTTTCATAAAATATAATAAACAAAAATCATACGCTAATAAGTCGATACCATAACAAAGAATTGTCTATCATGACCATACATTTCACATAACCTTTAAATGTCTAATCCCTTAGTCAATAGATTCACTACCATATAAGAGAATTTCTAATGTGCTCGAATAATATGATATGTTTCTTCACTTCTTCTTTGATTACCAAATACTTGATCTTCTTGTGTTTGACACCTTTAGAGTACTTGTCGTTCTTTGAGAATATAATTGCTAAAATTATCACAATGAATTCTCCTTTGTTTCGCAATGGAGCCTAAAACCCAAAGTTCTAAGATAAAGATCCACGATCATAATGAATGAAGCACAACACAAATTCAATCTCCATATTGGCACTGCAAAATATACACGATTTTTAAAGGATGGACCAACTGATCCGTCCGTTAAAAATTTATCCATACATTCCAACGAATTGCAAGATAATCAACAAATCTCTATTCGTTGTATTCTATTGAAAATATGAACGACGCTTCAACGGATTTTTTCCATTGAAAAATCTGTTGATAAATTGTTGGACAATATCCGTTGGAAATTATCAACGATATTGCAACATATCATAATTGTTGAAATATCTGAACCCTTTAGGCCACTGGTTGAAAACACGCAAATTATTTTAACAGATGATTGTTGCGCTTATTAACGAGCATTCGTTGATATATATATATATATATTACAAACAAATGCTCGTTGAAAATTTTAAATGTTAGTGTAATGCAACAGTATGGATATTTCGACCGTTGCATTTCGACGGTGATTCATTGATAATATCAAAGATTGCTTCCTCTTCGAATAAAAATATAAAAACGGATGATCGTTGAAAAAATTGTTATATATGGAAAGCTAGTTTTATCTATCATTACTTATTCAAATCTAAACTTATTTTCAAACAATATCTTTTTATTCAAATATATATATAAATAGAATGAATATATAGAAGAAAAAATCAACTGATAGAAGAGATTATACAATAATTCTTATTAATTCTTATTAAGATTACAACAATTTATCGGTCTATATATAATCCTTTCTTACTCAAGAGAAAAAAAAAATACCGGACGATAAGATCCTAAACTTTCATAAAATAATAAAATCATGATTTTTTAACATAAATTATAAAATATATATATAGATGGATGTATGTATATGGGACATAAAAGGGCACATGAAAGCATGGCCTACAATCGCATTCTTTTCCTTGTTTGTCCATGTATTTTATTTTAATTATACATTATTTGTTATAGTCGCAGGATTCAATTGATTATTGACGTATTGCATAGTTGTGTCATTTTAAATAGTCATTCAAATTAACATTATATCTTAAGAAACAATAACTAATAATAAAGCAAGATAATGATATAATTAATAATAAGCAAGATTAACTAATGTTATTTTATAGGAGAATCGATGTTCTAGAAATGCACTTCATGTCTAATAAAACAGGATCTACGTATGGTCTTCTGTCACAAGTCAATAATGAACGTTTTTTTAATATTTTTTGTCTTGATATATACGTGTGTATTTCTTTAATCTTTGGATGCGACGCCTACATATGATACAAGCTTTTTAATACGTTAAGCATATGACTCTGACTAGTGGAGCCCAACGACATAGAATTATGAGCCACCGTATATCGTTTTTTATCTTCCGTGTGTTTCAATAATTTTTTTCTAATATAATCTTTTCAACATATTTATTACAATTATATAGAACATGTTTTTGTATGATATACAGTTTCATCAAGATGGTTTTTTTTGGATGAAATGTGTTTGCATCATAAAATTTATATTCTAACAAGTCTTTATCTTCTCTCCAAAACAACATGCAACTATTTCTATAAATATTTTTATATGATATTTCCAAATCTTTTAAAACACTTTTTTGTTTTATAATATGTATCAAGAGTTTGATTATTTTCTGAAAAATATTTCTACATGGTTTTACAAAATGAATCCATGTAATTTTATGCTATATTGTAGTCTGTTTTTATACTCATCAATCTTGATGATAATGATAACAAGGTTAAACTTCACGACAACCCTCATATAAAGGTTGTTTCGCCGCATCTAATAGTTGAAAAATCAACGTGCCTCATTGTTCGACATCATTTCATGTGTTTGATCAATAACTCCAGTAAAAGCATCTGACATCATTTCCACATATGGATTGGTTGTCAATGTTTCACAATGAACCTCTTCATTTCTTTCCATTGCTTGTGCTTCTTGCACACTATCTCTAACACCACAATTTTCGAAGTAAAATAACCAAATTTTGTAATTCTCTATGAAATCCATCTTGTAAAGGTGTTTGCAATAAATTTCTTGACTTTGATACTTCATGTTTTTGCATCTCTTGTGGGGCATAAGCTGAGGAGCATGAGATGCCCCATGAATTCAGTATGAACAAGGACGTTTTTTCTTCAAATGTTGAAGTTCGAGGACCAATTATAGAACCCGTCTAAGAACTTGTCCAACAACAAAATATGGATGATATTATACCTATGGTATGAGGTTTTTTAAGAAGGTCTACACGTTTTTTACATGTGTCTGATAGGTTGAACCTAATGATGCAAGAGAATGCAGAAATCATATTGATGATGACCTGCTGAATTTTGAGGCAACAACACAACATGCCGACTCTGAGATGTAGTGAAAAGCCAAGGAATTCGAAATAGAGTCGATAAGGAACTCTAGACCAACCACTTGTAAATGGGTTTACAAGAAAAAATTGGATTGGGTGATAAGGTGGAGAACTATAATGTCTATCTTGATACTGAAGGGGTATAGTTAATGTGAAGGCATTGGCTATGAAGAAACATTCTCTCTCGTGTTAATGCTCAAATCTATTCAGAATTATACATGTGATTGTAGCCTATCATGACTGTGAGATATGTCAAATGGACGTGAAAACACCTTCTTAAATGGAGAGCTCCAAAAAGATATCTATATAACTCAACCTATGGATTTCATGGTACCGCCTATAGATAGTATGGTATGTAAGCTACAAAAGGTCCACTTATGGACTTAAACAAGCTTCTCGTAGAATCTTCGATTTAACAAAATAGTTGAAATGTTCAACTTTGTTAAATACGAAAAAAACCTTGTGTGTATAAGAAGGAATGTGGGCGCAAAGTGATCTTTCTAGTGCTATTTGTGGATGACATATTTCTTATAGAAAATTACATATCATCTTGGGAGGAAAGCAAGAGTTGGTAGTCTGAATAGTTCTCCATAAAATACTTGAAAGAGATCAACTATATTTTGGGAATAAGTATCTATATAGATAGATCTAGAAGGTTGTTGGGTCTTTCTTAGTCTACGTACATTGATACCATCAAGCAATGATATAACATGGTAAGTTCCAAGAAGAACTATCTTTCGATAGGCACTAGAATTTATCTCTCTCAAAAGATTGTCTTAAGATCCAAGATGAAAAAAAATGCATGAATAGGATCATATAAGTTAGCACAAGTTAGCATAGTGGGCTCTATCATGTATATCATAATGTGTACACGCTCTAATGTGGCTTTTAAACTACGTGTAGTCGATATTAGATAAATCGCAACAAGGAACATTAGAAGTTGTTGAAACTTATATTTAAGTACTTTAGAAGAACTAAGGTCCAATTCCTCGTCTATGGAAGCTTATACTTAAGTACTTAGAAGTCGATCTCGATATGGACTAATCGTGGAGGCTTCACATCATCGGTGCTATATTCTACAAGTTTGTGTAGTACTAGGAAAACACCAACCACAAATCGAAATTTATAAAACTGAATAAATCAATAATTCGATTGTAACAAAACACTTCCGCTACTCGATTACAACACATAGACATAAATGGTTCCAAAAATTATAAGATAAAATGTGATGTTAAAAATTCATAAGCAATTGAAAACATTGTAAAGGCAATAAACATTATTGTCTTTCTTTTACTTATTTATTTTTATTTAATAAAAAACAAGTTGTCGAATTTATTTGGAAGATTTTTTCTTAGTAAAATTTTGAATAATATAGATAAAAGATTATCAAGATTTATATTATACGTTGATAAAGTTTTGAAGAATGAAACAATGATGGTTTTCTGCCTCAATTCATTCTCTAAATAATTTAAGATAGTTATAATAATAATAATAATAATAATAATAATAATAATAATAATATTCTCCTAAAATAATCTAAGAATTAATATTTTCTCATTCTGCTGTTAGTGTTATAAATTATGCTATAGACCATAGTATATATGAGAAAAATGATTCATAAATACAAAAGTAATTAGTTAAATTGATGTATAGGTGATACAAAACATATTATTTTCTTCTCAAATTTAAATTATCATCTTAATGAGAATATTCACATAACCGAAAACTAGACTAGAAAGCGATGGTAATGATTTATATAACATCAACAAACTTTCTCTTTAAATGTAAGAGAGAGACGATTCATGGTTTATCTCATCACCACATGAAGCATGACTTAGTGCTACCTTTTCCTTTAAACTAATACATAAACAAACATACATAATATATTATACATAAGATTCTAGGTCTCAACAGTTTTCGTTTTGCATAAGATGGTCCAAACGAATAATCAATCAATTATTTTAAATTTATAATATAAAAAATATATTCAAGAATGTAATAATAAATCAGTATTAAGGAATCGGCGAGGTAATGGCCTACATTCCCACGTAACTCACGTCGAATGCAGCAGACGGATCTACGTATCACCTTTTGTCACGTACCAATCAGTTATTAACAATTTATATAAAAAATAAATATAGTTTTCAATTGATATCAATAGAGTAAATAATTCTATATCCGTCAATTTTGACATATAAGTAGCTGTTATATTATTATAAGCACAAATTTTGATTACCCATTTTGATGCTGACCTCAGACATGCACCGTGTTTGCAATATTTGTGTGTGTTTAGATCAGGACTTTAACAAAATATTCGTAGTATTCGTATTCGATTCGTATTCGAATCGAAAATTTGAATATCTGTTGATACAAATAAAAATAAAAATATTAAAAATTAGATATTCGACAAATACAAATAGTAATAGTAGATTCAATTATCCGAACTATTCGTTTATTTAAGTACTAAATAAAAAAATTTAGTTAATATATAAATACATTTATAACAAAATTGATTTTAATGATCAAGTTCGAAATAAAAAACATTATTAATCTTATATAAACATTTATTATATAAATATATAGACAAATATGCAATATATTAATGATTTGGAAAACTAAAATATTAAATTTGAAGATTTAATTTGCACCCAAGATTGATTCTAATAAAAATGGGTTGGATAATGTTATAGAAACATTAAAAGATATGAAAAAAAGAACTCACTAAATATATAACTTTTATGCGAGTTTTATTTTAGTGTATTAATTTAATAATCTAATAATTTGTTTCATTATTTTAGATGAATTGACGATATTCGTAGAATCATCAACGAAACTAAATTTAAATGACTGATGCAGAAATAAATGTGAAGATTTGATATTTTATTTTATTTATATTATGTATCTTTGTGCTATTTGAGTTTTAATTTTAGATTATATTTTATGATTATTGGTTTTTATTAAAAAAATTTTATATATATTTTTAATGTTAAAAAAATTTAGGTTTGAGTACATATATCGTATATCCGATAAAGATTCGTATTTAGAAATATCTGAATTCTAAATATAAATACAAATAATAAATCTAGATATTCGTCGAATACAAATATAAATAGAAATAATTAGAAATGGATGAACATTCTTTATTTGTCTAACCCTAAAATTTTAAACGGATAATTATTTTTATTTTATTTTATTTGCTAATTCGAATGGACCGATCGAATCCGGTCTAACCCAAATTGTGTTGGAACTTTTTTAGTGGATTGTTGTTTTTTTGGTTCGGCCCATTTAGTTCATGAATTAATGTATAGGGGTTCTCCAAACTAAACAAATAGAATCGTTATGTTTAATTTATAAACTAGATCAATGTCCAGAGTATATTGGGAGGATTATACAATTAAAATATATTAAAAATAATCTTAACATGTATTTTATTATCAATTCATTACAATTTGACAATTTTATACTATAATTTTTTTCCATTAGTTAATAATTTTTGTTTTATTTTTTTAATTTTCAATATTAATATATATATAACATGTATATATATATGTATAGAAAGAAAATTTTTGTAGATTTATTAATTTAATTGATAAATTAAGATTTAAATAATGAAAATATTAGTTATAATATATGGCTATATATATATAAGAACATTTCTCTTACAATAAAAATTCAACCATCTGGAAAGCAAATCCCTATTAAATCTGCACTAAATATATTTGACGTTAGAATGAGAAGGTAGCTCGTAAACTATCTAGAAAAAAAAAACTGATATATCGAGTTATAAAATATTACAAATACACAATTAAGACCCATATAGATTACCGTGTAAAATTTTATTTGATATATATACATTATTATAGACGAGGCTATCCTTAGTTGTAAATACTGTAATGAATTAGTATGTGTTAGAGAATATTCAACTAAAAATAATTTGTTCTTTAGTTTATGTTGCATGCAAGGATGCATCTAGGGGTGAGTTGTCGGTTCGCAAGTCAGTTTTAGTCTGAGTTTAGACGAGTTGGCTCGCGAACTGGAAAAAAATCATGTAAAAATAACATATTTTCCTTTTTTGTATATCATATAATATTGCATTTAATAAAACATAATATATTGTTTAAACATAGTATACTATTATAATGTATTTTTCCTTTTTCTAATAATTAATATAACAAAATAAAGAAAAAATTTAGTAAAGTTACGAGCGGTCGAATTTAGTACAATGATATTTTATACTTTTTTCTTCGAGAAGATTAATTTTATTTAGTATAATGTTATTTTATAACATTATGTTTGAATTAAAGTTTCCATATTTTTGATATTTTATATGGTTCGTTTGATATGTTTATCATATATGATATTACAAATAATTCAAAATAATTAAATAGTCTGGCTGACGAGCCAGCTCATTTTTTGGCGAGCTAGAGGCGAGCCGAGCTGAGCTGGGATTTTTCAGCTCGTTTAAAAAAAAAGCCGAGCTGAGCCAACTCGTTTTTTGGCGAGCTGAGCCGAGATGAGACGAGCCAGCTCATTTTACACCCCTAGATGCATCCGTTTATCTAGGGTCCCCCAATCCTCCATCATTGTTAAATGGGTCTACAAAAATTCATTTTCATTCTGCACAAACATTAAAGCTTACAATTCAATATTAGCATGTATCAATTGGTGTTAAGATATATCATTCTATTACATCGAATAGTGGTCCTTTCACCTTCATAGTGGTCCTTTCACCTTCAGAATCTATGGCCAAAATCACCACTGGATAGGATCCTTATTATCAATTCAAGGAGACACGCCAAAGTATCCAATTTTACATATATGATACTGTCAATGAGGTTCACAACCGTATAAGTACACTAAATCGTACTGCTGGTGCTGGCGAACTTGACGAAAAAAATCGTTGCTACTCTTATAGAAATGGTTGATAATCATAAACACCTAGCAAAGATTTTTTGAAAAACACGTGACCGGTATGAATCAATAGAGTGTTCTCACTTCTCGTTATGGTTGATAGAGTCACGTAAAAAGAAAAAAATATGAGTTGCCTATAGGAGACGATGTTGCTGGTTTGATTGTTGCAGATCGTGCAACCACAATAGGAGAAAGAGATATCATTTTACAGTTGAACCCGTCAGGCCAACTTCAAAGAATCAGTAACCTTCATCCGCTATATATGAGCTTGAAATATCCTTTGTTGTTTTCTTATGGTCAGACCGGGTTCCACGAAGGGATTCCATATTGTGATTCTTGGAATAAGACTAAACGATCCTTTGTGACAATTCAAGAATTTTAGGCTTATCAAATCCAAATACATGTGTCTGGAGCAAACCGCTCATCAAAGGATGTCGGTTCTTGCAATAATATGTTGTTAGTGTATACATTGCCAATGAACAAGAACACATCCATTAGGCTAGAAACAGTCAAAAGAAGTTTAGATCTGATCTTTACAATAATATTTTTGATGTCGTTGGAAATGGTGATAAATGTGAGAAAGTTACAGGAAGCAGATTAGATTGCCCACTTCATTTAGTGGAGGACCAAGGCACATGGTTGAAAATTACCACGACGCTATGGCTATTTGTGGATTGTATGGTAATCCAGACCTTTTTGTGACAATGACTGCAAATCTAAAATGGAAAGAGATTATAAATCATCTCGAGATGTGCGGTGGAGAAATACCAAGTGATCGGTCTGACATAGAATGTCGAGTGTTCAAGATTATATTAGATGCTCTCTTGGAAGATATCAATGCTAGTGTTTTCTTCCCAAAACCTTTTTCATGTTTGGATTTTGTTTTTTCTTACTAATAGTTTGATTTACGACATTAATACAGAATCAACAGGCTAACATAGCTATCCAGACGTTTTCCGGACGGATTTTGTCAGTCCGTAAATGAATGTCGCTAATTAATATCCGTTCGAAATTCGTATAAAATTTCGAACGGATTTAGTCATTCGTAAAACGTTCATAATTTTTTTTTTGGAAAAAATATTCTGAAATAATTTTTCCATCCGAAAATAAAAAAATAGAAATCCGTTCAGAAAATTTTTCGAAAATTGAAAAAAATTAAAAAAATTTTAAAATATGAAAAACAATCCTCCTCCGCGATCGTCGCCGCCGCACCACACTCCTCCTCCTTCGTCGTCGTCACCTCCTCCTCCTCCTCCTCCTCCACTGTCGCCTTCTTCTTCGCCGATACCGCTTCCTATTCCTCATTCTCTATATCCCTTTATCTTTGTTCATCCTCTTCTTCTTTCTCTTCTCAATTCTTCTTATTTTTTCCGACTAAATTTATAATCTTAAATTTTATAATTCCGGACGGATTAAAAAAATTTATCCCTAATTGGAATAACAAAGTATGTCCATAATTCCAGGCGGATTAAAAGCTTCGTCTCTAATTCTGGATGGATTAAAGAAATTCAGCCATAATTCTAGACAGATTATCTTAATATTTTTTTATTTTTATTTTTAAATCTTCATGTAAAAAAATTCCGAAAGAATATATTGCCAGTCCAGAAATTTAATTTACAAAAAGAAAATTTCCCACGAAAATATTATTTTTTCCTGTAAAAAACATTCTTTCTTTTTGTAAACAAATCTAGATGGTTATGAAAATCCGTCTCTAATTTTCGGATAGGTTTTTAGGTTATCCTAATTTTGTTTCACAAAAAATAATAAAAACGGATAAAAATAAAAATGTTATAAAATTTGTCACTAATTTTCGGACGAATTAGGGATAGATTCTAATTTTTTTATCCATTTTTTATTTATTTTTAATAAAAATTACGGACGACCGAAAAACTCGTCAAAAAATTAGGGATGGATTTTCATAGCCGTCCAAAATATTTTTACAAAAAGAAATATATGTCACGAAATTTGTTTTACCAAAGAAAATTTTGCCCTAAAAAATATTTTTTCTTTTTGTAAAAAAATTTCGAACGACTATAAAAATTCTTCCTTAATTTTCGGACGGGTATTTCGGTTGTCTGTAATTTTGTTTCAAAATAAATATATAACAAAAAGCGAATAAAAAATAAAAATAATTATAGAATCCATCCTTAATCCATCAGAAAATTAGGGACGGATTGATGGAAGTCCATAATCTGTTCCGAAATAGGGTCTGAAAGAAGTCCTTTTAAAAATTATAGACAGATTAAAATTTGTCGAGGACATACCAAAAGTAAAGTCCGGAATTTTGAGACGGATCAAAATCCGTCTGAAAATTCCGTCTCTAAATTAAAAATTTAGTATTTGTTTTCATGCACTTTTGTTTCTTTAGTCTTATTTCATCTTCTAAGGGATTGAAAAACAATGAATTTGTTTATTAAAAATTCTAAATATTATATTTTGTAACATATATGTTTTGAATTCATATGTTATAGAATTTTTGTCCAATTAAATAAATTATTATGTTTAAATAAATTATTATGTTGATCAATGACTTTACATTTTTTTCATTTCTTGCATTATAAAACTACCAAAAAACGTACAACGCACGGATACCATCCTATTTATTATTAATATTAGTTGTTGTTATTGAGATAAGAAAAATCTTAATCTTATAATTTTATTTATAATATAAATATAAAATTTTATAATAATCATAATATATAATATTAAATTTTAAATAAAAAAATAATAAAAGTTTTATTTAACCTGAAAAAATTATCACTTTTCTACCATCCACCCTAAAAAATTTATACAATATTGTTGCTGTTATTGAAATAAGAAAAAACTTAATCTAATATTTTTTAAAAAATATAAATATAAAAAAATTATAATAATCATAATATATAAAATTAAATTGTAAATAAAAACAATAAAAATTTAAACTAATCTTAAAAAAATTATCACTATTCTCATCTCTTTTCTCTCCAACAATCCACCCTAAAAAAATTAATACAATGCTCGTTGCCTGCTCGTTAGATTGTCGCCCATCCATCACTTGTGTCGTTCGCCCGCCCGCCTGTCACATCCTCTGTGTCCACCAATTTGCTCACCCGCCCGTCCTTCGCATCCGCTATATTCACTCGACCACCCGTCCACCTTTTCAACCGGTTCACTTGCCCGTCTGCCCGTTCATTCCCACCGCTTGTAATTCGTCCATGCACCTGTTCGTTTGTCAATTGCGTATATTTATCCGTTTTTACGAATATTTGAATCTACAGATATCCGTATTTACGAATACAAATATGAAGAGTAAAATTGTATATTTGTCGAATACGAATTTGAATAGTCAAATAGTCGTGGATATTCGTTATTCGCTCATCCTTACGTGTGTATGTGCCCGCCAAAAGTTGAAAAAATATATATTTGTTAGTCTTTAAAATAAAATATAGATTGTATGTGTTATTCGATAAAATAAAACACAGAGCAAATACATTGTTACTTGTACAATAATATTTGAGTTTCATATGCACAATTCATATGGTATAAAATTGTATCCCAGATTGAGAATCACTTCTAATCTAATTCGTTTAATGTAGATTTGTTGAAATTTTACAATCCGATTAGGTTTTTCATATCAACCATAACAAAATCAAACCAATCAATTTTGATATAGTTCAGTTATATTAATAATTTATTGGTTTAAATATATGAATTACATCCAATTCTTGCTCTTTTTCATATAAATTTTTAGCACAATAAGATGAGTGGTACGTTATTTCATTATCTTTGTTTTTCCTAATCATATTATTTCACTAGTTTATTATCTTATTTATTCTAATTTATCTTATACAATAATTCTTTTAACGAATATAGATTTACTCGTTGATGTTTTCATTTTGTTTGTTTTGATAACATTATGATTCTTTAATTAATTAATTATTTATTTTGTATATAATTTTTAACGATATAAATTGTTGTAAGTAGAAAAATCGAAAACATAAATAGTATCAAATATAAAAATCAATTAGAGTTTAAATTTTAATCAGATTATAACTTTTTATGATTATAACCAAAATCGGTGAGGATGAAACCATGAATACCTCGAAAAGAATAAAAGCATCGATCTCAAAGTCTAGGGCAATGAAGCTTCAAATAATTAAAGAATTTATAGCTAAAACGACATCGATATGGACTTCGAGGCCATCAAGATCAAGCATTTGTGACTCTTTTGCAGGTAGAAGACGTCAGTCATGAGTGTTCAGCGGAACAAATATTTGTTAAAATGAGCAAAATCACTGTAAAAAAATCATCTGAAGACTCTGACCGAGCGCATGTTATGCAAACAAACTTGCTGTCCAAAAATACTCATCCAAACAATGTTTTGCTCGATCCAAGCAAATTCATGGTTTCAAAAGCATCATGATATTTCAAATTAAATTTTGAAAACCCTTAGAACAATATAATTTATTAAGTTTTAAGATCATTGAGAGATTCTAGTGAAGAACAATGTAGATGGTAATTACATCGACGATTATGAAGATGTTGAACTAGTAGATACTGAAGATGAGTAAGTTCAATGAATTCAACGAACCATCAAAGAATGATTAACCAATTGAAGAAAACAGCTAAATAAAAGTTGTAAATTTAGTAATTCTAATTTTATTTCACGATTTAGTAAACAAAAATGTAATTTTTAAAGTCTTTTTATTTCTTATATCAAAGGGCATATGTTGACGTTGTGTAGATTGTCAACGGGTATATGTTGATTGTGGAAATAATTCAGGTTTAACTTAACAAAGTTTTAATATTTTTGAAGTTTTTAGTGGGCATTTGTTGATATTATGTAAATTGTTAATGGATGTCCCTTTATAACCTCACCTTCATTTGGACCTCACCTTCATTTGGACCTAACAAAATTTTATGATCGAAATTGATCGAAAAATATCCAATGGGCAGCCATTGATAGTGTATGGGGTTAACGGATGTCCATTAAAAGCACAACATTTAGTGATATGTATTTTCATAACCATGTCAACAGACACTTGTAGATCGTTGCAACAAATGACCATTTAACAGTTTTGTACTATTCAACCATGATTTGTTGATATCTTCAATGGATTACAATTGAAACGAATAGGTTTTTGATGCTTCGAAATTCGTTGAACAATTTTTGTACAATGGATGCCCGTTGAAAAGAATATTCATTAGGCTTTTCGTTGCTTTGACGTGTTTTTCAAAGAATATATATTGATAATATCAACGAACGTCTATTGGAAAATTTAGGATATAACTCATTGAATATTTCCATTTTTAATACAAATCAACCAACAAACACAAAAGACTCTCTAAAAATTCCTTTATGAAAACTCTTAAACACCTAAACACTTTATTAATTATGCAACCACATTGATTTGTTGGTCATGGAGGTTCGTTGGTGGATTCCTCTAAAGTCTCGCCACCACCTCCTTCACCATCATATCGTTCTCCGTCACCAATTTTGCCATCGTCAATTTTTTATGAAGATGATAATATGATGGATATCGATCAACTGATCAATAACTTTGACGATCATACCAATGTGACTATCTTCGATCTAAAACGACTATATGGAACGCTATAATTTAAAGTTACATATTATTGAATATTATATCAAATTTTCTAGAGAATGTTTTATGCAGATTTGATGTGGATGATGTTACAACATACAAATATCAATTCATCAAAGCATTGATAAAGGATCGTCTATACTACTGTTGGAAAATGATGTATGAGGTTATATACAACCGATGTTGGTGTAATTTTATTATAAATTTTAAACTTTCAAACTTTTGAATTGATTGTTTAATTATTTTTATTGCAATTATTAATATTTTTATTGTTTACATCGCATAGATATTATAGATGACATAAGAACCACACCTCCCATGTATATACCACTTGGATGCGTGACATGCAATCATGTTTAAAGGTGATGATGAATAATTCCAAAAGAAACTACATTGGTAAAAACACCAAACCGACATGGGCCACTGATTACTTCATCAATCAATTCGTCTAATATTGAGACTTTGAAGACTTTATGGGAAAGCAAAAAAGGCTAAACAATGTCAATATATCGAGAAAATTTTCAAGGATGGTTTACATCGCCATAGTCCGAGAGCTCAATTATTCCAAAAAATAAAGAAGAACTCGTAAATATTAAAATTTATAGTAATTATCTTATATATTTTAAATTTGTTATTGAATCTAATTAAGTAAATATTTCAATATTATACGTACAAAAAAATGGAAGAGAATCAACGAGACTTGAGCTTGTGGTCGAAAAGCATAACAAAAAGAAGTCTATTCTAATTGAGGAAGAGGGAGACAAATACAAATTTTTCGAGCATCTCAAAAAATGGACGAAGCTATCACCATCAGTCGGTTCATTTACATATGTATTTACTCTTTTTATAGATAAAAATGATTTATTTTTATCTTTAAATTTAAACATTTTTAATTAATTTTCTAATATAATATTATTTTCATATGCGACCATATAAGAGGTGATTGTACAGTTTTGGTTTCTAACAAAAAGATATTTTAAAGAATGCCACTGATCGTATCCTCTTCTATACAAGAGACATACTTACAAGAACGATACATTACGCATCACAAGGCCACGATTCGAGATTATGGTGCAAATATGCATAACATGGAGAGTATTATAGAACTTACGATTGACCAACCGTACCAAAGTCTACCAACACTTCCACCTCTTTCTGCCATCGAAATAATGCCAACACGAGATACGATGTTTAATTTTGAGGTGATTCCATCTCATAGATCTAGAGATGCAATCAAAATTAGACAAAAATGTGATATATTCAAATTTTTTAATTTTAAAATTTAATAATATAACATTTTATTTATTTATTTATTTTCTCATCATTTTGTCGATGATCTTCCATTGAACTATTTATTATCTACACCGAATATTTCAACTAGAATCCGTTGAAAATTTTAAAACTCACGTTAAAACATTCAGTAGAGTCCATTTGTAAATTTTCATGTGATTTCAAAGGATGTTCATTAATATTTTTATAATCATAATGGTTTCAATGGTGATCAGTTACAATGTTTACATGATGGCAACAGACGTCCATTCATCAATTAAAGGGATTTCCATTGATTATTTCAACAAATATAACATGAATAATTGTTACAATGTTTCAAATGATGTATCCATGAACATCCATCTATATATTATCAATGGATATCTGTAATTGCAACGCCTTTGAAACTTTCAATAGATGGATATTTGAACAGTAGATTATCAATGGATATCTGTACTTGCAACGCCTTTGAAACTTTCAACAGATGGATATTTGAACAGTAGATTATCAACAAGTTGAAATCTATTGAAAGTCATTGGATAACATCATTTTCAACGAAAAAATGTGTTCTCAACAGATATGTCCGTTGAAACCCCTTGTTTTGTTTATAGTGAAAACAATGTAATATTAAATACAAAATACCATACACTTACAAAATCTCGCAAATTGGTGCTAGATGAGTTTTGAAATACAACATGAGTGACAAATCACATATATTAGCAACAAAAGATATGAAATGTTTGAGTCATGGATGATCACTTGATTATAAAGATATAAAAAATCCTCGAAAGAGGATCTTCAAGATGAAAAAAATAGAATAATCTTCAACATATAAAGAACACTGAAATATATATTTTACTAAAATCATGAAGGAAATATGTTGAAAAGAGAAAATACATGAAAATAATGAAATATGTGTCCATATTTTATAATAAAAAGCTTGCACACAAAAGCTTATACAATAAAAAAATGTGTCCATATAACCTTTTTTAAGTAAATTGAAACTTCATCATAAAAAATTAATAGAATATTGTAGTATTAAATATTTGAATTGAATTATTTAATCGCAAACTTGAAAGATATCCTAGGAATTCAAAATTATTTTTAGATAATTGATTTATATTGACCTTTTGTCTCTTATGCTTGGTCACTTACAGGTAACCATTCAATATCTCTATGAAAAATTAATAACATCAGAGCATTTTCGTGATCGAATATTGAAAAAAGTAAAAAATGAAGGGATATTTTAATCCTTACCAACTTGATCTTGTTTTCCCTAGCAACAAACATGCATGAATCATTTCTCGAAGGGTCAACCAGTGATTTTCAAAGTTAGTCTGGATTTTCGGCGGTAGACATTGGAAGTATCAAAGTCATCGGATGAACATCTATTTGATCTGCTAGTTCAAAACCAATCTCTTACCAAATTTGTTGAATTTTCTGAGATCGAACGAAAGTGTCTGATAAGACCTGTTAAGCAAGCAAGTACATTTATATATGTTCTCGTAATTACTTTCCGTAGGTACAATCTAGACAACCACATTCTTTTTCACCCAATTGGTCTAGTTAATCCAAATGATTTCATATAAGGTTATCGACGTCGATCTAGTGTTGGCTCTTGAAGCAAGTCACTCGACTCTGGAGTGTGCTAGCCGAGCGGGCATCACCTGCACAATCACGCTCATGTCACGTTGAGGTACTGCTAAAGAAAAACTCCTTCCACCAGTGAAAGCTAGCACACATTACTTCCCGAACATCCATGTCTAGGTCCTGCCAGATCACCAACAAGAGTCATCGTCTTATTTTCTTGAAGTAAAAAGTGTTTTGGCCGATTCAACACGTTCTGTGAGGGACGGGCAAGTTGACTCTTGGGTCTGGAACTATCTCAATAAAATTCTTTCTTTCTAGTCCATTCAAGGGGTGCTGACACACCTAAATCCTAAACCCTAATCCTTAAATCATAAACTTAAAGAGAACTAAGCTATAGCCATCACTAATAAAAGCACCATCAAATTGGCTTCTCTTTTTGTCTTCGCTGGACTGTTTTTGTAATAGCCAAGTTCGTAAAAAAAAAGCTTCTAGTCAAGGCTTCACGAAGGCGGAGATTTTTTTTATTAAAGAGTTTTCACGCCTTTTTTTCTGGTTGGGTTTCGCAAAATCGGATTTATGTCCAATAAATCACACTAACCAAGAAAACATTTTTTAGGTGCGAATCGTAGCCACATATGAGATAGTGGATGTTGTGGTGTTTACCATTGCCCACTCATAATGGCATGATCTTACGAAACTTCACTGATCCCTTGGAATTGTTTTGGGCTTTTTCCTGTGCAGTTTAGGTGAAATGTGAAGAAGGCTAGAGGGCATTCAACAGGCCTAACTCATAAACATTCGGACTTCCTCATGAATTTAGAGAAGGACAATCTACTTTTCTATCTTGATGTATAGAAAGCCGCACCGGGAGACATTATTGGTCGATGGATTTTTGCAACCCTTCTCCATACGTATGGAAGAATTTGCTCAAGATATTATTTCGAGATGGTATGTATATGAGCCTCTTCATTGTCCATCCTTTCCATTAAGTATCATGCTCTTCCTTGACTAATCCGAATCTGGCCAGCCTAACAGCCCGACCTCACTCAGGAATATATACTCGAAAGGCTTTACAGACCAATTACTGAATTCTAGAAAGGTTTCGAAAGTTGGGGAAATATCCAATCTTTTTTTAGATTGAATGGATCGAGAAGTGGTACCCACGTCTATAATGATATCTGGTCAAAGACCTAGGATATAGAAGATCATAACATAAGTTATTATAGAATATTATAGCTGTGTTTTTAATCTGCTATTTTTTATGATGTAGATCCAATTTTGAGAAGTATCTCGCACTTATTGATTACGTCAAAGAAATCTGCAATAAAAGTGGATACTCGTTTTTTATAGATAGGTTTCCTTGTTGAGCGTCGTTAAAAGGAATCAAATCTCTATATTCTCTTGTGTATTGCTTGCTTTTGGCGAAGCTTCTAGCATTAGATAAAATACTTTTTTATGCGCTGGTGTTCTGAGTAACTCCTTGTCTCATTGATAAAAAAAAAAGGCATAATAAAAGGGAAAGTGCAATGCACCTGGTGCAAATGGCTTTCGTATATAGAGAACAAAACCTCTAGAGCCTAAGGTTTAAAATGCCAAAAATATCAAGATTTAATTAGATACCAATAGTGAAGGTCATGTTGACCTCAGATGTTGCTTCTCTCGGCTGTACACGGTCTCGTGCTATGTTATTTGATCGAGATGAGAAAGACCTCGCTCAATGCATAGATGCCTTTAGAATGAGACCAAAAGATCTTCTTTTAAAAGAGATTCAATTCGGAACTCAAACTTCATTAGTTATTATATTGATCTTACGGGGGTGAGTTGTTATATCTAATCCCTTGCTAGCCATCGAGGACCAAGTGATAAGGCCATGATCTATAGAGAAACTTAGGACAAGGTCAGTAACACAAGCATAAGGAGTCTACCTGGTGGGGGTGGCTCATCCCTTGTGGGAATGGAACCAGAGAATATGAAATGGGCTTTTTTGCTGCATTTCGCTCTAAGGGTTGAAACGAGTATAACCCCTTGGTCTTTATTGACCTTTTTATGAGACCTTTTTTGGTTTATTCCGTTCATTTTGTCCCTACTTATACTCCTCCTCCTCCCTTCTAGCCTTGATGAATGAATTGAATAACTTTAATATTTTGCCATTATGAACAATAGTGTAAGAGAGGCATCACTGCTAGTGAGTTTTGTAACTCCACCAGGCTCTTGACCTCTCTTGGATCGTTGGCTGGAAGATTATGAACAAAGACCAAATTGAGTTTATGAAAATATATTGTTCGAAGCTCCCTATTTTTTCTTACACATTCCTCTAAAAAGAGAAAATTTTGCCCTGTTAGGAGCTTTCCAACTTGAAAATGGGCTTGAAAGGAAGCACCCCCATTTGCACAATCATCTTATTCTCTAAAAAGGGAGGCAACTAAGGTTTAATAATGCAATGCAAAAAACACGGGGGAGGTTGTGTTCTCCAACATACCAGGGAGGGATTTCTCCCGCCTATTTCTTACATTTAGGTCTAGGGACTTTCGCTGTAATTAGCAACGCACGTCTAAGGTCGATGCTTGTTTACGTTCGTTCCATGAACTCTCTGATGATTCCTACTCACATCTTCTAAGCCTCATGATGAGTCGGCTTACCCCATTGAGCTTTACAAATCTGTGGGGCCATAAGCTTCTCAAGTTCAAGCATTTACTTTTCTAGTTAGATACCAAAGTCTTGGAGCTAGCGTGGGATCATTGACTCTACTTGTTCATAACTTGAGTCTAAAAAAAAATACTCTACAAATTTAAATATTGGTGAGATCCACCGGATCACCGTAGTCTCAAGAAACCTTGGAGTTACCATATGTTGTCCAATATTGAAGGTGTCGATTCAAATTCAAGGTTGGATAGAGCATTCAGCCAATAAATACAGTTCGTAAAAGGGTTACATGAGTTTTAGATGTAGCCACGTAAACACGGTGAAAGGTCAATGTGATGCAACACCACCTTTATCTTGACTAATGTATAAAACACAAAAACTAATGAATAGTGTTTTGCTGATGATTCATCACCATAATTTTCTTTTAGAAAATTCACACTAATGTGGAGTCCCATTAAGATTTTTTTCTTTTAATTTTTATTTTTTATGTTATTCTCTCTATGTATATTATTTTTTTTAAAAGGAAGGGTGCCTCACACGACAGGCTATTAATTTAGTGGTAGAACACACCCCTGATAATTGCTTCGTTGTGCTTCGATTGTGAGGGCTCTCAACCACATCCATACATCCTTTATAAGTGTACGGACAACTATCTCTCAAGCACATGTTTAGGTTCGACAACAATGTGATAATAAAATGGAGCACCTAACAATGTATCTTCACAAACGAAGAACTACGAAACAATCCCTTTCATTTTACGATGACAGAGGGATTGTATCATTCGAGCCTTTTTGTTAATATTTTTTTGAAGGTCTAGAGAAATCTACAATAAATAGGATTTTCCTAATCCTCCCTTATCGAAATGAAGAATGTGAAATTCTTTTTCTTTTTCGCAAGGACCATGAGATTGGATGTAGTTGTAAGAAGAATGCTTGGTTGATAAATAACTCATTTTTTGGTTTGAAACCCCTCAATCACTACGAATGCCCTCGATCAGTGCACTGAGACTTGTCTATTTATCAATCTCTTAACTAAAAATGGACATAGGTTTGAAAAGGATCTTAGAGGTTCTAGAGTGGTTTGAAAAAGGATCATTATATTTATTTCACAAATACTTCATATGTTAAGGAAGAAATGGTAACAAGCACAATATAACAGAGTTTTATGTTGTGTTCGAGAAGGATGAACCACTTTCGAAAAATAAATTTTGGATTCTTTTTTAGTTGGTTGCATTGTAGGTTCGATGATTTACTTCACAGGCGAGGTTTGTGGTTCAAATCTTGGATGGACCAAGTGTGCCAAAACAAAGAATAGAAGAAGGATCTGACTTCATGTATGCTCCACTTGGTTCGGGGGATATAGCTCAGTTGGTAGAGCTCCGCTCTTGTGTTTGTGTCGTTGTGAGTACGGGTCGATGTCTAATTGTCCAGGCGATAGTTATAGTATCTTGTACCCAAACCGGTGGCTCACTTTTTCTAAGTTGGGAAAAAGGATCGAAACATGCCACTGAAAGGCTCTACAGAGACAAAGATGGTTGTCAAGAATGTAGAGGAGGTGGGGTGGTCAGATGGTCAGTTCTAGTATGGATTGTATATGGACGGTAGTTGGTGTCGACAACTCTCTTAGGGTTCCTTCACCTAGGATGGGATCTCTGGAAAAGAAGATTAAGTTTGCCATTTCGAACAGCTTGATGCACTATCGCCCTTCAACCCTTTGAGCGAAATGCGATAAAAGGAACGGAAATCCATGGACTGACTCCATCGTCTCATATTATAGATTTTACATTATATGGCTAATATAAAATTTAAATCAATCCAATTGTTTGAGATAAAAACTATAAAAAACACATCCATCTAATGATCATAAACGGTTAACAATTCATTAAAAAACTAAAAAATATCAAATATATAAAAAAATATCATACAAACTTCAACACAACTCCAATGGTTCAAGGACTTACCCTTCATCTAGTTATTCATTTATAATTTTTTAAGGTAAACCGTTTATTTTTCACCTCGAGAATACTACTTTAGTCTGATCACATTATCGACTTTGGGCTTTATCCGATTCCCCGCTCAAAATTTAAATTTCAATCCTATTTATCTTAAATCACTATTCCAATTTGAAAAGTCCTAAAAATTTACCCGATTTTAACCCAGAACGACCCAAATTTTTACATGGCTTGGACCCAATTTTGATCGTGTTTTAACCAAATTTTGAACTGATTTTGATCCAATTACATTTTGAAATGTTAAATTTAGTTGTGATTTTGTTACTAACATAAATAATTTATGTTAATTTTTTAGAAAAATTGCGCCAAAATTAAGTTCATCATATCAATTTAATTGATTTCTAGTAAAAAAAATATTGGATTTGGATTACTTAATTTCATAAGATCGAGTTAGTCAGATCAATTTAAATGGGTTTTAGTGAAAACATAGTTCGAGTTAGTTGATCTGGTAAAAACTTGGGTTGAGGTTAGTTACATCAAAATCGAGTGATCTAATTGTTTTAATTTGGTTTCGAGTCAAAAATTAATTTGTGTTAGTTAAACATATCAAAATTGATTTAATCTTAATGATTTAATGAGAGACAAAAAATTGGATAAACCTAGGATATATAATTGTGTCCATCTTGGATTTATCGGCAGTTAACTAATCTAATCCAATTTTTAAATCGATTTGATTAGTTCTATTTTGAAACAACTAACAAAAACGAATCCAATTTTTAACTCAAAATCAATTAAATTGATCCTATTAATTGGTTTAACGTAAATATCTGAAAATTAATACAAATTATTTATTTTTGTAATACATTCCCATTTAATTTCCCAAAATTTGACTTTTTAAAATATAAACGGATTCAAATAGGATCTAAAATTAGATCAAAATCGAATCGATTTTGAATCAAATTTACCTGGATTTCTAGGGTTTAAATAAATAGTGAGGTCATAACCCGGCCGGTCATAACCGGATCTGGGTATTACCCTTTAAAAAAAATCATAAAATTCGTAACCTGAAAATTTCGAAGTTTTGGCAAAGCTCAGCTGAAAAGCTAGGGTTCCTCTGATGCTATTGTCGTCCCCTCCATCCTGCTTCGTGATCTCAAACCCTGGGGAAGAGTCTAATAGGATAGAATTTTTGTATTGATTTGTCAATTATCTTCGCTTGTTGTTTGCAAACCCTTTTGTTGGGATTTTGTGGCCTTCGTTTCTTTTTCTGGGTCTGCCATTATCCTTGGCTTCGTCTTTTCCATCTTGATTGGTCTTGGAACCTTTTCTCTAGTTGATTTCAAAAAGTTGAGCGAAGATGAGGATTATGATTAAGGGAGGTGTGTGGAAAAACACGGAGGATGAGATCCTCAAAGCGGCGGTGATGAAGTATGGGAAGAACCAGTGGGCTCGGATCTCGTCCCTACTTGTTCGCAAGTCCGCCAAACAGTGCAAAGCTCGCTGGTACGAGTGGCTCGATCCCTCAATAAAAAAGGTACTGTGTATACTTTCACTTTCCCAGTCTTTCCGAGTGTTTTCAGTGAAACAAGGATATAACATTGAAAATGTGTTCTTCTTAGTTGATTTCTAGCTAGTTTTGAAACTCATTCCACCTGAAGTTGCACTTGGTGAAGGGGATTAGGCTTGGTGCTAGGTAATATAGTCAGGGCTTTAGTCTACAGGTCCTTCAGACTGTTTATTGTTCGTTTATCGAGAGTAGAGGAAGATGTGTATGGAACTTTGAAGTTGATTGGTGATTTTGAATGAGCTACGTGTTGAGCATTTGACATTGCCCTCGATTGAAGGATATTGTATCTACTGTTACTGGAATTATGTAAGGGGTTCTAGGTATTAGGTCCTTGAGTTGGTGTCCATTGTAAATTCATTTGAAAATATGGGAAAAACATGCAATTTACAAATATTCCTGCACTAAAACAATTAAAATGCCTGGAGCTTTGAGGTCCATAGGTTGTTATTGAGCTAATTGTTACAATTCATTGTATCTGAAGGTTCTCTTGTTTTAAGTAAGCTTTTGTGTTTGGAGCTTTGAGGTCCATATAATGGGCTTTATTCATTAGGTCCTTAAGTTTTAAAACAAGTTGTGACACCATATTCATTCAACTTTAGTAGAGGGAAAATACATCCGTATAAATATTTCTTCATGTGAGTCCAGTTTTTATTTTCTGTTTGGATTTTTTTTCAATTGTCATTTTTGGTCTTTCGAGTCCATGACTTCATTATGGATGGTGTGTTTCTATGTTTATATAGACTGAATGGACAAGAGAAGAAGATGAGAAGCTTCTTCACCTTGCAAAGCTTATGCCTACACAATGGAGAACCATTGCTCCTATTGTTGGTCGTACTCCATCTCAGTGTCTTGAACGCTATGAGAAGCTCCTTGATGCAGCATGTGCTAAGGATGAGAATTATGAAGCAGCAGATGATCCACGGAAATTACGACCTGGTGAGATTGATCCAAATCCAGAGTCGAAACCTGCACGTCCTGATCCTGTTGATATGGACGAGGATGAAAAGGAAATGCTTTCTGAAGCAAGAGCTCGTCTGGCCAACACCAGGGGAAAGAAGGCTAAAAGAAAAGCGAGGGAAAAGCAGCTTGAGGAAGCACGTAGACTTGCTTCACTGCAGAAAAGAAGAGAATTAAAGGCAGCTGGAATTGTTGTAAGGCAAAGGAAACGTAAGAGAAAAGGCATTGACTATAATGCAGAAATTCCTTTTGAGAAGAGGGCACCTCCTGGATTTTACGATACTGCTGATGAAGATAGACCTGCTGACCAAGTAAAGTTCCCTACCACCATTGAAGAACTTGAAGGGAAAAGAAGAACTGATGTGGAAGCACAATTACGTAAACAAGATATTGCAAGGAATAAAATTGCTCAGAGACAGGATGCACCCGCAGCTATATTGCAAGCTAATAAGCTAAATGATCCAGAGGCTGTTAGAAAGAGATCAAAGCTGATGTTGCCGCCACCACAGATTTCTGACCATGAATTAGAGGAGATTGCAAAGATGGGTTATGCCAGTGATCTTCTTGCAGAGAATGAGGAGCTGACAGAAGGTACTGCTGCGACTCGTGCTCTTCTGGCAAATTACTCACAAACTCCAAGGCAAGGAATGACACCTATGAGAACACCTCAAAGAACTCCTGCTGGGAAAGGCGATGCTATCATGATGGAAGCAGAAAATCTGGCTAGGCTAAGAGAATCTCAGACACCTTTGCTAGGAGGAGATAACCCTGAGTTGCATCCTTCTGACTTTTCTGGGGTCACTCCGAGGAAAAAAGAGATTCAAACGCCTAATCCAATGTTGACTCCTTCAATGACTCCTGGTGGTGCTGGACTAACACCTAAAATCGGTATAACACCAGCAAGGGATGGTTCATCTTTTGTTATGACTCCTAAAGGAACTCCCTTCAGGGATGAACTTCACATAAATGAAGACATGGATATACTTGAAAATGCGAAACTTGAACGACAAAGACGAGAAGAAGTTAGAAACAGCTTGCGCTCTGGCCTGAGCGGTCTACCACAGCCAAAGAACGAGTACCAGATTGTTGCACAACCTCCTCCAGATGATTCCGAAGAGCCAGAAGAAAAGATTGAGGAAGATATGTCGGACAGGATAGCTAGAGAGAAGGCTGAGGAGGAAGCGAGGCAACAAGCATTGCTTAGGAAAAGGTCCAAAGTTTTGCAAAGGAATCTTCCCAGACCTCCTGTTACTTCATTGGAGCTAATTAGGGCCTCGTTGCTATCATCCGATGGAGAGAAAAGTTCTTTTGTTCCTCCGACAATGTTTGAGCAAGCTGATGAAATGATAAGTAAGGAACTTCTACTGTTGCTTGAACATGATAATGCAAAGTATCCTCTTGATGAAAAAGCAGATAAAAAGAAAGGTCTTAAGCGCCGTGCCAGTGGTTCAGTTTCTCATGTTCCTGTGATAGAAGATTTTGATGAGGAGGTCCTCAAGGAGGTATGGAATAAATTCCCTTTTTGATTTTTCTTTTGGTGATCAGATTTAAAGGTTGTGAACCTATGTGGAATAGGATTCTGTTGATTTCTTCCTCGGGCTACCACTGTTTCTTTGCTATTTGGTCCACTGTGTTATCGTCTATATATATATATATGTCACTGGTATAGGGATAGAATTATTGATATATATGAGCATTGCAATGGGATTACTCGTGTCACATTTTTTATGATTTTGGCATACAGTTGGGAGAATAGTTCTTCCTTTTAAAGATTTCTGTTTTTTTTCTGTCTGATTTTTGTTGTCAGCATTCTTGTTTGTCCTTCAGTCTCGGGTATGTAAATATTATTGAACAACATTCTTTTTCTTCGACATGTAATGCGATATAGGTTGATTATTTTATTAATAAAAGGGACCTGTAACTGTTGGCAGTCTGACAGTATGATCAAGGTGGAGGCTCAGTTTCTTCGCGTGGCAATGGGACATGAGAACGAGTCCCTTGATGATTTCGTGGAAGCTCACAAGACATGCCTGAACGATCTCATGTACTTTCCCACTCGAAACGCTTATGGACTCTCCAGTGTTGCTGGGCACGTTGAAAAAGTTGCAGCAATGCAAATTGAGATGGATAACATAAGGAAAAAGATTGAGGAAGATGAAAAGAAGGCAGAACACCTTAAGGCAAAGTGTAAAACTTACACAAAAGGCTATGAGGTTTGTGCACTTGCTCATCTTTTCTTATTTTAAAAGTATCTGATGGCTGGCTTTAGTGCTATTAACTTAAATACCCTTCACTGACTTGTGCATTCAGAATTTATGTTAAGTAATCAATGCCACTGAAGATTGTCTGGTGCCATAACTTACTGAGACTAACTTTTTCGTCTATATTTTTGTTTTCTGGATTTTCAGACGAGGGCTGAGAACCTGTGGACCCAAATTCAGTCGACTTTGAAGCAAATAGGCACGGCTGGAACAGAGCTTGAGTGTTTCAAGGCCTTGCAGAGGCAAGAACAACTAGCTGCTATGTTCAGGAAAAATAATTTACTGGAGGAAGTGAAGAAGCAGAAGGAGCTGGAGCGAATTCTTCAAGCACGGTACGGGAATCTGTTGTCGAAGCTAGAAAGGATACGACAACAAATGGTTGAGTTCGAAAGAGCAGCTTCGAAACAGCAAGAAACACAACCAAACCACACCAGTGAGATAACAACAATGGGTTCCGAGAAAAACAGTTCAGATACCATGGAACACATAGAACGTGAAAATAATACGATGGCAGGAACAGATGAGGACGGTCCAGAGAATCCATCTGTTGCTTTGCAGCAGAATGGTAAAGACGAAGTACAAGAAAGAACAGGAGCAGACAACAGAGACGACAATGCCACGAAAACTTCTAGTTGAACCTCTTGAACTGAGACCCGGAAATCTCTCCAGGGCCATAAATCTTCAATCGTTGCGTTCTGATGGAATGAAAAGCTCGTTAAAAACTACCGACCCCGCCATGGATATGTGGAAAGCTAGCTGAGATATTGCTGGAATATGATACCTTGCTGAAAATCGGGTTTTCTGGATGCCGTGTAGATGTTGAAACTGCCATTGTCTCTGGTGAATGCAGTAACAGAGTCTGTATCGTTGAAAGTTTTGTGGACAAATGTGTTTCCTGGTGATTTCTCACTTGAAATTGTACTCTCAATGAGAGTATCATCTTTGGGTAGCTAAAAGTTGTAAACTATCTTTGTTTTAGTCAGTGTACTAAAAGTTTCTATCTAATTCTCACTCAGATGTTCAAATCTCTATATCTAGTTCTGAGGTAGATGTTCGATGATTGGTGACGGTACAATGAATATAAAATATTTTTTAAAAGTAATTTTTTTATTTAAATAACATTATTTTAATATTTATTAAAAATATAAAATTAAAATTGATTTCAATCATATATATATATACTTTTTGTTAGTTCTATATTCAAATTCCAAATTTTAAAAAATTATAAAAAATGTGATATTAAAAATTAAAAACATTTAATCACCAATTAATTTATCTATATATTAATCATTCGTCGATAATCCGATTACATTTAAAGATTTTACAAAATTCAATTGTTAAATTATCATTTAAATTATTACGAAGAATATCAATATTTCAAAATTGTTAGTTTTTGTAGATTACATTTTAAGTCAATATTCGTAAAAATATGAAATTTATTATATTTTTTTTGTTTTTCATTAATTTTTTAATAATAAATTTAATTGATATATTGTTTGATAATTTTTATAATTGAGTTTTAAAGCTTTCTTCTTTGTTCATTAATAGTTGTAACATTAATATATAACTAGATGATACCCGCGTGTTGCGCGGTTTTGTGATATTATATTGTAAGTTTTTTAAACGCTATACATAATTCATTAATTCAATTGTTATGATATTTGATATATGTATCGGTCAATACGAACACACGAATTCTAATTTTCAACATAAAAGTTTAAAACAATAGATTTATAAGATATATTGTAAACTATCAATAACATTTGTTAATAATATCATTGAAATTATAAACCATAATTTGTTGGAGATAGTGAATGCATAATTTGGTCTGGAGTTTTTTTATTTTTTTTCTTATACCTATCTACATAATTTTTTAGGACTAACTTATCTTTTAATTTTTTGATTGTCTTTAGATTGTGATTGGTATAGATATTTGAGGACCATGACGGTCGAAGTGTTAACAAACATAATTGATCCATATGATATTCGCGCGTTGCACTGTTTTATGATAATTAAAATTAGGGTTGGACACCTGCGGATACCCGCGAGAAACTCATTACCCGCACCCGAACCCATCCCGCACGGGTAACTAGTTTTAGTACCCGTACTCATACCCGCAAAGTACGGGTACTCGCTGTTCGGGTATCCGCAAAAATCCGTTAATATTTTTAAAACCCGCGGGTACCCGTCCCGAAAAAAAAAAACTCAAAATTCAATAGTAACATTACAATATTTAAAAAATTACAAAGCATAACAAACAACATAACTCTAAAAAATTACAAAGCATAACAAACAACATAATCTTGAAACTTCAACTGGATTTCACTACAAGAAAATCAGGTTTTAGGGACTGAAAAATCAGTCCCTATTCCGTCCCTAAACAGGTTTAGGGACGGATTAGGGACGACCAGCGTTAGTATCCAATCGCGCGACTCTAAATGCTATCCGTCCCCAATTCGTTCCTAATTAGGGACGGAAATTTCAGTCTCCAATCCGTCCCTAATTAGGGACGGAAAAAATAGTCCCCAAACAGTCCCTGGATTGGGGACGGGTTATTTTCGGTCTCTAAAATTTGGAGACGGACCACTGAATCCTCTCGAAATTTGGAAACGGCAGTCGCCCGTCTCCAAATTTAGGGACGGCACAACCCGTCGCTAAATTTAGAGACGGGCAATATTTTTCGTCCCTAATTTTTTTTAAAAAAAATACAATTTTAAAAAGTTCGATTACATTAAAAGATAAAATATTAGTACATAAAAAATTACAAACCATACATATAACCAATATTCCAAGTACATATAATCCTAAGCCATTCCGATTAGTCGTGGTCGGAATCACTGTTCTGAACTGCATCCCAATTGATGTTAGGCATTTGCGCTTTCATCATGCGCAGAAGCTTATCCATACGCCTATCTAATCGTTCAGCATGCTTTCTTGATAGTTCAACCTCCTTTCTTGATAGTTCAGCCTCCTTTCTTAATAGTTCAGCCTCCTTGAATGCTTGTTCAACCCGCTTCTCGGATTCTTGGAACCTTTCGGATATTTGATGTCGGAGCTCGTAATCCGATACTTTTTCTTTACCTTTGGATGA
>CM071865.1:36634550-36671852 GCA_036759665.1 Gynandropsis gynandra | reverse complement strand
AACGCAAACGCATCAAAATGGAAACACCAATGAGTATGGAAGAGCTATCCATGAGCATCACGGCTGGAACCATGAGCATCTAGGCTGGAACTGCTCCATGAGCATCTAAACTCACGTCTATATCCATACACATCCATGAGCATCACGGCTGGAACCATGAGCATCACGGCTGGAACTGCTAACCGCTCACGGCTGGATTCTGCTAACGGCTAGAATCCGACAACAATAGACAAAGAAATTCATCTCTTACCCTGATTGATTCGTCCGACAACAAAAAGGTACGGAGGCGACGGGAGGGGAACGCGGCGTACACAGCGAACGCGGCGGCGACCGATGGGCGAGGCGAAGCGAACGCGGCGGTGACAAAGGAGGAAGGGAACGCGGCGGCGACGCGTTAGGAAGGGGATGGATTCGAGCGTGAGGAGGAAGGGGATGGATCCGTCGAGCGAGAATTTATAATAATTTGGGGACGGGATACAAAATCCGTCTCCATTTGGAGACGAGTGGATAAATTTTGTCTCCAATTGGAGACGGCAGGAAATCATCCGTCTCCAATTGGAGACGAGTGGATAAATTCCGTCTCCAATTGGAGACGGCAGGAAATCATCCGTCTCCAATTGGAGATGGGTGCATAGTATCCATCTCCAATTAGAGACGGCTATAGCCCGTCTCCAATTGGGAACGGCTCATCCGTTCCCAATTGGGGACAGTTCAACCTTCTGTCCCCAATCGCACATAAGGGTTCATTTCTACATCTTGAGAAGACTCAAATTCATCATGATGTATAGTGCCCCTACTAAAGTTTTCCACAACATTATTAGGTCGTGGTGCAAATTTTTCTCCATGACATAACCACATGAAGTAATTCGGGGTAAATCCTCTTAAATAAAGATGCTTCCAAACAGTTCTCTCATTAACAAATTTTTCATTCTTGCATTTGACGCATGGACAAACCAACGTACCCGTTTCTTTGTAAACTTGTTGATTCGTCGCCATTGTCATAAACTGTGTGACGCCTTCTATAAACTCCTTCGATACGCTTTGAGATTCTGGATCAATTCTTCTATACATCCATTGTCTAGAATCGAAAATGTTCGATCTTGATGAAGATGCCATTATATCGCAAACACTATAGAAGATATGGGGTGAAAAATATGAGAGTTGCTTATGAAAAACGGATCAATGGTTGAGGGGTTAAATAGATTATTTATACACGAATTAGGAACGGATTAGGGACTAAGAGATTAATTTTCCGAAAAATTATCCCGAAATCGTCCCTAAAACGGTTTTTAAAGTCCTAAATTTAGGGACGATCCCAAATCCGTCTTCAAATTTGGAGACGGATGACCTGCCCGTCTCCAATTTAGGCACGTATTACTATTCCGTCCCTAATTGGTCCGCATTTAGAAACGGATTAGGCACGACTCCTTTGTACCCAAATTTAGGGACGGATTAGGGACAGATTTCATTTTTCGTCCCTAATCCGTGTATAATCCGTTTCTAAATTTAGGGACGGAAATGTCGATCCCCAAATTCCGTCCCTAATCTTGAATTTTCTAGTAGTGTTTGTTTCTGGATTGGGAAGAGTTTTGTGGTGTATCAGTATTCTCAACCATAGAAGACAACTGTAACTGTAAACCATAAACTAAAAATAGGTGAATATGCATATACAATCAAGCAAGTGACTGTAAACCAAACGTTTCAATCGAGAAATCCATCACAGATAAACTAAACATCCAACCTGGTGAGCAGGGCACGACGCAGGGGGTGGGAGGCAAGCAGCGGGGGATGAATGCGGGCGAGAGGGAGAGGCTATCGGTGCAAGAGGGTGAGCGGCGAGAGGGAGAGGCTTCGAGAGGCTATCGGCGTGGGCGAGCAGGAGGGAGAGCGGCACCGGTGTGGGTGAGCAAGAGGGAGAGCGGCGAGAGGGAGAGCGTCTCTGGCGTGGGTGAGCAGGAGGGAGAGCAGCGAGAGTGAGAGGCTTAGAGAGGCTATCGGCGCAAGGGGTGAGCGAGAGGTGAGCAGGGTGAGCAGGCGGCGAGAGGGAGAGGCTTGAGAGGCTATGGCGTCTGGGAAGGAAGTGGGAAGAAAGGAAAAGGTTAGATTAGGGCTAGTAAGGGGTATTTAGGTAATATAATTTAAAATTAGGGTATTTTTGTAATTTTTGCGAGTATCCGCGGGTACCCGTTTATGAAACTAAAAAACCCGTCCCGAACCCGAACCTGCAGGTATTGAATTATATTACCCGAACCCGAACGCGAACCCGCAGGTACGAGTAATTTTTGCGGGTTCGGGACGGGTTTCGGGACTAGAAATTTAAATGTAAAGATAAAAACTGAATATATGTTTACTTTAATATAATTTTATATGTGTTTATATATTGTGTAAAATATGTTGTAACATATATTTATATTTTGTGTAATGTATTGGTTGTTTTCGTTAAATATTAATATTTTGAATCTTTATTTTATTTTGATTCTTGATATGGTTATATATCCACATAAATATTGATATAAATATAATATGATCTTATTCAAGTTGTATTTTTACTTTTGTTTATTAAAACAAATAAATTTACCTCAAGCGAAGACCTTACAACTTAATTATTTTTAATATTTTCATTTTTTTCAAATTTTATTTAATTTTGTAATATTTTTTAAAAATTTTAATTTGATTAATTCAGAAATAAACTATAATTTATGTTTTATAAATTTGTAAAACAATTTTTTATAATTACAATAATAAAAATAATAACAATAACAATAAAATATATGGTTACTTTCTATTTTATTACTATTAAGATTATATCTAAATTAGATTTAAATAGAGATTTTTCTCTTTTTTGGTGATGTGGTTTCACCATAGGAGAAAAAAAACTTTTTATTATATATGATTTCATAAATTATAAATCAATTCTAATCATATTATAAATATTAGTTTTTTAGTGTTTATTTGATTTTGATTCTTGATATGGTTCTATATCCACATACACATTAATATAAATAAAAAAAATTTTATTCAAGTTTTTTTATTATAAATAAAAAGATAACTCAAGTGAAAACCTTACAACTCGATTTTGAAGTAATTAACAAAACTAAAAAAATCCAAATTTTAACTCAAACTCAATTAAATCGATCTGATTAACTTAATTTAATGTAAATATCCGAAAAATTAATACAAATTTTATATGTACATAACAAATTCGCAACTAATTTCCAAAAGTTGACTTTTTAAAATGTAATTTGATTCAAATCGGATCAAAATTGGATCAAAATTAAATCAATTTTGAGTTAAAATATTATGGATTTTTAGGGTTTCTATAAATAGTGAGATTA
Source organism: Gynandropsis gynandra (assembly GCA_036759665.1). Classification (NCBI taxonomy): domain Eukaryota; kingdom Viridiplantae; phylum Streptophyta; class Magnoliopsida; order Brassicales; family Cleomaceae; genus Gynandropsis; species Gynandropsis gynandra. Next base: position 36,668,517 of record CM071865.1, on the reverse strand, counting down.
AGAGAAATTTTAATAAAGATCATTGTCTTTTTATAATTGAAAAAATAAAATTAAAATTAATTAAGATGAAAATAGGATGAAAACCAAAATAAAAAAAATTCAAACAAAAAGCAATATTCACGAGGGATAATTTTTTATATATACTAGTACATAAGTAATAAAATACAATCTAACACCTAAACATTTGCATTTACATTTGCATGAATAAAAAATAAAATCCATAGTCCAATAGCATTGGATAACTATGACAAGTCATGGTACTTATTAATATAAACAACTTGCTAGAAAAATGTTAGAAATTTGGTTATAGAGTCTATAGCAAGTTGCTTGGATTTGATTATCTTACTCGTGAATATTTTTATGGGGATGAGTTAAATAATGTAATGAATAATATAATTAAATAATTTATAGCAATTTCTTTTTTTTCATATAAAAATCAGTAATTTTATATTCGACACGTTTATGATGCATATTTTATTAATATGAATAATTGTTCACAAAATCACGATTGGAACCTGATTTTATTAATAAAATAATGGTTGTTCTAATCGATTTTGACTTTAATTTCCACTATATTTTATGACTTTTTACTTTTTACTTCCAAAACCAAAGTCATTTTGGCATCCGATTTTCTATATTGTTTTATTACACAAAATTAATGTATAAATTTTAAACAAATCGATCCATAAAATATAAATGTTAAAAATTTATAAACTATATCCATAACATTTATAATATCTAAATATTTTAATTGGTTCACTCCATATACATACTAAATTTATCACATATTTATAATTAATGCTGTCCAGTTAAAAACATCTTTCACTTTAACATCATTATTATCATTTTTGTTTTTAAAAATGAAAAAAAAATTAATAAGTTTGATGGACTTGGACTTTCCACGAATATTTTTTTTTGTTGCTGTTGTAAAAAAATAGAAGTCCAATTCCTAGTAAACTAGGTACTGGAAGTGGAATGAAAGGCAAGGGTAAATAATTCAACTGAGATTTTTAATATAAATATTACTCGCTGTGGCCATATGATTTTATTGTGACTAAAGGAATCTAATTGTAAGTACCATGATTGATTATTCGAGTTGATTGTGTATAATATTACTCTGACGATTTAAGATTTGAGTTGTCGATTCATTATGATATAGGGCATTTCCCAAAAAATCTTCATAAACTTCATTAATTTCCCATTAACACCGTTAACATTTTCAATTTCTTAACATCCCACAAATAAATAAAAGGAAATAAAAATAAATGGTCACAACAAATACATGGTGGTTGGTAAGAACTTACATAATTCCATAGAGTTCTCTAGAAATGATCACATGTGAGAGATGAAAGAAAAATAACAACATTTAATCTTTTTTTTCAAACAAAAAATTTTAGACAATAAAAATATTAGAAATTTTTTTTAAAAAATCGATATTTTGGCATTTGAAATTTTTAATAAAGATGAAAAAAATAATGTATACATCTATTCATTCATGAATCAATTTTAAAATAATCATAATAATCTATATGTTACTTTAAACATAACATAAATAAATAAGATAATAATTATTTATAATTCTATCACTTTACAACAATTTCATATGAAATATAAATATGATATTTTTTCTATTTTAAAATTCTACCAATTAAACCACATCTATTTTATCATCGTTTGCATAAATGTCTATTTCCCTTTTTCTTTTTCTTTTATCGAGTAATGAGAAAAGTGGAGAAAAATTGACACGTTGGAACTGACTCAAAAGCAGAGTCCGAACACGTCTCTATAGTCTATTAAACACACATTAATTTACTGACCAATTTTGTAAATTCATATATATATATATATATATAACTTGGGGATGTTTCATTCAACTCGAGTTTGTGCAAAGTTCATTGTCTTTGAAGAGGTACGTTTCCCTCTCTTATCCTATTTTTTTAAAACAAATTTGTATTTTTATTTGGTTATGCTCTTGTAATTATTCTTCTTCTTCTTCATCTAATTTTTTGCTTTATGCCTCTTTAAAAAATAATATAGAGCCATCTTTTAGAGATAAGAGAATAAATATTTTATTGTTTCATATTATTTTTGTTATAACATTACAATTTTTAAACCTTACGATCCAATCATTTTTAGAAAGTCATATGAATAGTCGTTTGTTGAGATTGTTTACAGCAAAGGGTTTACTCTACTCGTACATTTTTCTTTACATTTTCTAATAAATTTTCTCCACAATTTGCTTTGGATATTTATTGGACTAAAATATCCAAAAGATAGAAATATTGAGTTTTCCCCTCACATAAATAAGATAAAATGTTTTGTTTTTAGTAGATTAACATTTTTACGTATTTTTAACGAACTTGAGATTATATTTTTGAAGAAAAATAAATATAAAAACCTAGAAAGATTGAATTTATTTTTTTAAAAAAATAATGTATTTTACATAGTTTTTAATAGTTTCTTGTATATCTGATTTACTTTACAAAATCCATATTGAATTTTCGTTAAAAAATTGCAAACGTTGTAGAAAATTGTCAATGGATATCTATTTTAAAGTTTGGTTAATACTAATTTTGTGTTGCATAATAGCGTTAACTTTGTGTTAATTTCCATAATTACCAACACATATTGTATCACTAAACTGCGTCACCACAGAGTGAAACAACATACAATTTGAAACGTCAATTGAATGTTATTTTGTATTAATTTAAGATACAAGAAATTTGTGAATTGTTTTTTTTTTCAAAAATAACTTTAGAATTTGTGTAAGTAAAAAAACATAGGTATAATTTTTATTGTTTGTAAAATCTTCAATTATTTTAATGTGTTCCAAATGCTGTTAGACTAACAATGAATCGACTGTTGTCTCTAACGTCAAATCAGAATTTTGGATGATAAAATTTTGATCTGTACTTTTTCCATAATATCACGAATTTTAAAAGATTTTTAGGTAACAAATAGATTTTTTTTTACATTGTTATAATATATCCCATACATTATATATATACTGTATAATATGAGGATTGATAAATAAATTTTAATTCTAAAATTAATTATTATATCAAATTTAGATTTTATTGTATCAAATATATATATATATAAAATTCAGAATTTATGTTTTTGTCTATTTAAAACAACACGAAATATCTTATTATCAAACTATTTAAATTCAAGATAAAATAAACCTTTAAAATTTATTAAAAAAACTTAAAATGATTTAAAAGCCTAAAACCAAATTTATGGTTGATGCGGGACAAGAACATGATAACTATCGTATTTGCACCAATGTTGAGATGTGTGTATATTTTCATGCAACATATCACTTTCGTGAAAACAGCTCATCATCTTCTCGTGAATAAATTTCCCTTCTCATTTTGTTTTTTGTTCTTTTTAAGCTAAAGTTTTGTTTTGTTTGTTTTTATCTGTTAGTTTATTGAGTTCTTGTGGCTTTTGTGCATACGCAGTGCATACGTGTCCAATTATTAACTCTTAATTTATTTTGGGCTTACAAAAAATATATATGGGAAATAATTTTACAAAATAAAGTAAAAATAAAATTGGAAGAAAAAGATGGAAGCTGCTAAATAATAATTTTATCTTTAAATTGGTTGCAGAGATGTTTTACCCTTATGTGTTTTGTATTATATATATATTCTGGATTAGGCAATAAAAAATTAAGGCCTTTGCTATTTGCCAAGAATAATAATATTCTATCTTAAGGTTTATTAGGCTGATACCAAACATATAAATATACATGTGAGTGTAAAGTAAAGAAAACTCTAATATGAACAAATACATAATTACATAATTAACCTTAATACGCTCTCCCAATTTGGAACATGAAGATCCCGAATGCTCAACTTGGACCGCAAAATAAAAGAATGAATTATGTCTCAAAGCTTTCGTGATGTTGTCGGCGACTTGCTCAGACGAACGAACATGAGATGTCTGAATGGTGTCGCCCTGAACTGCAATAGAATGAAATGATAATCTATCTCGATGTGTTTTGTACGCTCATGAAACACAGAATTGGCAGCGATGTGTAGAGCAGCCTGATTATCACAAAAAAGACGCATAGGAGCCGAAGGAAGAATGCCAAAATGTCGAAGCAAAGCTTTCAGCCATATTAACTCACTTGTAAGATGTGCCATAGATCAATATTCTGCTTCAGCCGAAGAACGCAAACGGTAGTTTGTTTCTTGGTTTTCCATGCAACAGGAGAATCGCCAAGGAAAACAATATGATCGCCAACCGAACGTCGAGTAAGCCGACAAGTAGCCCAATCAGAATCACAAAAACCGGATAGAAGAAGATCACAATCGGAGCAAAGCCAAATACCTTGCCCAAGAGAACCTTTCAAGTATCAAACCACTCGCAAGGCGACAAGCCAATGAGCCTCACGTGGTTGTTGCATGAATTGAGAAAGGGTATGAACCGCAAAACTGATATCTGGTCGAGTATTCATCAGGTAGATAAGACGATCTACCAAGCGACTATACTGCTCAGGATCTGAGTGAAGAACACCGGCATCATCGGACAATTGTTCTGTTCAAGAGGGAAAGTAGCGGGACGACACGCAAGAAGCTCGCACTCGGAGACGATGTGTGTGGCATACTTACGCTGCGACAAGTAGATCCCTCGGATGTTCCAGCAACCTCAATCCCCAAGAAATATTTGAGTACCCCAAGATCTTTCATATCAAAGCAATGGCAAAGATAGGTCTTGAAAACTTCCAGCATGGAAACGTCATTCCCCCAATCAAAAGATCATCAATATAAATGAGAATGTGTAGATGTCGCGTACCTCTGACCAACGAAAACAAGGAGGAATCGGACCGGAATTGGAGAAATGCGTACACAAGAAGTGCTTTGACGAGCTTGTCAAACCAACAGCGAGGAGCTTGACGCAAACCATAGAGATACTTTTTCAGTTTGCATACCAGATTTGGATCATCACACGGCAGGCAAGGGGGTAACTTCATGCACATATCATCATGCAAATCTCCATGCAAGAAAGCGTTGTGAACATCCATTTGATGAACCATCCATTGTTTTGCGGAAGCAATGGCCAAGAACATACGCACAATATACATCTTAACAACAGGAGCAAAAGTTTCCTTGAAATCAACCCCTTCTGTTTGTCGATTGCCAAGAACAACTAGGCGAGCTTTGTAACGTTCAATACTCCCATCTGAGTTGTATTTGATTTTGTAAACTCATCGGCATCCAATAGCTTTTTCCCCTGGCGGTAAAGAAGTCAAACTCCAAGTATCATTTTGTGCCAAGGCACTAAGCTCCTGGTTCATGGCTCGGTCCAACAGGCAATCGCGACGGCTTCGGAGAAAGAGCGAGGCTCGGTACCAACATGAATAGTTGTAAGAAAAGCTCGATGGCACAGAGTAAAGTTAGCGCACCGTAATTCGCTATAGAATACGAGACAGTACCTGAGGACGATGAAGTGGACGAAGAAGAGATGCGAATGGGGTCTTCAAGACAGCGAGCGGAGTACGTGACATAATCCGGGAGCTTAACCGACGGAAACTTGGTACGTTGACCACGACCAAATGTAATAGCCGTGGGCGATGAAGGGCCACTATCAACAGAGCATTCTGGAACCGAAGAGGAAATAACCAAAATTTTAGAGTGAGGTGAGTTCTCAGCTGGAGGATCACCATAGGGCAAATCGGCGGGGGCAAGGTCAGCACACCCCCATGTCCGAAAGATCCGACACAGGAGGATGACCAGCCAAACCTGACAGGTCATCAAATAGCGAAGGATGATGAGCCGGAGGTGACGGAGATGGAGCCAGAGGAGATGAGCTAGTGGAGATGTCCGCAAAAGGAAATATGTTCTCGAAAAATATCACGTCACGAGAGATGAAGGATTTACGAGTTTCAACATCAAACACCTTCCATCCTTTTTGTCCAAACGGAAATCCAATCAAGATGCATTTGTGTCCACGAGAGGCAAATTTGTCCGACACTTTCTTCCCTTTGTGAGCATAACACAGACAGCCAAAAGTGCGAAAGCAATCGTAAGATGCTTGGGACACATGTAAAACCTAATACAAGAAGATGAGCTTGAAACATAATAGCGCGGGCAACATTAAGAATATGAAGATGCTTACGTTCGACATGACCATTCTGTTGAGGATTGTAGGCGCAAGAGGTTTGGTGGAGTATACCTTGTGCTTGAAAGTAATGACGAAGACCAATGAATTCGCCCCCGTTGTCGGTCCGAACAACCTTAACATAGCGATCATATTGACGTTTCACCATCTCGCAAAAATTAGGAATAATATCTTTGACTTTTACCTTAGAGCTCATCAAGTAAATCCAGACAATGCGTGAATGTATGAAATCAAAGCAAACTGTTGCATTATACTCACTAGAAGAAAACATAGCACATGTCTGTATGGCCCGAAAACAAATATCACAAGGAGCCTTATTCCATTTGTGTTTAGTAACGCCATAATCCTTAGGCAACAAATCTAAAACTTTATCAGATGGGTGTCCTAGCCGATGATGCCACAAATCTCGAGAAACCAACCGAGTTGCATGAAAAGCTCTCGGTCCAATTGTTCTCTGAAGTTTGTAAATTCCATCGCATTCTTCACCCGCTCCAATCAGGGTCCTCGCGATACGGTCCTGAATCACACAAAAGCGATTAGTAAACATTACAGTGCAATCATTACTTTGTAGTAAACGCGCTATGGAGATTAAATTGCATGTGAGAGAAGGTAAATAGAGCACATGATGAAGAAAAAATGAGCCTCCCAATAATAAGTCACCCATATGAGTAGCCATAGTACTATCTCCATTAGGCAAATCAATGGAACACGGAGTGCTCGACGAAACATTGACCAAGGAATGTAAATTTCCCCTCAAATGATGAGATGCCCCAGAGTCCAAAATGTATTCGGTGTAATCTGTCTTACCGAATTGGGTGTTGTCAAGCTCTTGCGATTTCAGCTTGAGCAACGTCGGCAAAGTAGACCATTGTTCATCATTGAAACCCGTCATAGCACCGCGGTCGAGGTCATGGTCAGGCCTGGAGCCGTTGGATGGTTCGGCGACATGAGCAGTTTTCGCACGAACATGAGAAGGGCATCCACCACGGCTGACCGAGGGACTGTCTATCTATCAAGATCGATCGCGAGGCGTGTATGCGATCCTCCTAGGGCGCTCCGGATAGCCAATGATAAGATAGCAGGTAGAGACATCATGACCGGGTTTTGTGACAATGAGAGCAAACTGTGGTCTTGTCACGCAACGAAACCGAGGGCGCGAGCACGGGGACAGACAAAGAAGATGTCTCGGAGAACCCCCCGATCGCTCCACGATCATCTTGTCCGCGAGCAACTAGACGGTGACGTTCTTCATGCACAACCTTGTAATGAACTTGATAGAGACTCGAAAGGGGATCAGATCCAATGACTTGCAACCTGACGGTGCCAAAGATTGCATCATCAAGTCCCATGAGGAATTGATGGATCTTCTCCTCTTCGCGGACGCGAACAAGCTCGACGATGAGAACCGCCACGTGCGACGTACGACAGCCACAGGTACGAATAGGTTGATATGTGTCCAACTCCTCCCACATCTTCTTTAACTTACCAAAGAAGACTTGAACGCTTTGATTTTACTGCAAGCAATGAACGAGCTCCGCACGAATCTGATGAACCCGAGCGGCATTCCCAACAGAAAATTGTTGGCGAAGATCCTCCCAAAGCATCCTCACGTCGTCGACAATCGAGATGTTGGTGCTCAATGGTGTTGAACAACCATTCCATCAACATGGAATTGACTAGATCCCATTCTTCACGATCAGGGGAATCGGAAGACGGTGGAGAAATTGTGCCGTCAAGGAACCCAAGCTTCCTCTTAGTGCGGAGAGCATGTATGATGTGTTTGGCCCATTCTTCATAGTTAGCATCACCCCGGAGTTGAACCGATGTGATCACGATCCCCGGGCCCTCCGATGGATGCAAATAGTAGGGGGAGAACACGTTGGCAGAAACGCGGCGAGGCTGCGTCGGGCCGAGATGCAGGCGGCACATGGGTGTTTCCACTGGTATCCACATCAGTGGTCGACATGATTTCCGATGGCAAACAGAAGCCATCGGTGACTTAGATAAGAGAAAAGAATGACGACACACGTTTGATGGCTACGAGTAAAAACTCTGATACCTTGTCAAGAATAATAATATTCTCTGTTGAAGTTTATTAGGCTGATGCCAAACATATAAATATACATGTGAGTGTAGGGTAAAGAAAACTCTTAGAACAGATACATAATTACATAATTAAACCCTAATACTATTCACGTATAGAGATATCTTACCCTTTTGTGTGTTTTATATTATATATTTTCTAGTTTCAATATATTAAAAACCATTAGATATTAATTGGACGCCATAGGCTAACATCTACACCTATAAATATATGATTAATAGATCACTAGACATTTTTTATATTTTTAATTGTTAGCACTATTTTTATATATTTTTTTAATTTTAATTTAAAATTAAAAAAATTATTAATTTCAAATCGATGTTAATTTTATATTTTATAAAAAAAATTAAAAATACTTAAACAAAGGAAATTTTAAAACAATTAGATTTATTAATTGATATCTAATTAAACTATCGTTGAATGTCTATAAATATTTAGTTGGAAGTAAGAATGTTGTAATAAATTCTGATAAAAAAATTTTATTTTCAGTTTTTTTTTGGTGAAACAAGTAATTGGCGTTTGATGTATTCTAATTATAGATAATTTTATAAAAGCAATCTAATAAAACAATGTGGAATATATTAGAGTGAAAGTTTATGAACAGTATATTTGTTGATTTGTTTTGTATAGAAATGAATTGAAACAAGCAACTATTTATAGCAATAACAAAGAAGCAAATTTAAAAACAAAGAGTATCCAAATATTATAAAAATTCTCAATTAATAACGCATTTTTGACATTTATTTTAAATTAAAATTTAAGTTGATTCTCATATAGGTTTTAGATAGTACTGACGTGGCCACTGAATATTTGTAACTTTTTTTTTGTATAATTCATTAAATCAATGTGTGTATTTATATTTCATATCCAAACGTAGGAAACATGATAAAAAGTGTTTTCCCCTTCGTTTTATTTTTCTTTTAATTTCTTTTCATTTAAAATTCTCATGTTGCATTTTATTTTTTGCCTGATTCTCCTCTACAACTCATGATTTAGTCTACCTATTTCAATTTTCAATAACTCCGGTGTTGTATTTTGTTTGTTCATTTATTCTCTAATTCTACACAAAATTAGATACCTTCTTTTTTATCGCAACCCATGTAATAAAAATCTAAAATCTAAAATAAATTCCTACACGTCTGCAGAAATATTGAGACATTTTGGAGAAAATTCTCAATTTCAGCGACAAGAACCAGCATCAATGGGTAAGTCTTCATTTTTAATTTGAAACATCAATATATCTAATAATGGAACACGATTTTTTAATCTTATTTCTACAAAGAACAAAATAATGAAAATTCTGAATGTTCAATAATTCATGTTTCAATTTGGTTTATTGTGTTTCGGTTCGGTGAATCCGTAATGTAGTTTCCCAAATAAAGTCTTAAAAAAACGGTATTAGGATCACTTTTTTTTTAAATTATAATTTATGCAACGCAAATTGTTTTTAATCACCTTCGCTCTTTCTTTTTCTCACGTTCTTTTTACCTCCCAAAATAGTCATATTTCTTGTTTAAATTTCTTGTTCTGACTATATATAAAAAAATTCTCATTATTCCAAAGGAACAATAACATAAACCTTAAATAATTATTAGGTTCACTCGATGACAAAATGGTGACAAAGACGGTCGATCTCCGGTCAGATACGGTGACAAAACCTACGGAGGGAATGCGAGCGGCGATGGCGAGTGCTGAAGTAGACGATGACGTCCTCGGCCGCGATCCGGTGGCTCAAAAACTTGAGCGAGAAGTGGCGAAAATCGCCGGGAAAGAGGCGGGGCTTTTGGAAGTAAGAATGTTGTAATAAATTCTGATAAAAAAATTTTATTTTCAGTTTTTTTTTGGTGAAACAAGTAATTGGCGTTTGATGTATTCTAATTATAGATAATTTTATAAAAGCAATCTAATAAAACAATGTGGAATATATTAGAGTGAAAGTTTATGAACAGTATATTTGTTGATTTGTTTTGTATAGAAATGAATTGAAACAAGCAACTATTTATAGCAATAACAAAGAAGCAAATTTAAAAACAAAGAGTATCCAAATATTATAAAAATTCTCAATTAATAACGCATTTTTGACATTTATTTTAAATTAAAATTTAAGTTGATTCTCATATAGGTTTTAGATAGTACTGACGTGGCCACTGAATATTTGTAACTTTTTTTTTGTATAATTCATTAAATCAATGTGTGTATTTATATTTCATATCCAAACGTAGGAAACATGATAAAAAGTGTTTTCCCCTTCGTTTTATTTTTCTTTTAATTTCTTTTCATTTAAAATTCTCATGTTGCATTTTATTTTTTGCCTGATTCTCCTCTACAACTCATGATTTAGTCTACCTATTTCAATTTTCAATAACTCCGGTGTTGTATTTTGTTTGTTCATTTATTCTCTAATTCTACACAAAATTAGATACCTTCTTTTTTATCGCAACCCATGTAATAAAAATCTAAAATCTAAAATAAATTCCTACACGTCTGCAGAAATATTGAGACATTTTGGAGAAAATTCTCAATTTCAGCGACAAGAACCAGCATCAATGGGTAAGTCTTCATTTTTAATTTGAAACATCAATATATCTAATAATGGAACACGATTTTTTAATCTTATTTCTACAAAGAACAAAATAATGAAAATTCTGAATGTTCAATAATTCATGTTTCAATTTGGTTTATTGTGTTTCGGTTCGGTGAATCCGTAATGTAGTTTCCCAAATAAAGTCTTAAAAAAACGGTATTAGGATCACTTTTTTTTTAAATTATAATTTATGCAACGCAAATTGTTTTTAATCACCTTCGCTCTTTCTTTTTCTCACGTTCTTTTTACCTCCCAAAATAGTCATATTTCTTGTTTAAATTTCTTGTTCTGACTATATATAAAAAAATTCTCATTATTCCAAAGGAACAATAACATAAACCTTAAATAATTATTAGGTTCACTCGATGACAAAATGGTGACAAAGACGGTCGATCTCCGGTCAGATACGGTGACAAAACCTACGGAGGGAATGCGAGCGGCGATGGCGAGTGCTGAAGTAGACGATGACGTCCTCGGCCGCGATCCGGTGGCTCAAAAACTTGAGCGAGAAGTGGCGAAAATCGCCGGGAAAGAGGCGGGGCTTTTCGTCCCTTCTGGTACGATGGGAAATCTTATAAGTGTGATGGCTCATTGCGATATGAGAGGTAGTGAAGTCATTTTGGGTGACAATTGCCACATCCATGTCTATGAGAATGGCGGTGTGGCCACGGTGGGCGGAGTTCATCCACGGACGGTGAAGAACAACGAGGACGGGACTATGGATTTAGATGCTATTGAAGCTGTGATAAGAGATCCTAAAGGAAGCATGTTTTATCCATGTACGCGGCTTATTTGCTTGGAGAACACGCATGCCAAGTAAGTACTTCTACGACTCTTCTTTTAGTTTTTCATTTAATATATCCGTCTTAACCAATGATGATGGATCGAGTTTTACTACACTTATTTTGGTTAGAAATTTGAAAAATGGAACCAAATTGGATCAAATGATTTTTCGAATCATTCTGATTTCGATTCAGATTAATATTTTTGGATTTAGAAATAATGAAACTCAAATAAACCTGAAGCAAGTTATTTGGTTCGGTTATATATTCTAGTGTTAAGATTTTGGTTATCGTTGATTGAAGCTGAAATGAACTGAAATCTCCATTTCTGTTTGAGTTTTACAAAAAAAAAAAATATCACAAATACTTTACGATATTTTACCACCGCGGATCAAACCGAATTTCAAAATGAACATTACCGTAGCCAAGTGTTCATATTTGTGAAGAAGAAAATAAATTATGCATGGTCAAATTTATATATGAACGCGAGTGTCTCTGTTAAGTAACGTAAAAATGCAGCTCCGGTGGGAGATGTTTGACGGCGGAATATACTGATAAAGTCGGAGAGATTGCTCGGAGACATGGTTTGAAGCTTCATATTGACGGAGCTCGCATTTTCAATGCTTCAATCGTAAGCTACATATTATTAGTTCCAATTATTATAATAATAAAAAACTTAACTTGTGAGTTTAGAGAATCTAATGAAGTTCTTATTTTAAAGGACTCGTGTAAAATGCTAATATAGTAAGATGCATAGCTTAAAAGTTTGTGCGAAAATTCAAATGATAAAAAGATTTTAAAATCGTATTTAAAAAAATGTTTAAAAATATAAAAATTCGTGGTTACAAATGTTTGAATATATAAAATATCGTTTTTATTTAATTAGTAGAAATTCCTAATACTTTACAATGTTTATTTTTTACGAGAAATGATTTAATAATTTTTTTGGAACAAAATTTTAGCATGTAACTTCTCATAAATTTAAAAACACAATTTTGAATTCTAAAAAAGTTAAATTTTGTTAAGTTTGAGTTTAATTTTAAAAAAATTTAGAAATTTTATCTAATATGAATTAATGGTAAGATTGACACAAACTGGCTCTTTCATCTCAGGGTTGATTAATCATATTCGATGGAATTTAGACCTAGGAAGTTGATTAATCATATTCGATGGAATTTAGACCTAAGAAGATGTAACGTAGGATAAAATTTATAAATTTCTTGTGAAATATAAAACAACTTCCAAAAATTTAATTATGTGATATTTGCGGAATACATTAAATTCAAAAATTAATTCAAGATTTTAATATAATCTATTATCATATATAAAAATCCATTATTCATGTCCTGACAAATGATGGACAACACAATATAATCTATTATTGCCCTCACGCACAGTTTAATTCTAGAACGTGCAAATAACAATGAACGTGCAAATTCTGTTTATTCGCGTAATTATACTAAAACACTAGCTTAAAATGTTTAAAATTTTGCTGAATCATATATATATATATACATATCCATATATACGTATATATCAGTTCATATTTTATATCTTAACAATATAAAACAATATATTAAAATATAGTTTTTCATGAATATCATTATGGAGAAATTATTTTGATCTTAGGCACTTGGAGTCCCGGTAGATCGGCTTGTAAAGGCTGCTGATTCGGTTTCGGTAATAATTATATCTCTCTTCTCTTACAATTTTATTTTATATTATAAATTCAAACTTTCAAGTGTAAAACCTTGGTTTTTTATTTATTAATTTTACAACATGATATTTTTTATATAAATTTTAAATCATGTTGTCCTAAAATGATTCTTTTTAATCTTTAACTCTTTATTTTTTCACTTAACACTTAATGTTGAAATTAGGTGTGTTTGTCCAAAGGTCTTGGAGCTCCAGTTGGATCTGTAATCATCGGTTCTCACAGTTTCATCGAAAAACTTTCAATAAAACCTTGGTTTTTTATTTATTAATTTTACAACATGATATTTTTTATATAAATTTTAAATCATGTTGTCCTAAAATGATTCTTTTTAATCTTTAACTCTTTATTTTTTCACTTAACACTTAATGTTGAAATTAGGTGTGTTTGTCCAAAGGTCTTGGAGCTCCAGTTGGATCTGTAATCATCGGTTCTCACAGTTTCATCGAAAAGGTATAGTGAAATCCAAACATTAAAAAACTTGGGTTTTTGTTTTCATAAATGAGTAATTTTTTAAAAGATTATTATATGTGACATAGTTGTTGATGCGTTAAAAATTGAATTTTATATTTATTGCGTATTTAACATTGGAGAAACGTTTTAGGTATGGATCTTTTTTGAATTCATCTAGCAAAATTTTAAGATTTCTTAAACTTTTCAGGCGAAAATCCTTCGAAAAGCCTTAGGAGGAGGAATGAGACAAATAGGTGTACTTTGTGCAGCTGCTTTGGTCGCCCTCCAAGAAAACCTCCCAAAGCTCGACGATGATCACAAGAAGGCTAAGATTTTAGCAGGTAATTTCGCGATATAGACAATAAAAAAACATGTAAAACAATGCATTCGAAGAGGTATATTACTCTGTCGTTCTTTCGAAAAGATTATGTAAAAAAAAAAAACAAATAAGTTTACAATATTTGGTGATATTTTGCAGAAGGATTGAATCAAATCAAAGGCATAAATATAAATGTTGCAGCTGTGGAGACTAACATTGTAAGTATTGAAACTTGCAAGATTTGTTTGCTTTTTGGATTGCTCTTAGTTTTGATGACTAATTTATGATAAATGGAGGATAGATATTCTTAGAGATGGAGGATAGCTTGAGGCTTACTGCTCAGAATTTAAGGAAGAATCTTGAGGGAAATGGGATTCTTGTGATCCCTGAGAACTCTTCTAGGTACTATCCCCACTTTCTATAAGATCCATATGTTTATAAGGGTTTTCTTCAAAGTTTTGAATCGTACAACCGATTTTCTTTAATCAATTTCACTACTTCATCCCACAATATGTCCTACCAATTCTAAATTCGTGACCATATCGGAAATAAGAGCGTTCTAAGTATAATATTTATGTTAAATATTAAATGTAGATCATGCATTTTGAGCGTTGTGTTTATTAAATCACTACTTAAACCATTTTAAGAACGTCACGAAAAGTAATAGTTATTTCAAAATTAAATGTAGATCATGCATTTTGAATTTTATTCGTATTTTTTTTGTTTTTATTTATATAATAAGCAATTAGCATACTTTATTAATATATATGTTTTCTTTCTGAAATTGTTCTATATATGTTTTTTATATTCAATTCGATTTTTATTTGAGTGCGATTACTTGCAAATATTTGATAATTTTTAAATTACTCAGAAAACTCGATTGTCCGAAATGCAACAAGTTACTAATTTCAGCCTTCATTTGGATCAGGACGCATTTAAAAATGCATGTATCCGACCTGCGGCTACTCTAATACTAACTACACTACACATTCTACATAACCCATTTTCCTAAACCCCATTTAACCTTGTTACCAATTGACGACTATATATATATATATATATGTTTATGGCATGTATGACTTGTGGTTACAGGATCAGAATTGTGATACACCACCAGGTATCAACAAGCGATGTCTACTACACTTTGTCCTGTATTCAAGTAAATTATTATTATCTTTTCACTTTTTATTTTATTTTCAGATATGCACCATTATTGTCGAAGTAGGTAGAGAGACAAAATTATAAATGAATTGAATATTTTGGATTTTAGGTTTATATTTTGAATTATTTTGTTAAATAAAAGTTTTTGCACGGTGTGATTATCATATGATCTTTATTTACAATATATTTGGTGGGTTTACTCGATTTTAGTTTACTTGTCGATTTTGGTTATCTTATATTTGGTTTGCTAATATGAAAACTGCCATTCGAAAAAAATATTATCACTTTTTACAAAATGATTTTAATATTTTTGTTTTGTTGATCATCGTCATTAAAGAATAACGCAAAATTTTATAATTAATGTGTTTTCAATAATTGTTTTCTTTATATATTGTTGAAAAATACCATTATTCAGAAATTCAGTGATATAAATAAACCATCAGAGGAATTTTTATACTTTTTACTTTCATTGATAAGTTCTTCATTTTTTATTTTAAAATTAAAGTTCAATAATTTCTTTTCTTTTTCCACAGCAAGCTGTGAACGGAGCTCAAGAAGCAAACAGACTTTGAAGGACAAAAGCACACGGTTTATCGTGCAACTTGCCAGAATAGTTGTTGTGTTTGTTTGTATATGTTATGAATTATGTATTTAAGTAATTTGATAATTATAATACCTTTTCTCCCAATTTGATTATTATCGAACTGACCCAAAGTTCAAAAAAAAAAAAAAAAATCAAAGAGAATTGAAATTTGTTACTCTTCAGTATGATATAGTTTATTCTCAACTTAGATTTAAAAACATGAATCGAAAGCGACAATTTTTAACATAAGATAAGCACTAATTTTTATCACAATTCGTTCCTATCAATGTAAACTACTTTTTTTAATTTAATGAAGTAATTTGATAATAAATATATGCTTGTGATAACAAGTGAAAGAAGTTTAACAAAGTGTTTTTATAATCTTAAATACTCCTCAAGTTTATATCATTGTAGTTGATGTAAACATATCAACATCTTGACGTCCTCACTTAACATGCATGATGCGAAGAAAACCTTCATTTAATTTGTTTCGAACTTTATTGTGTTTAATATCGATGTGTTTAGTTCTTCATGGAATGTTGGATTTTTTGATGCAATATCATTATAAAAAAATATGCATTTTCAACAGTTAAATCCGTTGAAAATGACAACTTTTCCGTTAAAGTCAAGCATTTTCAACAGATTTTAACGAATTGAGAGCTACTGGTAATCGACTGTTGAAAACGTCATTCCATTGCAAATTTCAAAGGCTTTTCAACAACCATTATCCGTTGAAAACATATCGACGAACCGAAACAGATATATCCGTTGCAATATATCAAAAGATTGTAATGGATTCTGCCGTTGATGCAACGGATATCCGTTGCAACTCTCAACGGACGTCTGATGATATGTTTAAATAAAGATCAACGGTCATCCGTTGAAAAGTTTCACGGAAAATAACCAACAATGACCAATGGCAGCTTTAAGCGGGAACTTAAAAACATTTCAACAGATGCACATTGATATTGTGGTTGTATCATCAACGAGCATCCATTGATATTACGATAATTTAAAAAAAAACTTAAAAAAATTTAAACTTAAAATATTAATTTAAATTTATAAAAGTTTAATATAATATTTAAAACAAAATAATACAAATCAAAATATAATATCCTACAAATCATTTAAACTGCCACCATCTTCTTCTCCGTTTCCTTCGTCGACTACATAAGCTATCCCATCTGAATGAAACACCGATTCTCGCCTTGACGTTGTGTCCTCCGCAGGTGGTGCAGACTATGGTGTTTGATACGGTTGGTCGTTCATCAACTTTATAATACTCCCCATATGATGTATATTCGCTAAACAATCTCGAAGTGAACCACAAAATGTTTGATGCATCGTGCTTGAGTATATGTCTCTTGAATCGTGGGAGTACTGTTGTGACATCCTCTACAATATCTTTTGTCATTACATTGTAGGTAAAAATAATAAAATTTTACATGCATATATATTTTGTCCTTTTGTAAAGGACTAAGTTCATCCGGAGAGGAACCGACAACTTGTGATTACTGTGTGATCTTCTCCGTCACAACTTTCACCATCTATTTTGCCTGAGGGTCGACCAAATCGGGTTCTTTGATATTTTCTTTGGCGATGAGATTCTTCTTAGCATGTGTCTCAACCACCAGCTCAAGAAGTGTCGGTTCTCTTTCTGTATATTCTGCATTTGCAATATAAATTAATATGAATTAGATAAACTTTTATAATATAAACATATATAATTTATAATTTTAAAATTTATTACCAATTGTTTTTCCTTTTCAGAAATGATTTTACTCATGATGTATGGTGATGTGAACCATACCAGAAACCTTCTCGTTGTATCGACATTTCTTGGTCTTTTCGCCATTTCGTTTAAAGTTTTCCGACTTCCAATGTTGAACGACTTGGTTGAAAACTTTATTTATTGCACAAGCCGGTTTGGAATTCTTATGGTAGTAATTCCTTTTAGCATTGTTTATCATTAATCGCAGCTGTGATTGCATATCGTGCATCCACGCAGTATAGATGCATGACGTGTGCCTCGCTCGTCATCTGTAAGCTCTCTAATAAAATAAATAACAGTGAATTCATATATTAAATAAATTCGAAAAATAATTAAATAAAATTTTATATAAATGAAAATGTTAGAATGAAGGTACCCCACCATTGTCTGCCAATAATCTTTCGTTTCACTTGCTATGAATAATATAATCGACCCTACATGGAACCTTGTATGATGTTGTTGTTCGTATATTTTAGGATATCATTTGCATCTACATATATATAAAAAATAAATAATTTCAATAAAAACAATATATAATTAAAAAAGTTATACCAAGGTTTTCCGTTGATGCGTTCAAGATCGATGATAGGAACGTTTGGACGTTCGGCGAAGCTATTGATCAAATCATTGATATCCACCATATCATCATTGTCAACAAATATAGATGGCACCGATATAGGTGACAGAGGACGATATAGTGACAGAGGAGGTGGTCGCGGGGCTCCAGTGGAACCCGCTAATAATTCTCAATGACCGATAAACCGTTGAGCCCTCATAGAGTTTAAAGTATTTAGGTGAGAATATGAGAGACTTTGTTATTTTTTTGTTTTATTATGTTGAAAATGGAACTGTTCAACGTGCTACATACCTAATTTTCCAACATAACGTCGTCCAATCAACAGATGTTAGTTCACGAGCATTCAATTTCCTTTTCCATGGGCATCCATTGGAAATTCCACCGGATGCCCATCGAAATACCTACTCCCGAAGCAGTGGACTCTAAGAAGCTAGATAGGTGCATACTGATATCATTACAGTTGTTTTCAGCGGATGCCCATTGCAATTATTAACAGATATCCATTGGAAATACCAACGAGCATCCATTGCAACTACCAACGGATGATAATTCAAAACGAGACAGTGGGAACTAAAAATATTACTCAAGTCCCGAATACATGTGTTACATATCAACGAGCATCCGCTATAAATATCGACGGATGCCCGTTGAAATGTAGGAAAGATAAAAATCCGAAAAAAATTTCTAAGTCCTAAAAAGAATTTCTAAGTATCAACAAGCGTCTGTTAAAAATTGCAACAAATGATTGTTGATAATAGAATAGAGATTTTAAAAACAAAGTTAAAATTAAAACACTTTAATATTATAATTACAAAATTAACAACTCTTCTTCTATTTGATTTGTCAATTGGTGAGTCTTCTTTCCATGGCACATTGAATTCGTCGCCATGTTAATCTCTTGCATCTTTTAGTTTAAAATATTCATAATAACCAATGTATTCACCATATATTTTAGTCCCCATGCAAATCTCTTCACGATTTTCAGATTCAATTGAGCGTATTGGCTCGGTTTACCGATTTGCATTGGATATTCTTTTTCTTCTATGTTTATAACTCCTTGCAGTTTAATATTCTTTACGACTCACCACTTTTCTATTCAATGTTCAATGCTATTGGATATTGAACTCAACATACCTGATCGACTTGATCTATTGTGACGAATGGATCATATTCTGTGTAATGTTGTGATGGATTAATATCAACTACTCTTTATTGATTTTTCCGTGTATCACATCTTATGGTTGGATCAAACCACCGACATTTGAAAAAAAATATTTTCAATCCAGCTAGACCAAGATACATAATCTGTAGAATTTGATGCAGAATGCCATAAAAATTATCATAATGTAGTTCATTATTAACTATAATGTCGGAATTGTATGTGTTTCTATATTTTCTATGCTCGTATGTGTGGATGGTGTATCTTTAAGTAAACATATTTGGCTAGCACAATACATTTCTTGTAGGATCGTTAGCCAAATCTCTCAACCACATATGATCTCTCTCAACGTAACCCTGAACCTATAATAACAATGAAGTATTATTTATAAATATATATTATTTTAAGAAATATGAATTAATTAATAACTATGGGAGATGTATATTTACATAATATCTGAACCACATGGTATAATATTGAACTTTCATTTTGTTAAGTTCATTAGGCGAAGATACGTGTCCATTACTTCTTCATTAGATATCTTGTCATAAAAACAATTAAACAAACATTCATTAACGATTTGACGTATGTATATATGTATGTAATAAATTCAAAGATTATTATCGTTTTGTACCTTTCCAAAAGGAATAGCTCTTGAAAATTTAACAAAATATCTGTGTGGACAGGATTATACTTGTTGGGTTGCTACGTAGGGTGCAGATGCGTATTTTAATAACCCATATTCGAGATCTAGTCATGTTTAGTATTGGGTTCGAAGGGTTTCAACGAAAAACACGAGCAACAATTCCGATGTTACCTGTTATTGGCGAATCTGACAGCAACATGATGTTAGACTTGAACGGACAAGCCCTCTACGTGTATCCACGCCGAGATCAGGATCTGCGGTCAACGGTTGACGTGGATTTGGTTGGGAACAAAATTGATCCTTTTTCATTCTTCGTTTCTCTCTGGTGGCTAGAGTTTTGATCTGACAAAAGAATGTATCGTTTTTAGAAAATCTGTTTCTCTTCGTATTTATATTACTGAACTTTTCAGTAATTACGTTTTGACCTCAAAACTATTTAATATCACATAAAAAGCACATAACTTTCAATCTCCCACTTGCCTTTATGTAAGTATGAGGTTATTGAATTGAATAGACTGAGTAATGAGTATGAGGTGAGAAATGAGAAGCGTAAAAGATATGTTGTGAATCTTCAAAAAAGAACATACGACTGCAAAATGTTTGATATGAATAAGTATCCATGCAGTCACGTAAATACGGCTGCACATAAGGTTGATAAAGGTCACAAGATACGAGAACTATGTTCAACATACCACCTCTGGGAGAAATGGCGTTTGCCTTACCAAAAAATCGTGTGTCCGGTTCCCAATTGTAGTGATTAGAACATCCCTCCTCAATATTCTGAAGTCACGATTCTACCTCCTATGTTGGCTGAGAAAAGGCAAAGTGGAAGGCCTAAAGAGAATCGTTATTATGGACCCGATGAGGCTCAGAGAAAACCCCAACTTCTTTGAGATAAATGGGTTCAAATGCTAGCATCACTAACAATGTTTGGAACATGACAACCCAGACGACTCCAACCTCAAAAAAAAGAAAGGTTTGTAGTTTTTAATATTATATTATTTGTATTATTAGTTTGTAATGTTATATTATTTGTATTATTTGGACTAAACCTTGGTGAATTTCATCATTATAAATCGATAAATTCTTGAGTTCGCATCTATTTTTTCTCATTGACATTTAAGAATTATTTTGACCTCTGTGACTTTGCGACCCATGCGACCCCTGCGACCCTTGTGCTTATGTGACATATACGACCCTTTCGACCCATGTGACCCTTCCGACCATGTGACCCTTGTGACTCATCGTTTCAATGTCAGACTCATGTCTTTTCGGATGCCTGCTATGCCTTTTTTCGAATGCAAGCTATGCTTTTTTAATACATGTGTCTACGACACACTCGCTTCTTCATCAAGTTCTCTAAGTCTCACCATCTCATCCATTTGAGATTGATTCCCACCTCTCTCCTCTCTTTGTCTACGTCTCTTACCCCAAATTCTCAAAACTTTGTGACTTTTGTGACCTTCGTCACGAAGGTCACATGGTGGACACATGACATCGTGTTGTCTCTGTTAGTCTAGGTCTTGGTAATCATGGGATTCGATCTTTATGCAGTCACACAGAAGTCCTTACAATGTGGATTGAAGACATTGTTTTGTATCTGCATTACTTAAGGTCTTGGTAATCGGCAGACTCAGACATCGTGTTGTGTCTGCGTTACTTAAGGTCAGGATTGCAGGTGATCTCGGAGATGGTGCTGAGTAACACACGACTCTCTCTAATGATTTATGGGGGAGGGCTCTGATGTGTCTCTAAACTCTGCAAATGTGACCTTTGGGACCTTTTGTGACCTTTTTTCCTTTTTATAACCTTTGTGACCTTGTGACGTTTGTTAATCATTATAAATAAATCCATATTTAAATGTTGAAAATGTCTTATTTTGCATCTATTGTTTGTAATTATGTGAAATCCATAAATTCGTTTACGCCTTTTCATCTTTATAAATCCATAAATTCTTCGACCCTCAATTGGAATCAAGAAGAATGAATCAAGTTTAAACGAATAACCCATCTGACTCATGCGACCCAATATGACCCGTGTGTGACCCTAAATCGAAATAAATTAGAATGATGCATATTTAAATAGGAACCAATCCAACTCATGTGACCGAATATGACCCTTGTGCGACCCTTAATTGGAATAAATTAAAACGATCCGACTCTACGACCCATGTGACCCTTGCGACCGATGCGAACAATGTGACCCTTCCGACCCATGGGACCCATGTGACCCATGTAACTTATCGTTTCGATGTCAGACTCCTGTCTTGCGACTCATGTGATCCATGTGACCAGCTATGATTTTTTTAATACTTGTGTCTGTGACAAACTCTCATTTTTCCATCCATCTCTCTACTATTAAAAGTTTCATCAAGTTCTCCAAGTCTCGCCATATCACATTTTTGAGATTGAATCCCATCTCTCTCCTCTCTCAGTCTACTTCTTTAACCCCAAGTTCTCTGAAAAATCTTTGTGACCTTTGTGGCCTTCGTCACGAAGGTCACATGGTGGACGCATGTCATTGTGCTGTCTTTGTGTTACTCAAGGTCTTGGTAATCGGCAGACTCGGTCTCTATGCAGTCTCACGAGTTGCAGGTGAACTAGGTGATGGCGTTGAGCGACTCACGATCCTCTGTAATGTTAAATGAAAGACGACATCGTGGTGTCTCTGCAGTCTTGAAATGTGACATTTTTCACCTTGGTGACCTTTGTGACCTTAGACTTTTTTCCCTTTTTTGTAGTCTCTGACTTTGTCACCTTTGTCAATCATTATAAATAAATAAATCCATATTTAAACAAATGTATTCATTATACACTTCTTGTACCCTTGGGTAAAAATCCGTTTTAACCATTCTGGTATCTAAATTAACATGAGTTATGTTCCTAAATGTATTGAAATCACACTTTAAACTTCTAAAGTAATATGTGACCCATTCGACCATGTATCCTTTAAATGTCTTATTTTGCATGGTTTCTCTCCTTTTACCTTATAAATTCATAAATTTGTCGAGTTCGCATCTGTTGTTCCAACTATGTGAAAAATGAGTATTATGACCCATGCGACCATTCGACCCATGCATTTCTTTTTGAAATGTAATTATCAAAATATTTAAGTTGTAGATGTCTAATTAAGAATTAATATAGACAATAATATCGAAATGTTAAATGTATTGTTTTGAAATTTTCTCAAACTCATCCGACGGGTTCTTAAAACACTATTATCAATTTTGAAACACACATGTATTCGTTCTACATTTCTTGGGACACATGGGTCAAAATCCATTTTAACCATTATTTAATTTTGTAAATGTCTAATTTTGATTGGTTTCTATCCTGTCATCCTTATAAATCCATAAATTCGCCGAGTTCGCATCTATTGTTCCAAAAAAGTGAAAAAGGACTACTGCGACCCTTACATTTCTTTTTTGAAATGCCATTATCAAAATATTTGAGTTGTAGATATTTGATTAAGAATCAATGTAGACAATAATATCAAAAATATCAAAATTTGATGAATTGTTAAATGTATTGTTTTGAAATTTGCTCAAACTCATCCGATGGGTTCTTAAAATACTACTATCAGTTTTGAAATACATGTATTCGTTTTCTTGGGACACATGGGTCAAAATACGTTTTAACCATTGTTTGACGTTGTAAATGTCTAATTTTGATTGATTTCTATCTTTTCATCCTTATAAATCCATAAATTCGTTGAGTTTGCATCTATTCTTCCAAATATGTGAAAAAGGACACTATAACCCATGCGAACCTTGGTTTCTTTTTTGAAATACCATTATCAAAATATTTGAGTTGTAGATGTCTTATTAAGAATCAATGTAGACAATAATATTAATAATACTGAAATTTGATGAAATGTTAAATGTATTGTTTTGAAATTCGCTCACTCATTTGACGGGTTCTTAAAACACTACTATCACTTTTGAAATACATGTATTCGTTCTACACTTCTTGGGACACATGGGTCAAAATCCGTTTTAACAATTTTTTTGACGTTTTAAATGGCTTATTTTGATTGGTTTCTGTCATTTTATCCCCATAAATCTATAAATTTGTCGAGTTCGCATCTATTGTTCCAAATATGTGAAAAAGGACTAATGTGACCCATGCGACCATTCGCCCATGCGACCCATGCGTTTCTTTTTTGAAACGCTATTATCAAAATATTTGAGTGTAGATGTCTAATTAAGAATCAATGTAGACAATAATATCAATACTATTGAAATTTAAACATCTAACGTAATTTGTGACCTTTGTGATCTTCGACCCAATATCATGGGACTCATGCGATCCAATATGACCCTTGTGCGACCCTCAATGTGTATAAATTAGAACTTTATAAATGTCTTATTTTTCATGGTTTGTCCTTTAATCCTTATAAATCCATAAATTCGTTGTTTTCCGCCGAAAGTTTCACCAACATTTTAAAAAACATAACAATGTGGTCATAGTTGGTCATAACCTTTTCTTTGTGTCACTTCGATGTCAAAGTCTTGTCTTTTCGAATTCAGCCTTTGCCTTTCTTCGTATAACGGGACATTGTCTCTCTAACTCTCATCATCTTCCACCCATATTTCACTCTAACTCTCATATCTCCCGACTTCTTCTCCGACGAAAAAAATCTTTGAAATTATATATCGAAAATGCCAAATTTCCCTCTTTCGTCCAAGTCATTTTTCCAAGCTGTATGGAGCACTACCTTGTAATCTCCTTCATCTGTCTCTCTGTCTATCTGTTACATAAAAAGAATGTAAAGATACAATTTTTTTGCTTTTTTGTTGTAAGACATTTCGAGGAAGTTCTTCGATGAGCATATTGCAGGGAAAATAAGGAACACCAACACACCAACGCTTAAAATCCGTTGTGTCTTAAAAAATATGAGAAGTCAAGTTGGATGGCTCCAGATTCACTGATGGATGGAAATATTTCTCAAGGGACCATAATTTTCGTATTGGGGATTTCGTAGTTTTTCGTCACGAAGGTGACATGGTTTTTCACGTTACCAATTTCGGAGATGATATGTGTAATCTGCAATATCATCATCATCATCATCAAACACAAAAGCAGGGTCATCTTCTTCTGCTCAGACATATTTCACGATAATCACCACGCATTTAAATCGGGATGTAGATGCATTGGTAAGTGACCTCAAACCGATTCATATATCACTTTGGTTATTTATTCTATTTTTAATCATTTTTACTGATGTAACTCAGGTGATGGTGCAGAACCTTCCGATAGGGTTTGCGAGGTTGAACTATCTTTTTGGTATACTATGTAAGATAATGCTGATGAACGATCAAGGAAGTGCATGGTCGTTAAATGAGGCCCTTGAGTCGTGGTGACGCTTGCATCATGGGAAGTTGGAGAAAGTTTTGTCTTTAAAATGGATAAAACGAGGGATGTTCCCTCACATTCGAACTGGTCTCCAATGGAGCAAGACATGTGCTTCGGTATGTCCCCCAACAAGGTCTAACAACAACATTATATGATTTCAGTAATTATTGTTCGGGGTTCATTCCCTTGAACTTTAAATTAATGTTTTTTTTATTATTGTGGATTTACTATTGTTGTTGTTATTATTATTGATTTCGTTTCAGTATTCATTGATTTGTGACCCATGTGACCCATGACATATATGCGATCCTTGCGACAGATGCGACCCTTGTGACCCATGCAACCAAAGCGACCTTTATAACCCATACGACTCATGTGACCAATGCGACCTTTATAACCCATGCGACTCATGCGAACTTTTGTGACCCATGTGACCTATGTGAACTTTTAACTCAAAAGACCTTTGTGACTCAATATTACTTATTTGGTGGAACTTCGATTGGAACTTCCTCAGCACCAACATCAACGGCAACCTCTTCGACAGGAGCAACCACTCGGGGAACCTCTTTTGAAATGTATTTAATTAGAGGATTACTGGCGGCAGATGTAATATTTTTAATTAATGTTGAAATGTTTGCCACATCCTCTTTTTGAGCCATCTGGAGAGTCATTTTCATCCTCTGACTTCACCGGCTCTTCTCTTGACAATGGTTATGGATGTTGAAGGAATTCAAAACCATCATGTCTCAGAGTGTTGTAAGATTCATGTTTGGTGCTCCTATCTTTGTGGTAGCCTTTGATTTTGTCGTCTTTCGACCTTTAGTCTTTTCTACCTTGTCGAAAGAGGATGGGAAGAACGAGTGCATAAGATTTTGCCATATCTTATGTTTTTCTCTATAGATATTTTGTGTATGAGATATAGACTCAATGACTTAAGTCGTTGTCAAATTGCAAATGTTTATAATTTGGTATTTATAGAACATTCATATATCATCAGATAGTATTTATATGGAGAAATAAAAATTTGTCATGATATCTTATATTTATATTGATAATTTAACGCTTTTCATGTACAACACAAGATAAAACTATCATATTGTATTCGATAAAATAAATGTGGCATATATAGTTATTCTTGTATATTATATTTATGTATTTGTGTACCTCAAGATAAAGGTAATCGAATACTTATTTTATTGATTTAAAATTTATCCAATAACTATTGAAATATCTAGTATATTGAATATATTTGGATTTTATTAAATAGCTTGAATGTATTCATTAAACATCCCTAGATTATATGTATTTATTACATAATTAGATTGGATTTTGTGCTATATGTTAACTAATATTTACAAATTTGTCATTGATATAATGTAAATATTTGAATTTTGAAAAAATTCAAAATATACTATATGCGATATAAAAAAGGGCAAATGTTGATATAGACACGGAACAAAAATTCATTGTGATCGATGTGGTGCATATGGATATAATGTTAGATCGTGTGACAAACACTTGATGTCCAAGTACTTTTTTATACATTGTTTTAATTTTGGAAAAATATATAATTTTTTTGTTGGTTTATTCATTTTTCAGCAAAACCATGATTTCGGGATATCCTATCTAAACCTTCGGAATCTCAAATTATACCATTCTCTATTTCTCAAGACATTTAGTTAACATGTATTTTGCCAATTGTCTTCAATTATAATCACTTCTAATATATTTGTGTTTATTTTATTTTGATAGCTCTTTGTGTTAGTTAAATCATTTTGAAAATAAAATGTGGGCATCATGTCATATTTTTATGGAATAAGTCACATTTATAATTTTTAAATGTAATATATTGATTTCATAAATTTTATAAACTCTAGAAAAAAATAATCAAAAATTTTAATTGTATATGTTGCGCTTATAAATTTTAAAAGAGAATAAATTGAATTTATAAATCTTGGGGAAAAATAGATTGCATTTACATATTTTAGGGGGATATAAGATGAATTTATAAACTTGAGGGGGGCCATAGAATATATACGAGGGGGGTGATTTAAGAAACTTAAGTAAAAACAAGCTGAAAATACGAGGGAGAATAGACTAAGAGTCATATAGTTCACGAGAAGAGAAGGGCGAAATATGCATTTTAAAAATAATTTACAAAACAATTAACAAATTTTTAATAGAGAAAGAAACATGATCAATGATAGTTTACGAGGGAATAAGATGAAAAATATAATTTTAGAAGGAAATAAGATGAGTTGGAAAATTTGGAGGAATAAGATTAAAGTGTAAAAGGTTATGAGAAAATAAACCTTTGTTCCCTTAAAAAATGTAATGGAGTTCAAAAAATTACTAAAGTGAAAATAAAACTTAAAATAATTAAACTTAAATTTTAATAAATATTCATTTACCAACATAAAATCTATAGATTCAGAATAACAACATTAATATATATATATATATATTAAATTATGGTCACTTCTAAGATTTAGTTCTTTATTCCTTATTTTTGTGGGAAAATAACTAATTTTAAATTAACATCATTCATTAAATACATTATTCTTAGTTATAAGAGTATTCTTTAATCTCAACATCTATGTTTTATATGGATAACTTGTAAATAGTATATAAATATAGTAGTTATTGAAAATTCAAAAGATTAAATTTACAATCAGAAATTAATTATAAATATTAAATATATTTTATCTTAAATCAATTCAATCTCAAATAAGATTTTTGTAATATATTTTTTAAGTTACGAGAATTGGATTTTATTTTCAGACAAAAACACATCTGAGTTAAAATATGACCTAATATTTACTAAAGCATAATTGTATACTTTAACATATAACTGAAATTGAATAGATATTATACATTAATATATATATATATATATATATATATATTAGAATTAAATTATTGAATTACCAAGGAGAAGAAAAATAATGGCATGAGGGAGTTAATTCATCATTGTCTCGCATTCCGCCATTTTGTTGTTGTTTAATGGTTATCATATATTTTATATATATGAGTTGAATGCAATACCTAATTAGATAAGATTTTACGAATTCACTTTTTTTGGAACTCATACTTTAGTTCTAATGATTTTTTATAAAAATATGAAATTATTATTCAACTCACTTTTCTAACGTATTTTTCTCAATTTTACCAGATTGAAGAAATATATTTATACATACAATATTATAGCTACCGGTGTTTAAAAGTTTATCACAATATTTTTATTTCATTTTATTAATAGAGTTTTAATTAAACTTGATATACTTTTTTGAAAAGTTTTGTAATATATTATCTTTACACAAATTTTTTTTTAAAAAATATTGATCAAAATATGTATAACAATAATAAAAATATTTTAAAAATATAAATATTAAGTTCTCTACAAAAATATAAATATTTATTTCTGTAAAAAAATAAATGTTTAGTAGGTCAACATAATATGACATACATTTCTATATACATTAGGGCTTAAATAATTCGAAGGATCAAAAGATTATAATTGGGATAAACCACAAAAATGACACTCACACGAGACCTTTAGGAGCCGAAAGCACTAATTAAAATTAAATATATCCATGTTTTTGTGAAATAAATAATTAAAATACTAATTAAGAATCTCTTAGTGCATTTTTTACATAACACTTTCTTGTAGCGTATTCTCAAATGAAATACAAATATATAATGAGTATGAAGAAAAAACTAATGCCGATAGCATACTGATATTTTTTTCAATTTCTTTCGATTATAAAAATTGTTTATTGTTTGCTAGATCATAAAAAAGTGTATGATTTGCTCCAAACCATAGAAAATGTGTTAAAGTTTTAATTTCGTCTTAATTTGTATCTCTATTTATATGTGCTTGAATTTTGTTAATTCGAAGTTCCATTCTAAGAAGAGGAAATTTAAAAAAAAAATCATATAATCTTTAGCAAAATTAAAAAATCACATGAATCAATTCAATCGTCTAATATAAAAATGTAATAATGAGATTTTGGGACATCGCAATATGAAATCATCATTATTATTAAATATTACAAAACAAGTAACAAGGCTCACACAATTAGATACATAATAACAAGCTATCTTATTTGATAGGTTTTTCGGTGAGAGGAGATTCAATTGTATTAGAAAAGCATGGAAAACCACATAAGCATCGACCACCCTTTCCATCGCGATCACAACGACTACGTGCTTTTGCTCCGTGCTTGGAATGACAGACCGCATGACAATTGATTTTGGTGCATGAACCTAAAATCTCTACGCATCCTATGTTCTGCTCAACTATTATAAACACACATACATCCAAAGAGTTATATATTTAACCAAAAGAAAAAATGAAAATAATTTATATTATTATAAAATTTAAAATTTTGTAATGAGGAAATGAGAAAAGGCAGTAAAAGATACCAAAGGTAAATATGACAAAGAACAAGATGGGAAGAACGAGTGTATAAGATTTTGCCATATCTTATGTTTTTCTCTATAGATGTTTTGTGTATGAGATATAGACTCAGTGACTTAAGTTGTTGTCAAAATGCAAATGTTTATAATTTGGTATTTATAAAACATTTTGCTAAAACTAACTTATATGAAATATTATTATAGTGTGTTGACAGACACTTACTCTTTATGGATACTCTTTTATGTTTTGTTTAATATTTATATGGAAAGTTATGTTAAATTTAATTTTAATATTGCATATATCATTAGATAGTATTTATATGGAGAAATAAAAAGTTGTCATGATATCTTATATTTATATTGATAATTTAACACTTATCATGTGCAACACAAGATAAAACTATCATATTGTATTCGATAAAATAAATGTGGCATATATAGTTATTCTTGTATATTATATTTATGTATTTGTGTACCTCAAGATAAAGGTAATCGAATACTTATTTTATTGATTTAAAAATATATCCAATAACTATTAAAATATCTAATATATTGAACATATTTGAATTTTATTGAATAGCTTGAATGTATTCATTAAACATCCGTAGATTATATGTATTTATTACATAATCAGATTGGATTTTGTGCTATATGTTAACTAATACATACAAATTTATCATTGATATAATATAAATAGTTGAAGTTGGAAAAAATTCAAAATATACTATATACGATATAAAAAAGGACAAAGGTCGATATAGACACAGAATCAAAATTTATTGTAGCCGATGTGGTGCATATGGACATAATGTTAGTTCGCGTAAACAAACATTTGTTATCCAAGTACTTTTTTATACATTGTTTTAAAATTTTGAGAAAATATATAATTTTTTGTTGGTTTATTCAATTTTCAGCAAAACCATGATTTCACGATATCCTATCTAAACCTTCAAAATCTCAATGTCATTCTCTACTTCTCAAGACATTTTGTTAACATGTATTTTCCAATTGTCTTCAATTATAATCTCTTCTAATATGTTTGTGTTTATTTTATTTTGATAGCTCATTGTGTTGGCAAAATCATTTTAAAAATAAGATATGGGCATCATATCATATTTTTATGGAATAAGTTGTGTTTATAACTTTTAGATGTAATATGTTGAATTTATAAATTTTATAAACTCTAAACAAAAATAATCAAAAAATTTTATTGTACATGTTGCCTTATAAATTTTAAGAGAGAATAAATTGAATTTATAAATTTTGGGGAGGAATAGATTGTATTTATACATTTTAGGGGATATAAGATGAATTTATGAACTTGATGGGGTTATAGAATAAATTTTCAAAGTTATGAGAATATAAGATGATTTAATAAACTTAAATAAAAATAAACTGAAATACGAGGAGAAATAGAGTAAGAGTCATATAGCCTAGGGGAGGGGGAATATGCGTTTTAAAAATACTTTACAAAACAATTAACAAATTTTTAATAGAGGAAGAAATATGATGATTATTAATAATTTACAGGGGAATAGAATAAAAAATATAGTTTTAGGGGGAAATAAGATGAGTTGGAAAATTTGAGAGAATAAAATTAAAATGTAATAGTTTATGAGAAAATACATCTTTGTTCCTTTAAAACATGTAATGGATTCAAAAAATTACTAAAGTGAAAATAAAACTAAAAATAATTAAACTTAAATTTTAATATGTATTCATTTACAAATATAAAATCTATAGATTCAAAATAACAACATTAATATATATATATATATATATATATATTAAATTGTGGTCACTTCCAAGATTTAGTTCTTTATTCTTTATTTTGCTGGTAAAATAACTAATTTTAAATTGACATCATTGGTTAAATACATTATTCTTTATTACAAGAGTATTTTTTTAATTTCAACATCTATGTTATATATATATACATATATATATAATACATGGATAACTTGTAAATAGTATATAAATATAGTAGTCATTGAAAATTCAAAAGATTAAATTTACAATAAGAAATTAATTATAAAATATAAATTAGATTTTATCTTAAACCAATTCAATCTCAAATAATTTTTTGGTAATATATTTCTTAAGTTACGAGGATTGGATTTTATTTTCAGACAAAAACACATCGGAGTTGAGATATGACCTAATATTTACTAAAAAAATAATTGTATGTTTTAACATATAACTGAAATTGAATAGATGTTATACATTAATTAGGCGGAATATCAGAAATACCTTTATAGGGCTAAACCACTTCAAAAATACCCTTCCCCAAAATAATTATTAAATCTGAAAAATAAAAATTGAAGAAAAGACAAATTTGCCCTTAATGTTCGAACGTGGAAAAATGGAAGTTCGGCAGTTTTTCGACGTGAAAAACTGCCGAAAACGAGAAAGCCGAACAGTTTTTCGCCGTGAAACCTGTTTAAAAGTTGATAGCAAGAAAGAAATAAGTGATGTCGAACTTGAGAGGGAACGATTTGAAGTTGGCGAGAAGGAAAATGGCTAGAATCAGCAGCATCACTGGCGAAGAGAGCACGAGTCAATCTTCAATGGCGTCAATAAGTGTAAGTAGTTCGATTTCTAGGGTTTTGCAAGCTTTCGAGTCACAAAATGGTTTATTAATTTGAAATGGGTGAGTGTCAGTGTCAGTGAGTCGGTTAGGTCGCAAGGGTCGCAGGAGTTGCATGAACATCTTCGACTCCGTGAGTCGGTTGAGTAGCAAGGGTCGCAGTAGTTTCATGACCATATTGGACTCAGTTTATTGATTTGAAACGGGTGAGTGTCAGTGTCAGTGAGTCGGTTAGGTCGCAATGGTCGTTTGAAGGGCGTGGGTCGGTTGAGTGTCGCGGAGTGTCTGAGGGGCGTTTGAGTCGCATGGGTCGCACGCGCCGGTTGAGGGTCGCACGGGTCGGTTGAGGGTCGCACGGGTCGGTTGAGGGTCGCACGGGTCGGTTGAGGGTCGCACGGGTCGGTGGCGTCGCATGGGTCGGTTGAGTCGCATAGGTCGCTTAGGTCGGTAGAAGTATAATGTATTCGTAATTGGTCATTTTGCAGGTGGCGCCAAAGCCGAGATTTGTGTATGAATTCAAGCACATGGACAGAATTCCCAAGATCACCACGAAGTGTTATCCTCACGAGACAATAAGGATGCTGAGAGGAATCTTAAATGATCAGGAGTTGCATTACTTCGAGAACGAGTCACAATTTAGGCATTTATTTCACTTACAATGTGACTCCACATTGACGAAGGTTCAAATGTCTGTACTACTAAATCACTTCGTGATTATACGGGACAATACAGAGTTGTGGTTCATCATAAACGGCATTCCCATCCGGTACTCTATAGTGGAGCACGCACTAATTTCCGGATTGAAATGCGGACCATATCTCATAGGATGGGAGTCCATGATGGGTGTCACATTCAGGCTGAAGAATTTCTGGCCGTGTAAATGTGACCCCCGAACAAGTCAGTGAAAAGCTTGTGAAGGCGAAGAATTCCGACGACCGGAAGAGGTTCGCAACTTTAATGTTGTTGGCGCAAGTTATGGCTCACAAGCCTTCAGCAGAAAACTCTATCAGCCATGATCTCATTGACATGGTTGATGACTTGGAATTTTGTGAAGGCTTTCCATGGGGTCTTTACACATTCGAGAAGATTGTGGATACTTGCTGCAAGCACGTTAGCGGGGAATCACCGAAACCAAAATGGTATTGTGGCGGTTTCATGATCCCACTAATGGTAAGTTGTATATATTATTCGAATAACTTGAATGTTTTCGTACTTTTTGCATTCTTATCATTTTGTTTTAATGTTTCAGTTACTTCCATTTGAAACCATCCTTAGGCGCATTCTTGGGCGCATCGATCCTGCCCAAGAATGTGCAAGAAGATGGTTAAATCAAATTTTAACCCGAAGTATGTAGATGTGATAAGGCAGATTGGAGATTCTAAGGTAACAATTACACAGGGTTCACAAGGGAAACAAGGGTCACAGAGGGTAATAATGGTTATGTTTTGTTTTTCAGGATATTATAAGTATTCTTCGTGCTGAACACGAAGAGAAAGCTTTACTTTCTGGTCTGGAGGATTACGAGGGATGCGACGATCCCGATGTTCAGATATGGATGAAACATCTTCGTAGAAATCCGAAGAGTATTTGTTGGGAGGATATCCATGAGCAAGAACTGCTGACAC
>CM071865.1:36613532-36631805 GCA_036759665.1 Gynandropsis gynandra | reverse complement strand
ACTTACACTTATTGACGCCATTGAAGATTGACTCGTGCTCTCTTCGCCAGTGATGCTGCTGGTCTAGCCATTTTCCTTCTCGCCATCTTCAAATCGATCCCTCTCAAGTTCGACATCACTTATTTCTTTCTTGCTATAAACTTTTAAACAGGTTTCACGGCGAAAAACTGTTCGGCTTTCTCGTTTTCGGTAGTTTTTCACGTCGAAAAACTGCCGAACTTCCATTTTTCCACGTTCGAACATTAAGGGCAAATTTGTCTTTTCTTCAGTTTTCATTTTTCGGATTTAATAATTATTTTGGAGAAGGATATTTTTGAAGTGGTTTAACCCTACGAAGGTATTTCTGATATTTCGCCAATTATATATTACCCTAATTCTCATCTTTACAAATTAACTTTTTGGAACCCATCCTTTAGTTCTAATGATTTTTATAAAAATATGAAATTATTATTCAACTCATTTTTCTATTGTATTTTTCTCAATTTTACCAGATCGAAGAGATATATTTATATATATAATATTATAGCTATCAGTGTTTAAAAGTTTATCAAAATATTTTTATTTCATTTTATTAATAGAATTTTTAATTAAACTTGATATACTTTTTGAAATGGTTTGTAATATATTTATATCTCTACACACAATATTTTTGAAAATATTGATCAAAATATGTATAACAATAATAAAAATATTTTCAAAAATATAAATAATAATTTCTCTAAAAAATATAAATATTTATTTCTCTAAAAAAGTAAATGTTTAGTAGATCAACATAATATGACATACATTTCTGTCATGGAGAGAGCCCAAAGGAAATCTCCCTTTTCTCTTATTATTCAAAATTACCTTACAGAGAGTTTATATACACATGAAGACAATTTTAACCTAGATATCAAAATAGGAAAACATAATAAAAACTCCCGTAATCAAGATTAATAACAAAATCAATTTGTTGCACTGATATCGCAATGGTATCCCTGAATATCCGTAACACCCCCCCTCAAGATGGTGCGTGAAGGTCTCGAACGCCCAGCTTGCCGAGAAAAGCGTCGAACTCTTTTCGTCCTAATGCCTTCGTAAAGATATCTGCCAATTGTATCTGTGTAGAAACATGTTGAGTACTGATTTTTCTCTCGAGAATGGCATCTCTAACGAAATGACAATCAACTTCAATGTGCTTGGTACGTTCGTGAAACACCGGATTTTCACTAATGTGTAGAGCTGCTTGATTGTCACAATAGAGCCACATAGGACGTGGGTGTTGCACACCAAAATCATGGAGTAAGGCCTTCAACCAAATGAGTTCACAAGTCGTCATGGCCATGGCACGATATTCGGCCTCTGCCGATGACCGAGAGACGACGTTTTGCTTCTTAGTCTTCCAGGAAATAGGAGAAGAGCCCAACTGTACAAACCAACCGGTTAACGAACGACGACTCAAGGGGCAACCTGCCCAATCAGAATCTGTCCACCCATAAATCTGCAAGTCGGAATCCGATCGTAAAAATATGCCTTGACCCGGGTTTCCTTTGAGATAACGAACCACGCGTAAGGGTGCTTCCCAATGCACACGACGCAGAGAATGCATGAATTGGGACAGTATCTGAACCGAGTATGAAAGCTCCGGACGTGTGACGCCCAAATAGATGAGTCGACCAACAAGGCGACGGTAAGCAATGGGATCAGCAAACAACTCACCATCGGCCGAAAGTAATTGATGGTTCTGGTCCATCGGAAAGCTAGCGGGCTTAGCACCAAGAAGGCCGGTCTCGGCTATAATATCCAATGTATATTTCCTTTGACACAAGTAAATGCCCGTCGGATTTCGTGCAACCTCAATACCCAAAAAATACTTCAAGTGACCAAGATCCTTCATATGAAAACAAGATCCCAAATATTGTTTGAAAGCCGTGATTACAGGAAGAGAGTTCCCCGTAATAATCAAATCGTCAACGTAGACCAAAACGTGAAGTCGTACCCCTCCAACAGAAAATATGAACAGAGAGTGGTCCGACGGTGACTGCTTGAAACCGTAAGATTTCAATGATGTGCCAAGCTTTGCGAACCAACACCGAGGTGCTTGTTTGAGCCCATATATTGATTTCCGAAGTCGATATACCTTGGATGAATTGGAAGGCTGAAATCCGGGAGGCGGTTTCATATAAACCTCCTCATGTAGATCACCGTGTAGGAATGCATTGTGTACATCCATCTGATGTACCTCCCAGTTACGTGCGGAGGCAACAGCGAGAAATAAACGAACCGTGACCATTTTGGCGACGGGAGCAAAAGTCTCCTCATAGTCAAGTCCTTCGACTTGGTTGTTTCCAAGAGCAACGAGACGAGCTTTATATCTTTCAATGCTTCCATCCGAGCAATATTTGATTTTGAAGACCCACTTACTTCCAATCGCCTTCTTGCCCGGTGGAAGAGATTCAAGTGTCCAAGTTTTATTATCTTCGAGAGCTTGAATCTCGTCATACATCGCCTTGCGCCAATTTTCATTTGCAAGAGCTGCCTGATACGTGCGTGGTTCGTTTCCAGACGTTACAGCAGCCAGAAACACTCGGTGTTTTGGAGCGAAACGTTCACAATCAAGATAGTGACTGATTGGATAGAGAGACGGTGAATCAGAAGAAGAAGAACCCGAGACCTGCACTGTATTGGTCACATAATCCCTCAAACGTGTTGAAGGATATTTTGTCCGTTGACCTTTTCCCATGTCCAAAGATGAAGTCTGTCCGAGAGCATTCTCAACAGAGTCTGTATGTGTAGAATCCGAGAGAGACCTGTCCGAAGAAGGCAATTCTATTTGCTGCAGCATTGAATTTGGTGGAACCGTAACCAAAACGCCTTCAACATTCGGCGGTAGAGATCTAGAATCATCAGAATTCGTGGTTGACAATGTGGAGGAAGAACCCCCCCTGACGGTCGTAGAAGGTAAGTTAGAAGCGTGCTGCTGTTCTACAGACCGAAATGCAGGAGAAGAAAAACAAAAATCGTCATTATCAGGCCAATTCCAGTCTGAAACCGAAGGCAGAGTAGAGTCCGCAGGAAAAGATGGTGGAGAGGAAGCATAAGGAAACACATCCTCACGAAATATCACGTCTCGAGACACGAAGAATGTCTCCCGATCAAGATCATATACCCGCCATCCCTTCTTCCCCATAGGATATCCAACCAATATACAACGATGGCTTCGACTTGCAAATTTGTCTCCGTGAGTATCTTGGTTATGGACATAACATAGAGATCCAAACACGCGTAAATGAGCGTATGCAGGTTTGGTGCCGTGAAGTACCTCAAATGGTGTGCGTCCATCAATGACGGGAGAGGGAGTCCGGTTTATGAGATGTGCAGCCGTGCTATCACTATCACCCCAAAATTCCACCGGTAAGTTTGCTTGAAAAAGAAGAGATCGAGCGATATTGAGAATATGACGATGTTTCCGCTTTCCATTTTCATTTTGTTGGGGTGTTCCCACACAAGACGTTTGATGCAAAATTCCTTGTTCCAAGAGAAGCTGGCTGAGTGCAAGAAATTCTGTACCATTATCGGAGCGTATACACTTGACCCGTGTATCAAATTGTCGTTCAACCATAGCTAAGAATTGGCGGATATGAGTAGAAACTTCGGTTTTAGTCGGCATGAGATAAATCCAAACTCCCCTTGAAAAATCATCGACTATTGTCAAGAAGTATTTAGCACCGGTAAAAGACGGAGTACGGTAGGGTCCCCAAACATCGCAATGTATAAGCTCAAAAATAGATGACGTTTTATTCGAACTATCGGGAAAACAATCTCTTCCTTGTTTAGCGCGGATACAAATCTCACACGCTTTATTCAAATTTGTAGAACTCGTAGAAAAAGACAATTCAGAAAACAAATCTAAAACCTTCGAGGATGGATGTCTGAGGCGTCCGTGCCAAGTATCCCTAGAGCTAAGATCCCGTGTCCGAGCAGCCGCGGTGATTTCCACATTCCGAAAATAGTACAACCCTTCCCGTTTCTCACCCGCTCCAATCAGCGTCTTTGTAAGTTGGTCCTGAATGACGCAAAATTTATTAGCAAATTGCACCAAACAATCTCGCTGTTCCAGTAATTGTGAGATCGATATAAGATTGAAATTCAACCCCTCGACATAAAACACATCATTCAGGCGCAAATTCAAACCGAGCTGCACATTCCCTTTCTTACGAGCTATACTCTGTCTTCCATCAGGTAGAATGATTGAACATGGGCTCATTTCGGAAATTTCCAACAAACGTGACGATTGGCCTGTCATATGATGGGAACAACCAGAATCAAGAATCCAATCAAGATCAGACAGCTTACCAGATTGTGTCTCTGTTGCCCCAATTTTAGTTGCATTTAGTACCGCAACAATAGTCTTCCACTGTTCGTCGCTAATTCCACTGATTGCAGACCGATCAGACTCTTGAAGAGACGAAGAGGATGAAACCGTAGGAGCAGAGAACCCTGCTGTCCCAACCTGTGCCATATTAGCCCGCGCCGTGAAAGATGCGCCTCTGCCCCGTCCAGATACAAGGGAAGGAAGAATACCACGTCCTCGGCTGATGCGTGGTTTAGGTCGATCACCCCACCAATCTGGATACCCCAACAATTGAAAGCATCCAGTTGAAGAGTGTCCAGACCGTCCGCAATGAGCACAAACAAGCTTTGCTTTTTCTTCGGCCGAGAGACGAGAGAATTGTCCTGTTTTAACAGCAAAACCCATAACAGATGAACGTTCGTCAGAAATTTTTGGAGAAACATGTGAACTCTCATCTTGGAGAACAACATTATAAACGGTGTCAAGATCGGGCAACGGTTCCCGCGACAGGAGATTGGAGCGAACAATCCCGAAGACAGAGTCCTCAAGCCCCATAAGAAAATCATGAACTCTGTCTTCATTTCGATCTTTCTCAAGCTGCGCCGTAAGATTGCAGGTGCACTTTCCGCAAGTGCATACTCGGAGGGGACGAGAATTGACCAGATCCCGCCAAATTCTACTAAGCTTCCCGTAATATGCGTCAATACTCATCCCACGTTGTGTGCAATGAGCCAATTCAGAACGAAGTCGATGAATCCGAGGGCCGTTTTTAACAGCGAACCGGCCTTTCAAATGTTCCCATAGATCCCGAGCCTCCTCACGGTGAGTGACATCAGAACGGAGTTTTGATTCAATGGTGTTTTTGATCCATGAAACAACTAAAGAGTTGTTCGTTTCCCAATCTTCAAAATCAGGAGATTCAGGGGAAGGTCGCGGAATTTTCCCATCCACGAAGCCAAATTTCTTCCGAGATTTGAGGGCATGTCGAATGTTGATTGCCCATTCATCATAGTTTTCACCACGTAACAGTGGCTGAGAGAGAATCAATCCGGGATTGTCGCCCGGTGTCAGATCATAAGGGGAGATAGTACTCCGTTGCACAATCGGTCCGTCGGGATTCGCCGTGTTCTGAGTTGAGTCAGAGGTTTGGGTCGTTGAAGCCATGTTTGAGGAAGAAGCAAGATTCACTCAAGAAAATAAAACAATCGGGAGAATCGGAATCGGAAAGAAACACTCAGTGGGAAGAAGGAGATTCAAAATCAGCCGAGAAGAATAAATTACCTTACAGAGAGTTTATATACACATGAAGACAATTTTAACCTAGATATCAAAATAGGAAAACATAATAAAAACTCCCGTAATCAAGATTAATAACAAAATCAATTTGTTGCACTGATATCGCAATGGTATCCCTGAATATCCGTAACAATTTCTATATACATTAGGGCTTACATAATTTGAAGGATCAAAAGATTATAATTGGGATAAATCACAAAATTGATACTCAGATGAGATCTTTTGGAGCCTAAAGCACGTATTAAAACTAAATATATCTTCGTTTATGTGAAATAAATAAATAAAAAAACTAATTATGAACTTCTTAATGCTTTCTTGTAGTGTATTCTTAAATGAAATACAAATATATAACGAGTATGATGAAAAAACTAATGTCGATAGCATCTTGATGATTTTTCAATTTCTTTCGATTATAAAGATTGTTTCTGGTTTGCTAGGTCATCAAATGAGTGTATGTTTTGCTCCAAAGCATAGAAGATGTGTTAAAATTCTATTTTTTTTTTAATTTGTTTCTCTATTATGTGTGCTTGAATTTTCCTAATTCAAAGTTCTATTCTAAGAAAAGGAAATTAAATAATTCATATAATCATTAGCAAAATTAAAAAATTCACATATGAATCAATTCAATCATCTAATATAAAAATGTAATATGGAGATTTTGGAAATCGAAATATGAAATCATCATTATTGTTGTATATTACAAAAACAAGTAACAAGGCTCACACATTTTGATACATAATAACAAGCTATCTTAGTTGATAGGTTTTTCGGTGAGAGGAGACTCAACTGTGTTAGAAGAGCATGGAAAACCACATAAGCATCGACCACCCTTTCCATCGCGATCACAACGACTACGTGCCTTTGCTCCGTGCTTGGAATGACAGACTGCATGACAATCAATTTTGGCGCATGAACCTAAAATCTCTACGCATCCCATGTTCTGTTCAACTATTGTAAGCACACATACATCCAAGAGTTATATATATATATATATATATATATATAACCAAAAGAGAAAATGAAAATAATTCATATTATAATAAAATTTAAAATTTTGTATTGAGGAAATGAGAAAAGATAGTAAAAGATACCAAAGGTAAATATGACAAGAACGAGTGCATAAGATTTTGCCATATCTTTTTTTTTTCTTTATAGATATTTTGTGCATGAGATATAGATTCAATGACTTAAGTTGTAAAAATGAAAATGTTTATAATTTGGTATTTATAGAACATTTTGCTAATTAACTTTATGAAATATTATTATAGTGTGTTGATAAACACTTACTCTTTCTGGATACTTTTTTATGTTTTGTTAAATATTTATATGGAAAGTTATGTTAAATTTAATTTTAATATTGCATATATCATTACATAGTATTTATATGG
This sequence comes from Gynandropsis gynandra, assembly GCA_036759665.1. Classification (NCBI taxonomy): domain Eukaryota; kingdom Viridiplantae; phylum Streptophyta; class Magnoliopsida; order Brassicales; family Cleomaceae; genus Gynandropsis; species Gynandropsis gynandra. Next base: position 36,624,788 of record CM071865.1, on the reverse strand, counting down.
AGAAATAAAAATTTGTCATGATAATCTTATTTTTATATTGATAATTTAATACTTACCATGTGCAACACAAGATAAAACTATCATATTGTATTGGATTAAATAAATGTGGCATATATAGTTATTCTTGTATATTATATTTATGTATTTGTGTACCTCAAAATAAAGGTAATCGAATAATTATTTTATTAATAAAATATATCCAATAACTATTAAATTATCTAATATATTGAATATATTTGGATATTATTACATAGCTTGAATGTATTCATTAAACATCCCTAGATTATATGTATTAATTACATAATTATATTGGATTTTTTTGCTATATGTTAACTAATATATAAAAATGGATCATTGATATAATATAAATATTTGAATTTGGAAAAAATTTAAAATATACTATATGCGTCATAAAAAAAGGACAAAGGTCGATATAGACACGGAACCAAAATTCATTGTGGTCGATGTGGTGCATATGGACATAATGTTAGATCGTGTAAACAAATACTTGATGTCCAAGTACTTTTTATACATTGTTTTGAAATTTTGAGAAAATATATAAATTTTTTGTTGGTTTATTCATTTTTCAGCAAAACCATCATTTCGCGATATCATATCTAAACCTTTGGAATCTCAAATTATACCATTCTCTACTTCTCAAGATATTTAGTTAACATGTATTTTGTAAATTGTATTAAATTATAATGTCTTCTAATATGTTTGTGTTTATTTTATTTTCATAGCTCATTGTGTTGGCAAAATCATTTTGAAAATAAAATGCGGGCATCATGTCATATGTTTATGGAATAAGTCGCGTTTATAAATTTTAATTGTAATATGTAAAGTTTATAAATTTTATAAAATATAGAGAAATATAATAAAAAATTTAATTGTATATGTTGCACTTATAAATTTTAAGAGAGAATAAATTGAATTTATAAAATTTGGGGAGGAATAGATTGCATTTACACATTTTAGGAGGATATAAGATGAAATTATAAACTTGAGGGGGCTATAGAATACATTTTCAAAGTTCTAAGAATATGAGATGATTTAATAAACTTAAGTAAAAATAGGCTGAAAATACGAGGGGGAATAGACTAAGAGTCATATATTTCGGGGGAATGCATTTTAAAAATACTTTACAAAACCATTAACAAATTTTTAATAGAGGAAGAAATAGAATGATTATTGATAGTTTACAGGGGAATAGGATGAAAAATATAATTTTAGGGGGAAATAAGATGAGTTGTAAAATTTGGGGGAATAAGATTAAAGTGTAATAGTTTATGAGAAACATGCCTTTGTTTCTTTAGAAAATGTAATGGAGTTCAAAAAATTACTAAAGTGAAGATAAAACTAAAAACAATTAAACTTAAATTTTAATATTTATTCATTTACCAATATAAAATCTGTAGATTCAAAATAACAATATTAATATATATATATATATATTAAATTGTGGTCACTTCCAAGATTTAGTTCTTTATTCTTTATTTTTGTGGTAAAATAACTAATTTTAAATTGACATCAATCATTAAATACACTAGATGATACCCGTGCTATGCGCGGATTTATGATAATTAAAATATATTTATCTTACATTTTGTATATAATTCATTAATTTAAACATGTTCATTAGATTTGATATGCATACGGGCCAATACAAACACACGAATTAAATTTTTGATGTATAAATTTGAACAATAGATTTATAAGTTGTAATGTAAACTAATAGTGCAATTTGTTTATAATGTATGTACAATTGTAGAATATAAATTATCGGAAAAAGCGATCGCATGATTTAGGCCGTAGTTTTTTCACGACTATTTTCTTATCCGTACCTTAATAAAGTTTGAGGATTAAATTTAATCAATAACATGATCTAAGAACAATTATTAAGATATGAACATGATTTGGAAATTTTGAAAACTTACCTATGTTTGAATTTCTTGATTGGGTTTAGCTGTGGATTTGTGTAGATGTGTGTGGAGCAGGACGAACGAAGTGTTAACAAAACTGTTTGATATATTTAGAAAGAATAAGTACACATCTCACTCCTCTTGACTCTCCGGAGGCTATTTTCGCGCTTTTAATTCTGATTTCTTGATATCCTTATAATTGGTTTATAATATAGAAATATCTGTTTAATCCCAAATATATGATCCAATGAACTGAAAAAAGAAGATAAGATTGTCCAAATTTCCATATTTTCATATCCTCCTAATATAGCATAAACTATTTCGATTTAAATGATAAAGAATTGAAGAACTAAAATGTAGCGTTGCGGTTGTTGCAGATAACACGTCTTATAAGTGGTGTTGGTCCGACATTTCGTTCCACTTTCAAAATAAAAAGAGCCCTTGCTACAGACCAGTAGATCGCTGGTTTTCCGAAGCTTTTGATACGATAAACATTCAAATCATGACGGGAAGAGATATGACTACACACCTGCCTGCTCCAGACCCTCCGAAAGACCACCACAACTGGCAAGAATATCAAGTGTAGCCAGATACTTCTCTTTGGGTGTCTTTCTTTACCCTTGCATTGTGTCTTTCTTTACCCTTGCCTTTGTTTCTTTCTCAAGGCAGCATCATCCAAAAACCATTCTAGTTGAATACTTCAGTTTGATATTATGAGGTAACTGTTGTAGGACAGTTGGAAGAACATTTAAATTTTCTATTAGGATCATAGTGTAACATATATCGTCCCATAAAAGTACATTCAGGGAATTCCAGAAAATTTAGCTAATCAGCAACAATAAGTTTTGAAATATCGTTGACAAGGAAATTCTAATGAAATCATATGGATGTAGGAGATAATGTTATATTGATGAATGTTGTCGTTCCTATACCAATTATATAAATGAAAATAATCGAAGAAATATAAAAGAAACATGGGTGGTTGACACTATGCAACCGCAACCATTCATCTGCAGCTTGGAAGAGGGAGTTCACCAGATGGTGCTCAGATCCGTCCCTTGGTGTCCGTAGGGAACCTCTCAACTTGTAAAAAGCATAGCTGAATGTGGGCAATGGAATCCTTTTGACACACTCAATCTCTGTCTCACTTAGCTACAGCATGCTTAGAGATTGTTCAATGCCTACATCTGCGAGAGTCTAATGTAATGAATCAATTCCAAACCAACATTAATCTGAGAATAATGTAACTACAGTTGCAACGCAGCAAACAAATACAACCTAAACACATAATCATTGAACCAAACAGAAATTCTTGTCCTAGACACATAATCAAATATAGCCTTGTCCCAAAACAACAAATCATATAAATCAAAAATATCAAAGAAAGATATGAGATACAAATTATTCATTGTTAAACCTATGTATAATGCAAAGAGCAAAGAAATCTGCAATTGACTCTATGAAATGAAGTGCAATGCCGTAAATCCCTCTCTGAAATCCCGCAAATCCCTCACTGAAATAAATGGAGTTATCAAAGCCCAAACAACAGATCACATAAATGTAAATAATCGACGAAAGAAATGAGACCACAATCGTTCGTTCCTGAGTGCGATCCATCATCGCGGAAGAACATGAAATGTGGGTGGTTGACTCTATGCAACCGCGACCATTCATCTGAAGCTTGGAAGAGGGAGTTCACCAGATGGTGCTCAGATCCGCCCCTTGGTGTCCATAGAGAACCTCTCAACTTGTAAGAAGCAAGGCCGAATGCGGGCAATGGAATCCTTTTGACACGCTCAATCTTTGTCTCACTTAGTTGTAACATGCATGGACATTGTTCAATGCGTACACCTGCAAGAGTCGAGGAAATGAATCAATTCTGAACAACCATTAATATGAGAATAATGCAACCACAGTTACAACAACAACAACAAACAAATACAGCCTAGACACATAATCATTGAACCGAACAAAAATTCTTGTCCTGGACACATAATCAAATACATCCTTATCCCAAAACAACAAATCATCTAAATAAAAAAATCAGAGAAATATATGAGATACAAATTATTCATTGTTAAACTTGTGTATAGTGCAAAGAAATATGCAATTCCCTTTCTGAAATGAACTGCAATGCCGCAAATTCCTCTTTGAAAAACACAAATCCCTCCTTGAAATGAATGGAGTCATCAAAGCCCCAAAAGCAAACCATATGAATAAAAATACTCGAAGAAAGATATGAGAAACCAATCGTCCGTTCATCAGTGTGATCCATTATCCCGTACCGCCCTCGATATCATCAAAAAAGTTGGATACGCAACCCGATATTGGCACATTTCTCCCTATTCTGGCCAAGAACAAAATCCATGTTGCAACACAACAATGACATTAACAACCATCTTCCAGGAGCAAAGCCATTTGGATTCAGTAAGATCAGAACAATAACGAACATACCTGAGTTTGTTTGATGCGGACATCCAATGAGAGTTCTCTTTTTCGTCCTACTCTAGGTTTGACCATTTACTTCTACTTAGCTCATTCACTTCCACAACACGATGTCCAGTTCAGTATCCCGCCTATGCGCAATTTTGGAACAACTTATGAATATGTAGAAAGTTTGAACTAATCTTACCTGACTACAAAAGAATTGGAAAATTGAAGTACTTGAGAAAATATGTTCTAGATAAAATATTATAAAATAAAATAAAAAATCATCAGAATGTAGCATTTCATATACTTGTAGCAAAAAAATTAGACACAATCATAAGCCCTCTAAACCTACCACGAAACATAAAATTATTAACTTGCATCAAATAATTTCTACATCTCACTCGAAGCAACAAATTCTAAAGTTATATTTGATATTTAACCTCAATTGCATCATCTCCACGCGTCGTAGAGCTGTTATTTGATCTTTCATGCAGTTCAAAATCATCTTCCATATCCATGTCCACCTAGATGAAATTATGAGAGCATGTGAAACCACAATCTGAAAAAACAATCAATGGAAGATGTAAAGTGGGAAAATCTGGAAAATTTAACAGGGACTTCTATAAAATTTAATCAACCAGGCAACGTGAATGAGAATGACATGCATTTATAATTTGAAAGCATAAACCAAATCTTTATTTTCTTGAAGAAAGTGGATATCCAAGCGTGTTCTACTATGTGGAACAGAATGTTACATAAAGAAAAAAACAGTACATAATGTTATGGGTTTATAATTATTCACTTTAAAACATCCTACATTCAACAATTAAACTAAATTAAGATTTATTTTTATGCTAGGAAGTATTTGCTAACCATTTATTTTTTTGACGGAAAGAAGAGAATTAATTCTATATATATACATACAAAAGAGAATCAAGTCTATATATTATCGGTTTGATGTGTTAGTATCTGAAACATGTCAAAGTATACCGTTCATCATTTCTTGTTCATTCATGATCTCTTGCTCCCAATATTTTCATCCTAATAGGGTAGCTTCTAACCCACCATGGCTCCGGTCAAAGAAATAAAAAAGCAACATGATGATGAATAAATGCAAGAGATGAGGAAGAACTCACTTACTGCATGATCATGTCAGCATTTTATACTGTAACCTGATGAATAAATTTAAGTGAGAATTACTTCCCAAAGTGAGAATCACTTCCCACATGATCATGGCATCTGATTCCCCCCCCCCCCTACTGAATGAAGATTCAAGTCTTGTTCTTCTATATCATGCATCTCCTGTCTTCTAAGAGATTGGCTCTAAGCACCTTCTTCTCGGAGATTTGATGGCTTATGTGGTTTCTTTAGCCCAAATTTGCTGCTTCATCATAGTATTATTGAAGCAATTTCCACTGTCTCCAACACTAATGGTTGCCCAGATCAGCGAAATTGTTCTCTCGAGGTATTTTACAATCAATGCAAAAACAAAGAAACCATTAGACATGACGACATGCTTTTTGTAAGGATTAACAGAATCAAACAATAACGAGTAAAATTACCTGCAACATGTGTCCAAGGCTAAGCAGAACATAAAAAATCTTTTAGTTGTCATCTTCATGTTTGACGGGTCTTGGTCTCTTCTTATTGGGAGCTGCAATACATGAGAACATACATCTAATAAGAAACCCATAATATACATCTAAACATACAACATATTCCATTACTCGCAACATTTCAAGGAATTGTGGCATGGTGCTCAAATATTTGTAATATATTGATCTATAACTTTCCTTTTTTTAAAGATGTGCTAAGAAGCACATCATTCTTTAGATCAAATAAATTGCAGAACCGCAAACCCTTATATATCAACAATGTCCAAGATCAAATAATTTTGCAATCTCTTTCTGGATTTAAACCCAAGATTTTCCGGCTTAAACAATTTCTGCAATCTCTTTAGGAACATCCTATATACATAATAAATATATATATATATATATATATATGAAACTTAAGCATCAAAAACCTGAAACCACTTTGAAAAACTCATTGCTATGTCACTTCTTCAACTTCTGTAATGACTTCCTCTCACTCTAAAGCTAAGATGGAGGTTTTGCAAAGCCATAGTCATTTCAAGAGGCTATGAGATGTGTACATTAGGGACATTGTAGAGATGCAAGACCCATCTTCCTCAACAAACACAAGAAACACCCAACCCTCCTTTCACACCATAAAACATCCATTCACTGATCGGACCATTTATGTAAAGACAACGTGACAAATCCTAAATCTATATTGTAGAGTCACAACAGCATAACTAAAATTTGAAATCATTTATTAAGGAACCAACAAATGTCCATGAATAAACAATGTTGTCTAGAGTTAGAAACGCTCATCCTTTATATATGCTAACAACATGAGATAATCTTCATTGAAGAAAAATTTACAGTTTTTATATATTTTTGTTGGATAAAAATTTACAGTTCCTTATACATTTTTATAAGGATTAACAGAACCAAACAATAGCGAGTCACATTACCTGCAACCTGTGTCCAAAGCTAAGCAGAACATGAAAAATCTTTTAGTTGTCATCTGTGTGTTTGATGGGTCTTGGTCTTTCTACTAGGAGCTGCAATACATGAGAACATACATAAAATTTTATATATTTTTGTAGGATAAAAATTTACAGTTCCTTATATATTTTTATAAGGATTAATAGAACCAAACAATAGCGAGTAACATTATTGTTCCTTCGAAAAAAATATATATTTTTATAAGGATTAACAGAACCAAACAATAGCGAATAAAATAGCGAATATGGTCTCTTCCTATTGGGAGCTGCAATACATGAGAACATACATCTAATAAGAAACCCAAAATATACATCTAAACATATAACATATTCCATTACTCGCAACATTTCAAGGAATTGTGGCATGGTGCTCAAATATTTGTAATATATTGATATATAACTTTCCTTCTCAAAGATATGCTAAACAGCACATCATTCTTTCAGATCAAATAAATTGCAGAACCGCAAACTCTTATATATCAACAATGTCCAAGATGAAATAATTCTGCAATCTCTCTTTGGATTTAAACCCAAGATTTCCGGCTTCAACAATCTGCATTCTCTTTAGGAACATCCCATTAGGGGTGGCCAATCCGGGTTACCCGGATCGGATCGACCCGGATCGACCCGAAAAACCCGGATCGTTTACAAAACGGGTTACCCAAAAAACCCATATGGGTTCAGATTTTAGAACCCGTTCGGGTTCGGGTCGGTCCGATTCGGATTCGGGTTAAACCCGAGAAACCCGAGGAACCCGAATTAAATTTTAGGGCTAATATTTTAGGTTATTTTCTAAGAACCATAATATTTTATAGGGCTAATATTTTAGGTTATTTTCTAAGAACCATATGATTAATATTTTAGGTTTTTAGAATTCATTTTATTTTGGTATTTGCGAAGTTAATTTTTATGAGTTATATTATCTAATTTAGATATGTATTTTGTTTAATCTTTTTGTACGTCAACTTTTTTAGAGAACCCGAAAAACCCTTACAAAACCCAAAAAACCCGAATAACCCGAACCCAAATAACCCAAATAACCTAAATAACCCGAACCCAAATAACCCACATAACCCGAATAACCCGAATAACCCGAGTCCAAATGACCCAAATAACCCGAATAACCCGAATAACCCGAATAACCCAATAACCCAAACCCAAATAACCCGAATATCCCGAATAACCCGAATAACCCATGGATACCCGAATTTAATTTGGGTTATTTCGGGTTCACTGCTTCAGAACCCGAATAACCCGAACTCGAATCAAAACCCGAAGAACCCAGACCGAAAAACATTCGGGTTCAATTCGGGTTCAATTTTCGTAAACCCGAGGAACCCGAACCCGGATCGAAACCCGAGGAACCCGGATCGAAACCCGGATTGGCCACCCCTACATCCCATATACATAATATATATATATATATATATATATATATATTTGAAACTGAAGCATCAAAAACCCAAAACCACTTTGAAAAACTCATCGCTATGTCACTTCTTCAACTTCTGTAATGACTTCCTTTCATTGAAACGAAATTTAAACCATTAAAAACCATTGAAACCAAAATTGTATAGCCTACCTTTGGCATAGGTCTGAGGCAAAACCCCACATCCAATGGTGTCTGCATTCGTACGTACACCTGGTCGATGGCTTCCTTCTCGACCATGGAACTTTATGTGCCCTTCCTGTCCACCAGAAAAATCTGCCAGCCTGGGTAGGTCATCAAAACCGAAACTGAAACCATTTAAAACCATTGAAACCAAAATTGTATAACCTACCTTCGGCATAGGTCTGAGGCAAAACCCAACATCCAATGGTGTCTGCATTCGTACGCCTCGTCAATGGCTTCCTTCTCGACCATGGAACTTTATGTTCCCTTCCTGTCCACCGGAAAAATCTGCCAGTCTAGGTAGGTCATAAACCGAAATTGAAACCATTTAAAACCATTGAAACTGAATTTGTATAAGATACCTTCGACATTGGTCTGAGGCAAAACCCCACATCCAATGGTGTCTGCATTCGCACACCTTGTCGATGGCTTCCTTCTCAGCCATGGAACTTTATATTCCCTTCCTATCCACCGGAAAAATCTGCCAGTCTCGGTAGGTCACCGAAACCGAAATTGAAATAGGAGAACTATTGTGAAATTTTTTTTGTCATGATATGTATATATATATATATATATATTATAATATATTGCAATGAAACATTTTCTTTCCAAAAGAAAGAAATCTTGATTGCTTGATAGAAAATCCATATTTTTCACGCACTATAAAAAAGGGCAAAAAAAATTCCCTCAAGGGAGCGTTGGATCGCAGTTGCAAAAAAAAAACAAACATGAAGACAAGAACTGATAGGAACTAAATCCTCAGACACACAATTATGTTCCACTGTGTCCTGAGTTTCTCTGTCATGCTTTATACTTCTCTACTTTTAGCTCCGACCTCTCCCCCTTTCCCTAACACCTCTTTGTGGTGTATCCAGACACAGTTTCTCACTGAACTTATCTGAAAGATCATTCGAAGATGGATCACTGAAGTATTGTTGCACCCAGAACCGCCCGCTATGATTGCATGTTTCAGATCCCAGCATTGATGCATAATTCCTGTCCATTATCATGTTGCCTTCCAGTATTGCTATTACCTTGAAGAAGAGATGGTTGCTTATTATGTTAGTTGACTGTATCAATACAATGACCTGATATTGTTTCAAAGGAGTTACTTTATTAACCTGAGACATGTGAAGCATACAAATGACCTCACTTTCTGAGAAGCGATCTCCAAGCCTCGGATCAAGGAGTTGTTCTATTGCATATTCTTCTAGTAGAGGTCGTGTTGTAAATAAGGGAGAGGCCAATGAGCAATGGATCAATTAGTGCTATGTAAGAATCTTATAAACAGATGAAGAGAATCGAATCTAAATACATTACCCATTCGGTTAAACATTGCTGCCCCTTTGGCCTGGTTATATCCACATCTTGTCGTCCAGTAACAAGCTCAATCGGAACCACCCCGAATGAGTATATATCCGTTTTTTCAATTATTTGCCCGCTTTGAGCATATTTTGGAGCCAAATAACTACAACCACAATCCTTTCCCTTTTAGCAACTTCTACACAGAAACGTATATTAGGAAGAAGATGGTACTTTGATTGATTCTTACCCAAACGTTCATATCACTCTTGTTTCCACTCCGAGGTCCCATCCGGTTGCCAGCTTACCAGACCAATATCTCCAACCTGAAACAAGGAACATAGATAACCACGTACCATCGGTTCATAATCATGTGTGATGAGAATGTTATTAGGATGCATGTCACGGTGGACAATGCGTCCCACTCTACATTCTTCATGCACATACGGAAGTCCTCTAGCAGCTCCAACAACAATTTTTTGCCATGCAGGCCATTACAAAGGCTCCCTATGTCGACCTGAAATACAAGGGTTAGTTCTGAGCAACATTCTCCATCATTATGACCTTAACATGGACTCTTTTCAAGTCATACACAAGTTTTTTCACCCATTATATAGATGGGAATCGAGCAATCCATTGCATATGTATTCATAGACCAAGAGCCTTCTGTTGTCTTCAATGCAGAAACCAATTAACATAACAACATTTCGAGCACAACCTAGAACTTCCACTTCATAGCAACTCCACATCTCCCTGTGTACTTCTATGAACTGATCCAAACCCGCCCTCTGCAAAGAAGTTAGCTTGTGAAAACCCACCTGTTTCAAGCTCCAACTCCACATATGAGAACAACCTTGGCGGTTCTCCAAACACGGGGGCCTTGTGCTGACATAGCGAGCAGAGAGGAGGCAGTCCGAGAGGAGCATTTCCGCTAAAATCCATGTCCATCCTCCGACTTGACATTCCAACTTCGCCTTTAGAGTACTTTTGAAGCAATGCCTTTGTCGTGGATACTTGAGCCCCACTATCATCATTTTTCCACAAGCTTTCTTCAGCTTCAATGGATGATTGACGATGGATACCAAGATATTCTTATATCCATGGCCGGAATCTCGTACTTGTTGAAGCTAGCGACATTCTTTCACTCTCTATATCAGAATTAAAGTCATCAACACTATCATTCTCATTAAGACCAAAGTTTCATCTTTCTTTAAGTCTCAGTTCATTCCTAATGCGGAAAAAGGAGAGGTTCCTGGGTCACAGCTGGGACTTCTGCCCATGGGACATCTGTTGCAATTACCCAAACAACGCAAACCAACAAAAGGAAAAGGAAAAATCTTTCAGTAAGAATTCGAAGATCGAATAAAACCCAGGAGAAAAAGGGGAAACTTCAAATTGGGGATTGAAAGTCTTCTTGG